>BFEA01000016.1:616110-633938 GCA_003427395.1 Chara braunii | reverse complement strand
TTCCAGGCAAGAGCCTGGAAGTTTCCCTGTAGGGAAACAGGCTGGGGCATGTAGGCCCTGCCAGAAGGAAGCTTCCAGGCAAGAGCCTGGAAGTTTCCCTGTAGGGAAACAGGCTGGAGGTCCGGGACGGGCCCTGCAAGGCCCGTGTGGCTGCACAGTATGCCACAGGAGACGTCTCCCCCGGACGTCTCCGGAAGACGGTCAGGGGGGAGTTGTCCGGGATCCCGGACAACGGCTTTTTTGCCAAAAAAAAAACCGAAAAAAAAAACAAAAAACGGAGGGGGTGCGCACACCACTAGGGGATCCCCCCCCAAAAAAATTCAGGCTGTTTTGAGCAAAAACAAAAAACAAAATTCAGAAACAGTGTGCGACGTGTAATGGTGGGGTGCGGGGGGAGTGGATTGCTTGGGGGGTTCAAATGGAGGACCCGCTGCTGCAGTCAGCAACTGCTTCGTCTGACGCAGCGTGTGGACCATCCCTGCACCATCACCGCGCGATGACCTCGGACCCCCCCCCCCCCCCCCGCCCCCCCTCCCCCCCCTCCCTCCTCCCAAACCCCAACCAACCCCCAACGCGTTTTTTCTTTCGTTCAACTCAATCAATCAAGCAATCAATGGGGATCCTGTCGAATCGATTAATTCTATCGAATTAATCGATTGGACGGGATCCCCATTGATTGATTGATTGATTGATTGATTGTATCGATTGATTGTATTGATTGATTGATTGATTGATTGATTGTATTGATTGATTGATTGAGTGCGGGAAAAAGAAAAGCAGAGGAGAGGGGACATTATGACATTGACAACCATGGCGAGAACGTGGGGATGGCAACACGAGTGCAGCGGCGGCGGAGGACGTGGCATAACATGAAAGGAATGACGAAGATGAAGAGGAGGAGGAGGAGGATAAGGCGGGGGGAGGATGACTGGAGGACAGCAGCGATGGGCGATGGGTGAAGACGATGAGGGCAACGTGGAGGACAAGGATGTAAATAAAGAAGAAGAAAAGGAGGAGTAGGAGAAGGAAGACGGGCACAGCGCCCAGAAGAACGAGATCGGGGATAGCGGCTTGGATGAGTACAAGGAGGGGGAAGAGGGGAGCCGGACGCTGGGGAGGAAGAGGAGGAAGAGGACGATGATGTGGAGCGGGCCGAACTTCCGTCATCACCGCGCGGTGACCTCGACCCCCCTCAACGCTTTTCTCTTTTTTTTCCAATTCAATCAATCAATCATTGTCAATCAATCAATACAATACAATCAATCAATCAGTCGGGATCCAGTCGAATCGATTGATTTGATAGGATCTCTGACCAATCAATCAATCAATCACTCAATCAATCAGGCGGGATCCCGTCAAATCGATTGATTCGACAGGATCCTGAACAATCAATCAATCAATCAATCAATCAATCAGTCGGGATTCCATTGAATCGATTGATTCGATCCTATCTCAAGATCTCAAGATCCTATCGAATCAATCGATTCGACGGGATCCCGACTGATTGATTGATTGCGGGAAAAAAACAAAGCAGAGAGGGCAGGGGACATTATGATGTCGACAAACATGGCGAGAACGGGGGGATGGCGATGTGGCTGCAGCAGCGAGGGAGGACGTGGCATAAGAGGAAATGGATAATGAAAAGCGGGGGAGGGGAGGGGAAATTAGGAGGAGTGGGAGGAGGAGGAGGACGAGGAGGCCACGGCGATGGTCAAGGACGACAATGACGACAACGATGAGGAAGAAGAGGAGGGAATGACGACGATGACGAAGAGGGTGCCATGGCGATGGACAAGGAGGAGGAGGAGGAGGAGGAGGAGGAGGAGAAGGAGGACGATGACGACGTGGAGGACAACGAGGTAGAAGAAGAAGAGGAGGTGAAGGAGGCGGAGGAGGAAGACGAGGAAGAAGAGGAGGACGAGGAGGAGGAGGATGGGGAAGAGGAAGAAGAAGAGGAGGAGGAGGAGGAGGACAACGAGGTAGAAGAAGAAGAGGGGGGGAGGAGGAGGAGGAGGAGGAGGAGGAGGAAGAAGAGGAGGAGAAAGAAGAAGCAGAGGAAATGGAGGACGAGGACGAGGAGGAGGAGAGAAAGGACCGGGACGACGAGGAGGAGGAGGAAGAAGAGGAGGAGGAGGAGGAGGAGAAGGAAGATGGGGAAGAGGAAGAAGAGGAGGAGGAAGAAGAGGAGGAGGAGGAGGAGAAGGAAGATGGGGAAGAGGAACAAGAGGAGGAGGAGGAGGAGGAGGAAGAAGAGGAGGAAGAAGAGGAGGAAGAAGAAGCGTAGGAGATGGAGGACGAGGAGGAGGAGGAGGAAGAAGAGGAGGACAAGGAAGGGGAAGAGGAGGAAGAGGAGGAGAGAAAGGACTGGGACTACGAGGACGAGAGGAGGGGGAGGATCCAGTGGAGGAGGAGGAGCAGGAGGAGGAGGACAATGACAAGGACGCGGAGGAGGAAGAAAAGGAAGAGGAGGAGGAACAAAGGAGGAGGAGGAAGACAGGAGGATTTGGAGGAGGACAAGAGGAGAACCAAAAGGTGGAAGAGGAGGAGGAGGAGGAGGTGGAGGACGAAGTAAAGGAAACTCACCTGGCGCGGGCGGGCGATGGCAAGTGGGTTGCAACCTCTGGGCATTGGAGTTCGGCAACTGCAACGCCGAACTCAGCCGACGGGGCAGGGCCAAGTCGCGCGTGAGAGAGGGCCGCAGTGCCTCGGCATTTGATTTTGAATTCGGCCCGATCCGGGTCGTCGATCTCAAAGATCTGACAGCCCAGATTGGGCCGTTTTCGTTTTCGTTTTCGGTTTTCGGGGCCGTACCCGCCTTGGATAAATTTTCCATTCGCCCCCCCCACTTCGCCCTGGACCGCTTCCCACCCTCATGGCGCCCGATCCCCATGGAAGTGCCCCCCCTATTTTCCCCACCGATTGGACAGAGGGCCCCGGGCGGATGACCAACCGGTTGTCCAATCGGACAGTACCGGACGGTCAGGGGGGGTCCGGACGTCCAATCCGTTAACGTAGTTTTAATGGTTAAATCCGGTAACGTAGTTTTAATGGTTAAATGAATGGAATTCTCAAATTAATACAAATATCATGTACCAAGTTACCAATCTGTTTGGCCAAACAATAAGGTCCATTCACACTGAGAATCCAAATCTTTCTCATATCGAACAGAATAGACTCGGACTTGTTCAATTATGAGATCACTACAAAAGTACGATAATTCTGTTTTACGCATTTGAATCAAAGTCTGTATTTTGTTTTGAGAAGCTTTGCATACCTCATTCAATTGAATGTCTAATTCAGTCAGAATAGTTTGACTGAACATTTATGTGATATCTTAATTTCTTTGTTTAGCTCTAGTACGAGCGTACTTAGAACTGTCGATATACGATCACGTATCTCAGTTGCGTCAGGAAGAGGGCCGGTAATGCCTATTACAAAGTCATCTGCGTATCGCACATAGCTAAGACGTTGAAAGCTTGCGTCTGCCACTTCGTGCTTGTCATATTGCTCCTTCAGGGTCTTATATATGTATTTGTCCAATTGATGTAACGTAATGTGACATAGTTTTGTTTTTTTATGTATTTGTCCAATTGATGTAACGTAATGTTACAAAGTTTTGTTTTTTGCTCGCTTCTTTTTATATAGCACTCATTTGAAAAAGAATGCCCCGCTGTTGTATTCAATTGGAACGTGGGGGGTTTATATTCAAGTCTGGTCATTTTCTATTTGAATATGGTATTGGTAGAATGCCTTGTACGCTACAGTTTCAGTGTACATGCGTGTATGTACTCAACACCGCCCGTTTCCCTCACCCTGGCCCTGATTTCATCCGCTGGCCGCAACATTTGAGGCCTGAAACTCCAATGAACCAGTGAAGGAAGAGAAGTTTGGAGCATGTTGACATTTTGTTCTGTGACCCAGAGTCGTCGAAAAAAGGGGCTGGTAGGCCCCAGGTAACTAACTTTACATGCAATGAACTGGTCCTATCAGTAGGTGGAAAAAGAAAGTAACTTTTTGGGTAATATGTAGGTTACCTGGGGCACGCAGGCAGGCAGGCCCCTTCCTGCATCACCATGGGCAGCTCAAGCAACTTGGAATTGATTTTCCTCTTTTTTTTTCGGATTATGAGTGGGGCATTTCTGCACTTACGGAGATCATCCCAAAGTGCTTTTCTTTCTTTTTCAGTGTTGTCAGTTGAGGGGGCGGAAGCGGGGGATATACATCTGTGGCGCTCTTTGCGAGTTCCTCCTGTTGGGTGTGACGCAATGTTTTGGCTTACCACGGTGGGATTCCGTCGTTCGTTTTTCAGTTTTGTTCCACAGTGTTCCGGAAAACGAGAATGGAAATGCTGGTCGCGGTCCAGAAATCACTAAGGCAAAAGCGAGGGCGAGCCTGGCCTTGGTAGAATTTGAACACCACTGTCTCACACTCAGCAAAAAAGCTTAAGTAGGCTGAGCTGAATCACATTGTGCCAAACGGTACACCCATGAACTGTTGATAGGGATCACGCTGAGATCACGTAAGTACCTGTGAATTGCATGGGGCGGGTCAGTTCGGGTACCCACTGTTTGTACACACTATTAAACAGATGTGAGTTCACATTGTACTGCAATCAGATGAGCAAGTAATTATGAGTTACGTGGGGCCAGTCGGTTTGGGCACCCACTTCGTAAAAACAGTAAATAGGCGGGTCCGCATAGCGGTCATATTTTCGTTTCTCAGCAGAGTATGGCTGCGGAGAAATGAGTGTGACTAGGTGCTCTCTCTCTCTCTCTCTCTCTCTCTCTCTCTCTCTCTCTCTCTCTCTCCCACACACACACACCCCGTCTCTCCCTTCCAGCGGTGTTTGTGCTTGGGGAGGGGGGCAGAGTTACACATGATCTATGCTCGATCGTTGTGGCATCTATGATACTGCGACAAGTAGGAGGGTGTGGGCCCTGCTGCATGGCTGGAGCATGAGCCTGGGGGAAGCGGGTTGCGGTGCAGATCTTGGTGGTAGTAGCAAATACTCAAATGCTGCACGGGCTGGAGCATGAGCCTAGGGGAGAGAGGAAGGCCAGGTAGGAGTTTTATTTCCCCTCCCTCTTTTAATGCGCTGTTTTCCTTTCCAAACAGGAGTTCTGTGCTGTTGTTTTTCCCGTATACAGAGGCAGTGGAGGAGGGAACGAGAGGACGAAGGGGGTTGGGAGAGAGAAGAGGGGGTGAGGAGGGAAAATGATCAGAGTGGCAGATAGCAGCACAAAAGGGTTCCTGTTCTTCGTCTTTTTGGCCCATTTTTACATTGTTTTTTTGGTTCAGAAGTGTGGCGTGAGAGGTGAAGCAGGCATGGTGAAGGATGGGATCCGTTTCTGCGTTTTCTTTTTTTTAATATCTGAAAAATGAGTGAGAGGAGAGGAGGACAAGCGAGTGGGGAGAACGGTTGAGATGATGGCCTGTTCAGGGGAGACGACAGAGTATGCACACTGGCGATGAGCAGGATGGTAACACTGGTGATGAGCTCTGTCTCCCTCTCTCTCTCTCTCCCCGATATCTCCAATGCTGACTGGTGCAGATGATATCCAACTGCAGCAGGTCGCAGAGTGAAGGCTGGCTAGTGCCTGATAGTAATGTCAAACTATGGCGCCAGGTAAGTACTCCGCTACTCTCCTGTGCCACTGTAGACCTGTCTCTCCCTCCAGTTTACTTGCTGGTTCCTCTAGCGCTATATTAGTTAGCACTCATGCTCTACACTGCTGCTCTCCAACAGCCTGTTGCCAAAGTCCGAAGCCAGCACCGTTCCCCCAACTGAGCACTGGCCCAGCTATATACCTCTGGGTCTATGGGATGGTCCAGCAGCCTGTCTACATACCGCTGTTCCAGCTATGTACCGGCGTTCCAGCAGCATGCCACCAAAGTGCGAAACTACCGTCTTCACCCGAGTACAACGTACGGTCATTATTGCTGTATCTAGACTCAAAGACGCTCCAAATAATGACCGTATATGTATTCGGGTGAAGATGGTAGCTCTGTTCCCCAGCTGAGTACTGGCCCAGCTATATACAGCTGGGCCTATAGGATGTGCCTCAGGTTTGCACCCAGGACCATCCAATCCAACTCCCGATTGATGGTCTTAGGTGCTGGCCAAAATCCTGGTCTAGTCATCTAGGCCTACAACGGTCAGCCTGGCTCCCTACCGAACATCCAGGCATCCCTGCTGATGCAGCAGGGCTGCCCCAGAAACGACAAGGGATGGACCAGTCACTACTGGACAAAACCCGATCCATCCCAAATGGGGACAAATCTTTGCTGGGCTTCAAAAATACAGCCCAATGTGGAAAGCGGTAACCCCACTGGTCCGAAGAGGCACAAGTACAGGTGCCTGTTCGGACAAGACGAAGTCCAAGACGGCATGTCCCGGACCATACAAAACTTGGAATAGACAAAACACTCTGAATGGAACTCCCACAAATTAAGAACATCCAGCCTCCTCCGTCTCTGCTCACATTGCTAGTGCTTCTCTTAATCGCTCTTCTCTTTCGGTGTCTGTCGCTGAGCAGTCAAAAAGACCATTCAGGGGTCTTTGTTGAGATCGGGAGGATGTGCCTCGTTAATTATGGCGAGCACTATAGCAAGCTCGTTGCCGTTGTCGACGTCCTACTTGAAAATCAGGTTTCTAGTTAATGGGCCCAACGCGAAGAGGCAGCGGATCAGCTTCAACCAGCAGTCGTTGATCTTGTTGAAGGTTGACATTTTGCGAATGGCTAAGAAAGAGGGTTCTTGAGAAGGGGTTTAATGACAAAAAAGAGCGGACTTCGGAGGGGTTTAGGGTGAGAAGGGGTTCAGGGAGGCTTTTTTTCTGAGCCGAGGACCAGCCTCTTCCATTGAATGGCACTGGTATATCACAGGGCTGCTAAGGTCTTTTCCTGCAGGCGAGGTGCTGCTGCAGCTGCTTTTTTTGTCGGGGGGTACCCATCAATCTGACATCTGACATATCAATCGCTGCTGGGTCGTTTCTGGTCGGAGTTAGTCATCATAACCATGATCACTTTGAGCTACTTTTTTAAAAAGAGAGGTGAGGGGCGGGGGGGGAAGGGGGGGGGGTATTAAAATAACATCCAAGACTCCAAACATCTAGGAAACAAAAGAAAAAGCAAAAATTGAAGAGCGATACAAACATAACCCACACTGCCTAGATACACACACTAAGGCCGGAAAATGTACCATGTCCCCCAAGGCTGTCTCGAAAGAAGGTCGATTGGTCCAGGGGCCTTCAGTCCGAGGTCACCCCATGATTTTTGCAAAACAGGATTTGGACATAGACTCAGAATGTGTAATCTGTTCTTGCTCTGATCTGCAGTCGTTGCGGTTCCCGTGATGCCATTCACGCAGTTCAGCGTAGTAGAACTGTAGAAGTCACTTGTTGGTTGGTTTACTAGGTTGGCCTCAGCAATCCGGACTGCTAATCCTAGTTCATGTTTCCTTGCCCTCCACTCTCTTGCCATTTTCCAGGACTCTGTTGAAACTGCCTGGGATAGCTCTGCATGGCTATCAAGGAACCTTTAATACCTGGCTTCATCTCTTGGTTTTAGGAAAGCTAGTTCTCTCTCTCTCTCTCTCTCTCTCTCTCTCTCTCTCTCTCTCTCTCTCTCTCTCTCTCTCTCTCTCTCTCTCTCTCTCTCTCTCTCTCTCTNCTCTCTCTCTCTCTCTCTCTCTCTCTCTCTCTCTCTCTCTCTCTCTCTCTCTCTCTCTCTCTCTCTCTCTACCCCTCCGCCCCCCTTCTCTCCCTCTCCCCTCCCCTCTGTATGTACACACACGCGCACAAAAGGTGTGCCTGTGACAACTCCATCAGAGAGAGAGAGAGAGAGAGAGAGAGAGAGAGAGAGAGAGAGAGAGAGAGAGAGAGAGAGAGAGAGAGGCAGAGAGACAGAGAGGCTTCTGAATGTGCTGAGAGCTAAGAATCGTGGTCACCTAGGTCATACGCACGGCTATGACTCCGAGGATATTATAACTGCCATCGGTATTTTTCCTGTGTGTTTTATCGGGGTTACTGTGGCTGATGTGTGGAAATTCAAACTGTGGCATTGGCTATGTGTAGAGAGGTCGTCTTCCAGGAGACGGCAAGACAGCCGTGGCACACTGGAAAGACCTGCTGCTGCTGCAGCTCCTGCAACTGCTGGTGCTCCTCCTCCAAAGACTTTTCCTGCATACCCTGCCACACCGCCGGTAAGATTGCTTTATCCGTTTTGTCGCCCTATTCTCCTGTCGACCTTTTTTTCCACATACCCTCTTTTTTCTCTTTTTACCATTTCTCGATTTATGTGTGTCATCCTTTCGCAGGGGCCATGCTAATCTTCTACCCTCTAAATCTCCCTTACCTATGTTTTTCAGGTTGCATCCTAGCTTGTAATACCCTCGAGTTTTGTCCCTCTTACCGATGTGCCCTTTTATTCAGTCCCGGCATCACATGCAGTCCATTTCCTGCACTTTCTCCCATCTTCCTTGTGCCGCCTCAATGCAATGCCGATAAAGACACGGATTGTTTTTTTTAATTTTAGCAGCTTAAGTAAGGCACTGATCTGTTTTCCAGGAGACTTGTTTTTTTCTTCTCTTCGACTCACGTCTGTCTATAGTGGCTTTGTCCCATGAAAAGCCACTAGGAGTAAAAAGCTAAGGAAGAACAAGATTAAGAACATCGGACAGAGAAAGATCGATAGCTCTTTGACCCACCCAATCCTGTTCTGCTGCATGGCGATGTTTGGTGAATTTGACTCTCTAACTCTCTTCGAAGTTCTCCGATGGGATCAAAGTTCATCAAACAATCTGTTTCTTTTGCAAAACAAGTTTCTGTTCCTGAACATGGATGGAATTTGATGGATTGTGCACATGTTTACTGTCTCAGACGACGAATCTGCCTCTTGGCGAGATTCATGATGGTTCAGCCTTTATACTTGTCGTGGCTCGGGTGCAATTCGACGGACTCACAACTGCCTCTGATTTTTGTTTTGTTCTGCTATAGTCAGTTGACAAATTTACCTAGCGACGCTAGCGTGCAATTGGTCCAGGACCACACACGTTCAGGGGATTGCCTCTGGTATTGTTGGTTTTGTTCGGAGACATGTCGTTGACAGGTTATCTCTGGTTGCGGTTGATGTTGTGGTCGCCAGATGGTGGTTGCTCCACCTCCACCGTACGTCATGCAGACAGCGCGACCTCCAGTGCAGGAGCCGCCAGCACCTCCCAACAGCATTCTGTTTGTACAGAATCTTCCTCACGAAGCAAGTGGGATCATGATTACTCACCTTTTCAAGGATTTCCCTGGGTTCAAGGAAGTGCGTATGGTAGAAGCAAAACCAGGGATTGCATTTGTGGAGTTCGAGACAGACATGCAGGCAGCTGTTGCCAAATCTGGATTGCAGAATTTCAAAATTACGCCCACAAATCCCATGCAGATCACCTACGCGAAAAAGTGAGTGTGTGTGTGTGTGTGTGTGTGTGTGTGTGTGTGTGTGTGTGTGAGAGAGAGAGAGAGAGAGAGAGAGAGAGAGAGAGAGAGAGAGAGAGAGAGAGAGAGGTATTCTGTTGTTGTTGGCTTGTGGTACAATGGGATGAGGGTAAATCAGGACTCACTGGGCAAGTTTGAAGCAATGGGCAGTAGATGCCCTGAAGTTTTCCCTGTGCAGGCTTCAGTTTGTCATCAGTGCACACGTTCATTACTCTGTTTGAAGAGTAGCAGAGTAAGTAGCACCCGCAGATTTGCTGTACTATTTTGCAAGTACCATGATGAGCGTTCCCGTACAGGGTTTTTAAGCTTTTCGCTGTTCATGTTTCTGATGTGCTCTGAGTACATGCCCATGGTAGTGTGAGGTTGAAGTAATATATATCTATCTCACCACCTTCATGGTTGCATTCCTTTCAAACCAGTCCCGACGTACCCGCAGGTCGTATGTGAACGCACTCACACTTGCGTGCAGTGGTAATAATCTTGATCTCAGTAGGATCAATATCTTGGGCCTGCGGAATAGGCCATATGACGGTGTACGTCTTTCAATCAGGAGGTTTGTGGGAATGGTGCCCCTGGTGCATTTGTTATGGTCTTCTGTCACACGAGCACGGAGTGGAAACATGTGTAGGGCATAGTGGGAAGATGCGGAGGCAAGGGTGTTTTAAGCTTTCGACTGCTTCCTGTTCCTGATGTGCCCTATTTCTCTGAGGTCTTTTCAACCATGAAGGTTTTCAGATAGCACTACAATGGGCATGACCTCAGAGAAAGCTATATTTGACAGCCTTAATGGTTGCATTCCTTTTGAAGTAGTCCTACTGTGAGTATTATCCTGGATGTATTGAACACACGCTTGCATTCACACTGAAAATAGTGTCAATGTGATTAGGGTCCAGATCTTGGCCCTGTGGCATAGGCTGTATGAATGAATGTGTACATACATCCTTCACTCAGCAACACTGCAGGGACGGTGCCCCTGTGCATTTGCTACGGTCAGCCGTATTTTTTTCAACACAGAACACAGAGTGGAAATATGTGTAGGACATACATAGCGCGGAAATATGGACGACTGGGTGGAAAGATGTGGAGGGTACACCAGGGTAGAAAGATGTGGAGAAAAGTGTGGCGTCGTAAGATCATCGTTGGAACATAGCAAAGGTAGGTAGGTGCGGAGAAACAAAGGTGAGGAGAGATCTGGAAAGCAGAAAGTGTCAAAGTGAATGATATCAATGAATTTGAATGAAATGATGGGAATAGTGCCCTGTTTGCTTTCCGTGATGTCCGGTGTATTCCTGCATTTGTTTGGAATAATTGAGTGATGTGGCAAGATTGCTGGCCTTTGGCCTGCGCTCTCTATGCATGTGCATGCATGCTCATGCTTGTTCTGCGGAGTTGTTTATAGCCAACATGACAACAAACACACAGTGAGAGTGCGTGCACATCAGCTAGAGAGAGAGAGAGAGAGAGAGAGAGAGAGAGAGAGAGAGAGAGAGCAGAGAGAGAGCAGAGAGAGCAGAGTGCTGTCAGACTGACCTCGTCATGCGGTCTGTATATTCGTACCTGGACAGCAAATGCTTGGCACTGTAGGCCATTAGAAAGGAGTACTGTCTGTGCAGAGCAGTAGTGCTGTTTTTTTTTTTGGCAGTCATAAATTTCGCACAGTACCGTAGAAATGAAGCACTACGATTATGTTCATACTCTTTAGGCCCCTTGGGTGGTTGTTGTTGTTCTTTATTTCGGTGGCTATCTTTCTGAGATTGTCATTTCAACATCAACAATGTCCGACCATCGTCTCTCCTGACTTCTTCTATTTGTGCCTCCTCCTTAATTGCTTCTGGTCATCTTTCCTGATCTCTTCTACTTGATGAGCCCGCCTGATAGGCCCTCCCGATAAGCTCAGATTTCAGCCTGTGTTGGACTTCTTTGCAGATTTGCAAGTGTTCTTATCTTTTTCTGGTTGTCTTTCCTGATCCCTTCTACTTGATGAGCCTTCCTGATAAGCTCAGTTTTCAGCCTGTGTTGTACACTTCTTTGCAGATGTGCAAGTGTTCTGATCTGGCTGTGAGGTTTAGGAGGCCAGTGACTACTGCAACGAGAAGAATAGGATGACCCTCTCCTCCCCCCTCCTCTCTTTTCTTAGGTGGTTTTGAGAACTTTTGACCCTTGTGTTTTTCTGGAAAACAATGGCCATCAAGGCTGTTGGCTGGATGCTTTAGGGTTAAGAACGTCGGATGAGCTGATTCCTTTGTGTGGTCCATGTTCGTCTACTTCAAATTTTGTCAAGTTCATAATCAGATAATTTTAATTGCCCCTCCTACCCCCCCCCCCCCCTCCCCCCTTTCCCTCCTTCTCCCTGCCTTAAATTGGAATTTATATTATATTGCTTGAAACCGGGGTCCAGCGTCCCACGCAAAGAGAACCTCTACTTAGATGGATGGTTCCCTCCATTATGGCTGAGAGAACCTGAGAAGGTGCTATTGATTGCTTCCATCGCGGTTGGATGCACCCCCCTCTCTGCCGCTGTTTGTATTAGAAACATGCCCTCTTTGTTCGACGTAGTAAGGTTTTGTCCCTTTCTGTCTGCTTTGCAAGGAACGTAATGAGGAGACAGTTTTTCCAGCAGCAAGAGACACAAAAGCAGAACAAGCATACAAGAGCAAACGTCGGAAGCAGATTTATAAACCCGAAATCACACCAGTTGAGAACACACATGCACTGAAGTTGCGTGATATAGAAAACCCAACTTGACGCCTTCAGTTATCAATAGAACAACAGTTTGAAGCTCCTCTATTTTGTGACTGCTTCTACTAATTCCCTACTTACTCTACATGCTGTCCTACTTCCTCTCTATCTCTCACTCTCATCCGTCTGCTCTGAGTCCTCTTTTCTTCTCGCCCAGCAATGTTGCAGAGTCCGACTACCGTATGTGTGCTCTTTCGCCACCGCCAGGTGAGTCCCGCTTCTCATAGCTGTCGTTTCTTCATCGTCCTCCCATTACCTGCACGCTCCTCTCACATCCAGCGCAGTTATGGCTGCCGCTGGTAGAGATGCTATACCATGGCAGCTCTCGCCTTCTGTCGTCAAGGCCAGCCAGCTTCTGTTGCGCTCATCTTAGCGCACATAGCCAGCAATCCTCCAAAGTACAGAAGTGTCCCTCAGCAGTCACCTCCAATGCTTTTGTCAATCGAGGAGGTTGCGGTTGCGTCATCGAGGACTGTGTGTTTCCAGTACTGGAATCTTCGGAACAGCTCCCATCGCCTTCTGAATACTTGGGCCAGCCGTTACTTTATTGCCGCGGCAGTCACTTTCAAACCACCAGTACCTGGCCCGGCTATCGGCTGTGGAGAAAAATACAGCAGAAACGTTTCTAGTCGGATGAATTTGGGCGCTCCTGTAGTGACCCGTACGTTTCCTAAAATTGTGGCTTGTTAACGGGCACGACTTTAGGGGGCTAGACTTAGGGCCGGGCTTTATTATACTATGACCGACTGTTACTTAGGGCCAGGTCAATTCCATGCGTGGGACCGCTGCTGCGCGCTGCCAAGGCCAAGGGGCCTTGCAGTCCCACCCCCTTAGCAGCCTTCTGCAGAACCCACAGTGTTTATGTTGTTCCTTCTCTCCAAAAGCTCTCTTGTAGTGTAGAAGCACTTGAGGTGCACACTTGATAAGTTCTTCCCTGCTGTACCGCCTGTCTTCCCTTGGGTCCAGATGCGTCAGATGACCCTTTGTAGCCGCACTGAGCTGCACCTGTGCCTTTAGTGGGCTGTCACTGCCCTGCGGTTTGCACGGCAGTCTTTGTAGCCGCACTGAGCTGCATCTGTGGCTTTAGTGGTCTGTCTCTGCCCCTCGGCTTCTGCTTAGCAGTCTGTCTGTGCCCCACGGCTCGATCAATGTCGCCGTAACCTTCGCTCATGGCTGGGGGCAGCACCGATCTGCAGGGAGAAAACTGATAGCTTTTCCCTGAAATGGCTAAGATAGTCCGGGAACCGGAATACCGCAGTGTTAACTTTTTGTGATATGTCCCACTCAGGCATGAACTTTGACGGACAAAATCAAGGCATATCATTTACGTGGAAAGTGAAAACCTATCTGTGCTTATTTTTTTATTTAGTCATTGCTCTCTGCCCTTTCTTTCTTTTTTTTTTCTGATTGATACGCCCTTTCTATTTTGGGGGGCAGCCGTCGGGTTACTTTTTAATGGCAAGCAGACAGCAAGTTCAAGTACAAATGAAGAAGCACAGAAAAGGAATCAGGTACACCGACAGCCCGAACCGCCGCCGCAGGAGGGGCTGGGGGGACCTCAACCTGGGGGCTCTTCACTATCCCTGCCCCAGGGCACTCATAATGGCCGGGAAGCATATTGCTGTACCCGGTCGCTCATTATCTGTGCCCACGAGGGGGGGGCCACCACCCAGTGTGCCCACTCAGTCACCTGGTCACACTGTAGTCCTTATATATGTTCCCTGGCCCTCAATGCCCACCCCATTACAGCGGCGTACTTCTAAAGTACGACGACCCCTCCTTGTATTATCTCGGTACCCATTATTCAACAGAGATTATTTCACAAATCGTTCTGTTAGCCACTGCTAACTCCTAGACCTGACGGCCCGCCTTAGCTACATTATCCGCTCACCGCTGCATCCCCACCCCCTCTCTATCGTTTCTCCCAGCCCCCCCCCTTGTCCGTACCCAGTTACCAACCTAGTTGACCCCTACCCAACCCCAGGGGGGGGAAAGTTTTGCTCTCGGCACTTTCAGTAACAGGTAGTTTTCTACGACTCCAGGGACTAACTGGTACTCAACTTGTGTGTTTACCAGTTCAATTGCCATCTGTTAGGTGCTCGCCTGGTGGCCGAGTGTATAGAAGTAGTACAAAACCCAGCTATCTGTGGCAGTCTGACATCCCTTTTTTTCTTCTATTGTTCTTCAAAAAAATTGGACCATTTCTCGATGGATGCGTGTCATCCTTGTTCAGGGGCCATGCTAATCTTCCCCTTCTCTGTATCGTTCCGATTTTAACGGATGTCCCGAAGGATGGCAGTCTGACATCCGCATCAAATCGATCATGAGAAATGTGGTGCTGCAGAAACTGCTCCTAAGTTATTACTTTTCTCAGCCGTCTGTTAGATTCCAGGTACTTCCTTGAAGTCATTCGACTTCTGAACCGATCTCTGCAGCAGTAGCTAGCTTACAGTGTTATTGGTAACCCACAGACTCTTATCCGTATGATCAGTTAGCAAGTTGAGTTAGTGATAACTGCCGGAACCGAGTTAGTGATAACCTACGTTAGCAAGTTCAGTTAGCAAGATCAGTTAGTGATAACTGCAGGCTGGAACTGAGTTAGTTATAACCTATGTTAGCAAGATCAGTTAGTGATAACTGCTGGAACCGAGTTAGTGATAGCCTATGTTAGCAAGATCAGTTGTCACTAACTCAGTTCCACCAGTTATTACTACCTCAGTTCCAGCAGTTGCAGTCAGCGCAGGCCCATCCACATCCACAGAACTGCTTTCATATGTTAGAGTAAGCCCTCTTAAACCCCAAAGTTTCCTGCTGGATTGGTTCGGAAATCAGGCACACAGCGGCTATGCTGAAGAGGCTGGGGAAAGGCCGTTTTGGTCTAAGCCGAAACTGGGCAATGGCCGTGCTGTATTGAGGCATGTAAGGGACGCTGGGCCCAGTTTCCAGCAGGTGTGGCTCCCCACCAATGGAATGGAGCAGCCAGCCGCGGGCCTGCTAGAAGGTGATGCTCGTATCAACTCCCTTTAGCAGACTTTTTTTTTTTTTTTTTTTTTTTTTGAATCTGAACAGGGCCCCACTAGTGTTAGTGGTGCTGATAAGAGCAGGCACCACTAGCACCTGGGGAGAGGCTCCATCTATTGGTGGGGAGCATCACCTGCTGGAAAACGGGTCCAGCAGCCGACATACAAAAATGAGAATGTCTGAGGACGGTGAGAACAGTGACCATGGGGCCTGCCAGCATTGATTGCCCTGCAATGCAGGGGATTGACTGAGCAGGCCTATATAGTGTCCAGTGGAGTAGTCTACTCGTCACTCGCTCTGCATTCAAAACTTTAGCCACTCAACCCCCGGTACCATTCCATCTCAACCAAAGTTAAGGGAGGGGATGGGAAAACTTCAGCAAAGTCTGAGAGGGGCCGAAGTGGGGTGGAGGGGGCGATGTTTGTCCAATCCTGGAAGCATAGGTGGTAGTCCCTTTCGCCCTCCTCTACGTCTTCCCCCTCCTTCTCACCACCCTTCCATGTTGCCTTGGCGATCCAACCCCCTTAGCCCTCGCCCAGCCAGTCTGTGCAGAACCTCTCTATGTGTTGTCTAGTTTCCTGTTTAGAATGTAGATATGTGATCTTTTCTCTGAATCTTTCCTATCAAATGGAAATGTCATTTTGTATTTGTTCTTCAATTGAATTGATGAACTTTGTTCCATCCCGGCGTGTTCCTTCCATTTCGAGCGTGCATCGTCTCCACCAGATGGCCCGAATAATCACCCTCACCCTATTTTAAACATGTTTTCTTCGAAAGGGGTAGCTTGTTCTGGAGCCCATGCCTCACAGAGGAGTGCTCTCCAGTCCCATGGCCACGGTTGTGAGGTGCCCAGTTTTTTCCATATGCGTTCCCACCACCTCCATAGCCATATTGCTGCCTGGCACTGCAAAAACATGTGCTCTATGGTCTCAGGCCATTTTCGAGCCGGGAAGGATGTTGTGCATATCTTGCACCATGGGAGTGCCATTCCCTTGTTCTAGCATCATTCTGTCTATCAGCCAGTCGTTGGTCGGCAAGGACCTATGTTCTACCTGCCATTGGAGTGAAGCTACTTTCGTCAGCATGGCCCTACTCGTCTTAAACCATCTGACCGGTCGTAGTGTCTCTCTCCCCACATTTAGATGTTTCATCCACCGTGCATCCACCATGTCTTTTAGGTTTACTCTTGGATGCAGCGTTCGGTAGGCTGCCTTGACTGAGAGACACTATAGCCGTCTCGCCCCGGACCTCCCCCTCCTGTATTGTTGAGTCCACATCCACTCATCGGGGTCTAGCGGGAACTCTTGAATTGGTTTGTTCGGTTTGTATGCTCGCCATTGGGCCTTTTTTTTGAGGGCACGAATACGGTATATCCCTGACCTCGGGTACCATGCTGTCTCTTGTGGCTGTACCTGTTCTAGAGTATTGTCAGTTTTTATTTTGAAGTGGTTGGCGATCACTTCCTGCTCCTCCCCCCCTGCCAGCCTGGTGGGTGTATACTACACTTCCGACCAGCCCCTCGGTACCCCAGAACCCCACCCAATCTCCCTCTATCACCGCCGGCTCTTCTTTAAATCCCGGATCCAATTGACAGCAAAAATAATAGTCTCCAACGCTTTTGCCACTTTATGGCAGTGTTTCAATTTCTTCCTTAGTCTGGTCTCTGACAGCCAGTTTTTGGTTTCCTGGTCCCAGATATCCTTGACTCGAAGGACACCATTCTCAACCCAACCTTTCCAAGGCTTTTCACTGCTATGGAAGACCTTACTGTGTTTTTTTTTTGTTACCCATTGATTTCGGAACAGTGGTTGCCGGGCCACTTCTTCTTATCGCATTGGAGGGACTTTGTCGGGTAGGTGCAGCTTACGTCATTTCTTAAGTATCGTGGCCCAAAGAGGGTCTTTTTTTAAGTCTTGTCTGGGCGCCTGTTTGTCTGACCCTCCCACCACATTGGTCCGGGTTGATTTTTGCGGAATGGTCCAGTATCTGTCCTCAAGCCACGTCTCCGGTTCTACCTAAGTGGGCGCCGGCGGTGGTGCTAGCTAGCAATTTGCTGCAAGGCCAAAGGTTGCCATGGCGCTTGTGTGGAAAAGAGAAGACCTTTTACCCATTGAAGGGCCAGGGTCATCACTTGAGTAGTCGGGTCGATTATCCCTAGCCCCCCTCTAGCTTTATTGATATCGAAAACTCGTGATTCCCTCTCCATAAGAAAGTTGCCCCCTGTCTTTGGAGGGAAGTTGTTACAGGTTTACCGAGAGCCCAGATTGCTGTTTTATACGAAAGGGCCGCCAATATTACATTGTTGATTACTAGGGACCGACCCTTTAAACCACCAGTACCTCGCCCAGCTAAAAAAAAAAGTTGCGGCCGTTAACGCACCGCGACTTTCGGGGGTCGGGGAGTTGAAGGACCGGTAGGAGCTCTTTTTATTTAGAACTTAACCCCCCCCCCCCAAAAAAAAAAAAAAAAAAAAATTCAAAAAACAAGAAAAGAAAAAAGAAAATGAAACAACAAAATTGAAGGGCGTGGGGAGGGTTCTCTCTCTCTCTCTCTCTCTCTCTCTCTCTCTCTCTCTCTCTCTCTCTCT
>BFEA01000016.1:552866-606711 GCA_003427395.1 Chara braunii | reverse complement strand
AGGACCACCCCTGCGCCTCACTGTAGACCAAGCCCACCAGCTATGATGGCTGGGCTATGGCGCTGCCCTCAGCAGCACCCTTCTTCCCTGCACGACCGCACGTGCTGCACCTCGCCTCTCAGCGCCAGCCAGCAACCGCGAGCTCTTGCTCCAGCAGCACTGCTGCTAGCATGTGAGTGCCTGAATGAGGCTGCCAGGGGTGAGCTCGTTCCTTTATGGAAAGAGCTGCCCTGCTCGTGCAGCCTGGCTGCACTGGTCTAGGCCCAGAAGCTTCCGGAAGGCCCCATGAGGCAGCCTATGTACAATAGCTACTGAGTTGTTGGGCCTCGTTCGGTTGGGCGCCCAACTGTCTTTATATGAGGCTGCGAATCACGCCCAGGGTCTGCATTCTTTGGAAAAGCCCGGAAGGCTGTGGAAATGTCTTTGTTGTCGGGCCTGAGTTTCGCTCAACCAACTGGCGCTTCGCAACTGCCTGGACCCCAAATATGAAATTGACAGTCGAGGGCCTCTTGCGATATGTCAGGCCCGCCTTCACTTAGGGCGGACACCTCCGCCTTCACTTAGGGCGGGCAATGCTTCAAACAGGGCCCCGTAGGCCTACCGAGGACCCTGATCCTCGCATTCCCTCCTCCCTTGCTTCCTGAGTCCTCTGAGAAGTCTCTTATTCTGCAGGCATCTTCCCCTTGAGTGCTCTTTCGTAGCCTGAGATCACTCGAGGTGTTGTTCTCATGAGTTCTTCTCGTGTGAACCAGCGATCCTCCTTAGGATCCAGATGATGTCTGAAGCTCACACGATACTGCATTCTCGGTTTAGGAGGGCGCCCTCTGCCTGATGGTCGAGGAACAGGCATCACTCGATGCTCAATGATCTGGTCCACGTCCACTTCGCCATCCATGGTTGGGGGCAACATTGATCTTCTGGAGGGAAACTGCTCAGTGGCAGCAAAAGGTGCTAACTTGGAGGCATGGAACACAGGGTAGGTACGTAAGTGAGGTGGGATGCGGATTACATATGAAGGATCGTCTGGTTGATCTCCTACAATGTCTAAGATCTCCCAGGACCCAAAGTACTGTGGCATTAGCTTGCGGGATATGCGTAACTCTTGACCAAGCTCAACGGACTTAACCCAGACTCTCTCGCCTACCTGAAAGTTAGAAGGTCGTCTATGCTTATTCTCATATGCAATCATTGTTTCCTGAGATTTCCTGATATGTTCAACGGCCTGCTGTAGCATCTGTTCATACTTGACAACAAACTCTATGCTGCCGGGTGCTGCAATGGGTTCTCTTTCTGGTAGCAGAAAGTCAAGGGCGGTTCGCGGCTTCCAACCGAGATGCAGTTGGTTGGGAGTCATGCCTGTAGTACTATGCACAACGTTTTTGTACAGGCTGGCAACGAGAGGTAGTTTCTCATCCCAGTCGTCCTGACTTGGCTTGATATAGTGCCTAAGCAGGTGCTATACTACTCGGTTCATCTGTTCTGCTTGACCATTTGACTCAGGATGATTCCCTGAAGTCATTTGGAGTTTTGTACCCATTTGTTCAGCAGTAGACTGCCACTGTTCGCTCGTGAATCTTACATCCTATCACTAACAATAGACGTAGGTAGACCAAAATCCCGTACCCAGTTGTCCATGAAGAGTTTGATGACAAAGTCAGTTTTAACAGTTTCAGGCATAGCGATTAGTCTTGCATACTTAGTAAAGCGATCCACTATAACAAAAATGTGTCTTTTTCCAGACCTGCTGGTCGCCAGGGTATCCATGAAATTCATGGACACACTTTGGCCTGGTCCTTCAGGGATCGGCAAGGGCTTGATCAGCCCAAGCGGAGCCTGAGTCCTTGGTTTGTCCCTTTGACAAACCTAGCAGGTTTCAACATAGCGTTTCGCATCTTCCATCACAGAAGGCCACCAGAACCTCTGCACTAAGTTCACTGATGTCTTCCTATAGCCAAAATGACCAGTTGCATCATGACATTCTCCTAAAAATAAACTACGCAAAGACTCACTATTAGCAACACATAGTCTTTTATTCCCTGCCTTCTCGAGAAACAACAAGTCATCTACCATCGTAAATTTGTCCAAAGTCTTTTTGTCCTTTGCTTGGAATCTACAGATGATCTCTGACATAACTGGATCTCCCTGATAGGCTTCCACCAGCGATCGAGTGAGTTCGTCAGATATGCCGAACTCAGTGACTAGCGCGCCCAAATAATCTTCCCTTTGTGATAGTGCATCAGCCACTTTGTTATACGTACCCTTGATAGGATCAAGTTAATAGTCATACATGTCTATCACTTGAATCCATCTTTTGAGTGCGTCAGATATTCCAGGCTGTGTCTTAATCCAGCGCAAAGTCTCATGGTCATACCTCACAAAAAAGAATCTTCCTAGGAGGTAGTGTCTCCAATGAACTAATGCTCTGTACAGGGCGTAGAACTCCCTCTCATATGTGGACTTAGTTAACTTTTGAGAAGGCATCTTTTTACTCATGTACTCGACCGGTCTCAACTTTGGCCCCTCCTGTTGCGCAAGGACCACGCCTATGCCATATTGGCTGGCGTCTGTGGTCACAACAAACGGCTTGTCAGAATCTGGAAGCTTGAGAACTTCATAGTGTGTTAGAGCATACTTCAATTTCTTGAAGCTTGCTTCGCACTCTTCAGTCCAGTCCCAAGGGGTGTCCAGTCGAGTTAGATCTATTAATGGGGAGGCTACCGTACTATAGTTTTTGACGAAAGGACGATAATAGCCTGTCATTCCCAAGAACGATCTGACCTCAGTAACAATCTGAGGTCTAGGCCAGTCACGTATGCTGGCCACCTTTGCATCTTCCGGCCTCAACCCATCTGCTGAAATCTCGTGACCCAGGTACAAAATCTTGGTGCGACCAAACACGCATTTCTCGAAGTTAATCTTGTACAGGTGCTGTTCTAGGATACCTAGCACTGTATTCAGGTGCTCAGCGTGCTCCTCTGTCGTCTTACTAAAGATGAGGATATCGTCGAGGTACACAACGATAAACTTATCTAAGTAATCATGAAAAATCATATTCATTGCGTGCTGGAACATACCAGGGGCATTACATACACCAAAGGGCATCACCACAAACTCGTACAGACCATACCTGGTCTGAAATGCGGTTTTGTGTTGATCCTCAAGTCTAATAGCAATTTTATGGTATCCGGACTTTCGATCTATCTTAGTAAAGTACCGGCATCCCTGCACTCTGTCCAATAGGTCGTCGATGTGGAGTAGGGGCTCTGGGTTCTTAACAATGATGGCATTGAGATCCCTATAGTCAATGCACATTCTCGGGGTACCTCCCTTCTTAGGTACGAATAGTACTGGAGCGCCGTAAGGGGAGGTACTAGGCCGAATCCATCCCTTCTCTGTGAGCTCCGCCGCCAGCCTTAGGCACCTTACTACCTGGGATAACCTCTATTGCATGTACAATCTCACTTTCTACCACGTCTGTGGGCTCCTAAAAAAAGTCTGAATATTGAGCGACGACTGATTCTATCTCTGGGGGTGATTTAACGGCCTCCCCTTTCTCAGAGACAAAAACTAAGTACATGCCCTCCTCGTGATTTTGTTTATGGTGGTTATAGAAAGAGGAGGCACACATGCAACCGTAGTTTTCCACTAGACTGTTAGCTTTATACTTTTGCAGCCTAACGGTCCTACCGTTTGGAAGCTTGTGTATCAACACCTTTCTATCCCAATCAAACTGAGGTTGAAAAACCTCGAGGTAGTACATGCCTAATAGCATATCAAAGGGCAGTTCGTCGCTAATCAGGAAGGAGATCTTGTGGCTCACTTCCCCTCCTCCATAGGAGAAGGTGCAGACTACATCCTTGACATAATCCTTGACTACCATTTGGTGCTTGTTGGCTAGCGTAGAAGCTACAGTTCTGCTAAGCCGCTGCACTTGGTCCCCTAAGCGCAGTTTATCCACACAAGCACGACTGATGAAGTTTCGTGTAGAGCCTATGTCTGCGAAGGCGCCAACCTTACGGCCACCTACATCAACCTCTACCACGAAATGTTCACCCCTTGGACCTCTACTGATCATCGCCCAAGAGTCCCTGGGGTCCTTGCCTGACCACTCAGTCTCTAACTCCTCTAGGGCTCAGACACATCTCTCGAACAAAGCGTCGGTGGTTCTGAATGTGTCTGCGGGGCGATGTATAGGTCACTAACCTTGGCCAACGCCTGAAGTGGGGAAGGCAACATAACCACTTCAGCGAGAGTAAGAGCGGCTAACACTCCTACTGGCCCGAGGAGTTTCCCTGCGAAGTGCTCGCAGAAGCACTGCCAGGGTTCGAAGATAAGCCCACCACTGCTGGTGATGCTACCTTCGTGGTGACCTTTTTGCCTCGGCATGTTCGTGACATGTGGTCATAATTGGCAGAGTTCATGTATGTGCCCCTGGCAACTCGGTCCCTCCATACCTCGTAGTCTAAACCAATTTTCACCCATGCGGGTGTCCCTTGGTCGCCCTGACCCGTGGACCGTACTACCTTCTTTTTCCCGATACCCCTAGCCTTATCCTTGATGGGTGCCACGACTCCCCCATCCGAAGTCTCACCGGCCCCATTGTGCTTTGTTTCTTCCCCCAAGTCCGTGAAGTCGTCAATTTCAGTCGCCTGACCATCATGGTCGACGAACATTAGTTGCCCTTTCTTCTTCCAGTCCTGAGGGATTCTCTTCTTCCTACCATTTCCCTGACTCTGATGTGCAGATCCCAATTTTGCCTCTATGTCCAGAGCTTTCTTACTAAAAGTAACGAAGTTGTGCTGTTCGACATAGGCCTCGTCTACCAGTTTGGTCCTTACCTCTGTAGGCAGGCACCTTAGGTAATCCGTCAGGCGAACTTGCTGGTCAAAGCGCACACCTGGTACCACGAGTAAACGTTCTGCGGTATCCATTAGCTCTCTAACATTCTTGTACCTACGGGAACAAAGACTGTTGATTGCATCGGTGACCTTCTGAGCCCCTTGCGAGTCATACCACCTGTTATACACGGACCATACGAACTCTTCCAATGTCTGGGTCTGTGCCCAAGCATCGAAGTTTTGACCGTAACCCTGCTGCTGCACTAAGCCATTCAACCAGGGAACTGCTGACCCCTCTAAAAAGGAGGCAGCCACTACAACTTCCTGCTCTGGCTTTGTAAGCTTATGCCTCACATACGTAGGCACAGTTCTTACCCAGGTGTCAAAATCCTCATCCTTCTTCCTGTCTCCGGAAAAAGGTTTAGGACTCAGCAGAGGAATCTTTGGCATCCACTGCATAGGCTGCATGGGCCCAAGGGCTTGCTGCAGTGGCTGCATAGCCACTGAAATAGGTTGTTGCACACTAACATGGGTTTGGCTTGACAGTGGGACTGTAGTTACCACTGTCGTAGATGGTACTGCTGAGACTCTATGAACCGGACCACTAGTTGCTACTAAACCACCTGGAGGGGGCATGCCAAACATAGGAGAGAAAGATGGCCCTGTGGGTTGCGCCATTGATGAAGGACCCGCACCCGCAGGGGCAGTTACAGCAAACTGCGGCTGCCTCATCACTGTACGAGGAGCCCGAAGTTCAGCCAGAATTTGTTTCTGGCCTGCCACCAATTCGGTCAGCAATTCCTGCTGGACATTCTGCGCTTCTGCCACTGATAGTAAAACACTACGCAGCACACGGACAGCAGGGTCTAATGCCGCCTCATCTAGCCCTTCCAGTCTGCCTAGCTCATGCACTCTACTTCCTAGTCTAGCCTTTCTGAGTATTGATATTCTTCTCCTCTCTGCTGCTTCGTCCAACTGCCGTTGCAACTCATCCTGAAGTTATTCTGCCTGTCGGATTTCTAAATCCTCCGGTGTGAGTGGACTCTGCTGGCTGACTTGCAAATCAACAAACTAACTAACTGCACTCGATCCACCCTACCCTGCTCCTGACGAAGAAGACTGGAAGAGGTTTGTGACGTAGAGGCGGCGGTAGCCATCGACCCATGTCTTTGCGATGCAAAAACAGAAAGATCCAAAATAAATATCACAAATTCCGACGCGAAACTGAAATGGCTTGGCAGCAGGGTTGGTCCTCGGTTAGACGGCCTATACAGAGATACCTCATACGACGTACCAAGGACTACACTGATATTCATCCATACCCTCTCAAGGATATACACCGGCCACCCTGTGCAATCCTCGCAATGCGAGGTTCCCATCCTCAAGTGAAAAGGACCAACCCTGAAAAAGGTGGTCCTGAAAAACCATATCTCTCATAACCCATCCCACAACGTTTCAATTGAATCGTTGATGACTGTTTGTTATTAGATTGATAAAGAAGTTGAATCAACCATAATGATATGAGATTTAAGTAGCATGTAATTTAAAAGGAAACATATGTTAGCTACGACAATATGCAATAACTCACAAACTCCACGAGTCTTTCAAAATTTTGCAGCAAAGGATACCTAAAGCAGCGAGAAAAATATTTTAATTTCTCCTACACTCCCTGTGTCCATCAAGAATTTGGCACCCCCCCCAATCTCGAAAAACATACCTTATAATTTGACCATTCAGAATCAAGCTTATAAATCCACACCCTATAGATAAAAAAATAAAAATCAAATTAAAGTTAGATCTTAGTAATACGACATTTAAAATAATGGCTACAACACTAAAGGTTTGATAACGATTTATATTACCGGTTTCCCCGAACATAACGCATATGCATTGTATTCGAGTTTCTGAACAATTTGAAAAATCGAATAGAATGTATATGCGTTGTATTAAAAAATTATGGTTGTTCAAATAGAACAGATCGGCGTTATGTTCGGGGGAAGATGGTGACTCTTGAGACAATAAAAGGATGATGATTGTAGTGATTAAGAAGTCGAACTTGTACTGAAGCTTATGAAACTCAATTAAGATGACTGAGAAGTTACGTTATGACTATAAGAAAAAATGTTTGATAACCGTTTGTAGCGACTTTAAGATGTTGGACTAATAACGATTCTATACTAGGATCTAGAAATCATACAATAAAAATTTAGAACAGTAGAAACTCGATTATTGAAAATTGAGATTATGGGCCTCACAAACCCGATTGAGAGTTGTCAAAAGGCACTCTATAATGCAACTCTCGAAACGTTGAGAGTCCCCCGCCTGCAAAAACGAAATTTGCAAGTGTCCTCGAGAGTTACCCGCCATCAGGCTCGTTTTTCGATAGTGGACCTCTTGTCCCGGCGGCCAGACTTCGTCCCGTAGCGCAGTGGTGCAATTCTTCTGTCGAGTAGGACGACGCAAAGGGTTTCGAGAATTCACCTAGTGTAATAGGTTATAGAGTAAGTGCAGCGAAGGCGGGTATTTCGAGAGTCTCGCCTCTTTGACAATGCTAGTCCAACTCTCGAAATATTTCGAGAGATAATAGTTATGATTTAAGGTTATATAAAAATCAAAAGATAGAGCATGAACAAAGCAATCATACGGTTTATGAACTAATATGTGAACAGGAAGGAAACGGCGAGAGTGTCAGAGATAGTAAGATCCCCGCAAGAGGCACCATACTCCACTATATAAATCATTATCACCATCGAGTTTGCTCGAACATTTCATTGTGAGTCAGGACTCACTCCTCTTTCAGTCAGTACCACTAGCATACGCGAATATAGGAGCACATACTACTGATATACCCGCTTCTCATGAAGCCTCGCGTCTCATTAAAGGCAAAAATCTCCTTCACTCAACATGCTAGCCCGCAACATCGTTGGATGGAGCATGAAGCCAGAGATGGCTCTATTGTGCTTTCAAACAGCAGACGTACCTTGATGTATGATAACATCTTTGCCCTTCCACTCTCTAGTTTTATTGACGTCACCACTCTAACTTTGCACCGGAGAAGGGCGAAACGTTCAACCCATCCCTCTTGCCTGCGTAGCACGGCGAACGTGTTCGCGCATTCGCACGAACAGCTTGCGAACATGTTCAGGCGAACATTTTTTTTTTTTCATAAAAAAATAATAAAAAAAAAAGATCGGTTTTTTATTTTTAGCTCGTGATTGGCTACAAATTTGAACATGACTCCAAGGCAAAAGTTGCTTGTCTTGTCATTTTACATAACATATATTGTTTCAGATTTTTCTGATAACTTTTTTTTTTTTTTTTTTTTTTTTTCGTGTTCGGAGGTTTTATGGCGCTTGTTCACGTTCAGGCGAACATGTTCGCGTTCGCCTCCGGACGCGAACACAGTGCTACGTAGCCTCTTGCAACTTTCAAACCTCCATGCACCTCACCCTAATGGGCTATGGTGAAATACCACGAACCAACCTGCCTCCCCCAAAGCAGTTGCACCTTCTAGAGCGCCCCACTCCCTCGCCTAAGAGTTACCGAGAGAGCGAGGTGCTTCCAACTTTGACACACGCAGGTCGAACACACATGCACCAGCCTCGCTTGCAGATATTCCAGTGCAAAGCAAAGCAATTCGAGTGTGGTGTGGCGCTCCTGATAGCACCTACCTACCAAAACGACACATGATGGCTAGAATACCATTTCCACTGACTTAAAAAACAAATTGAAAGAAGTAAATAACAAATTTTAGGAAAAAACATCGTCCATACAATTTCAATGTAAACAACTTTTGGTTATGGTCATTTAGAAACCCACTTAAGAGTTCTAACCTGGGTACCACTCCGTACGCGTACGCAGTGCGTACGTGTATGGATTCCGACGTATGCGCACGAACCCAAAATTGTGCGTCATGTACATAAAATAAATAAAGAAATAAATATATATATATATATATATTGTGCATAAGAGTAATATAAACAACTTTTGTATGAGATTCGTACCCGAATTGCCAACCAAGCTCGATTTAAAAATTAAAAAGCTAAAAGATTTTTTTTTTAAATTAAAAATTAAAAAATATATATGCATATTTTTATAATTTTTCAACTATTATGATAATATTATTTTTTTTAGAGTTTTTGACTTTTTACTCGAGTTTGGTTGAGAATTCGCAGATGACTCCCAAACAAAAGTTGTTTCTATCATGTTTCTGGATAACATATATTTATTTAAAAATTATTTTTATTTTATTATTTTATTATTTTTTTGTCTATGATTTTTAACTCGAATTTGGTACAGAATTTTGAGATGAGTCTCAAACAAATGTTGTTTGAACTATCATTTTGCATAACATACGTTCTTTCTTCAGATTTTTTCAATGATTTTTGTTTTTTTTTTCTACGTATTCCCACGTACGGGAGTAAGTGTACATGTGTATGTGTCGCGTACTGAAATACATGTGCGCGTGTACGCGGAACCCAAGTACACGTACGCTGTGCTACCCAGATTCTAACCCTATTTATATCGCCCCCCCTTCCACCCTCCAACCAATAGCAATGATAACCAAACATAAAGTTGGGATTACAAAGGGCATAAATGCCTCATCAACAAAAGAAAAAAACAAAAAAAACTTGCATTTTGAGCTTGCCTAGGTTGATCTGGGCAGAAGACCGTCCGAACAATGACCTCGCTGCCCAACTAGTGTCCCAGGTAACCTACTCGTATGGTCATGGCTTCATTCGATTATGGGGCTAGTATCTTATTCTTTCTACTTGTTGTTTGATGCACTGTACATATAGGTTAATCGCGGGACATGAGTAATGCACCGCTATGAGCCTCTTTGTTTCCATGGGGAGAGAGAAAGGAAAAGAAAAAGAGAGAGGGGATGGGAAAAACGAAGTTGCTCGTTGATTTTAAACGTGCAACTGCTCCTAACCTCCCTTTGTCTCAGACACATATACAATCAATTGTGCGCATACAATGTCAAAAGTAAAAAAAACACAACATTTTTTGTTGAAAACGACGCACCTTGGTTTCATTGCGCACGTTTCATTGCTTGTGTCGTGAAGTGCAATACTGCTTTTTGAAACTAACTTAAAACATCACCACATTCCGCATATTGAGCTATCATAGAATGTGTCCACTCCAAGTTTATAAAAGGTAGGAAAACTCGAAGTCACCCAATCTTAAGGATGAAGCGGGTGAGAAATACTCTTTGAGGTACTAATTAGGGAAGGTATGTTAGACATAAGGGATTTGATGAAATGACTTGTATGGGCCTATGCCTAAAACCCAACCGGCATGTTTTTTTTTTTTTTTTAAAGGATCAGTCATAAAATTTTGATGCTACTTTGCTTCAAAAAAACAATAAACGGTCTCATAACAACCTCAACCCAAAGGTCAACTGGGCAACTAGGTGTTGCAGATTCTCTTAGGTCTTAAAACCCATTCTTATTGTTTGTTTTTATTTATGTGCAAGCAATCCAATCCTTCTTAATTTAACTGTTTCAGACCATTTGACCTTTATCATTGTAATAAAATGATCATTTGATGTTCAACTTCTAGAGTGGACACTTTTATTCCCTATCTTTGGACACCATAACTTTGAGATTCACCATTGAAAAACAAAAAATGTCCTTTATTTGAATCATCGGCACTTTAGACGTTTTGCTCTGGATATCAATTAACATAAGGTTGTGCCCATATCGAAAATTATTAACTTGTAAACGTACCACAATTGTTCTCAAGTTTTTAAGATTATCTTAATACGGTGATACTTCTATTCCAAGTTTAACCAATTGAGCCACAACTTTATTCACCATTATTTTTTATTGCCATGATTTTTTTTTTTTTAACGATGATTCACTAAATTTATGTTCTTTAAAATCATATCAATTATATTGATCACGTAAAACTGCCAAAGTCGCCCTATTTAATATTTTGCGATGTGTCATTAATCACTTGTCGAGTGCATCGGCTCCCGCGTTTCGCGCAAAAAGCGAGAGCCCTCCTGACCATGTCACGCAGGAGTTAAAGAAAATTGAAACGAGAGGCAACTTGGGGACAACGCAAAATAACCTTGTGAATCATTGATATGGACGCAGTTGTGTCGTCCCTTCACCGCTCTAGCCGGGTGTGGCAACCGTACTTGTCGCGGTCCCCTACGACATGATAGGTTCCGAGGGGCACAAGTTACCTTCCGTAAGGGGTTGTCACCACCCTTAGGAGTGTATCCCTACCGAGCTACTGACCCACGTGGGAAAGTTGTTACATGCAGGCGTAGAGGTAGGTCGTCGAGGGCGTTTTCTCGTTCGTTGTACTATAGGTATGCGCAGTTAGAACGTCATATGAACTCGGACGTCGTCCGCTCCCTAAGGCGTTGTTGGTGTGAATACCCTTACAAGCTAGGGTACCAATGGTCCGGAGACCGAACGTCTCTCCCGGACGTTTCCCCCATACGTCTGGTACCCCCGTCGTCCGGATTTCCCGATGATGGGTTTTTGGTTCTGAATAATATTAAAAAAAAAAAAAAAAAAAATGACAGTGTTGTGCATGCCCTAGAGATCCCCCACAAAAATTTTCAGATTTTTCTAAACTTTTGGTGATAGGGTAGTATTTGGGGTAAGGGGGGGGGGTACGAGGGGTTTTGGTGGGGATGGGAGGGGTATCGGTGGGGATTAGAATCTTTGAAGATTTTTATTGTTTATTCTACTTGCCCAAATGAGCCTAAATGTGGTGGCATACACCTTATGCGAGGTGAAAGCCACACAATTTTTTTTTATTTTATTATTATTATTATTTTTTTTTTTTTTGCGGTAGGTCGGACATACCCTGTCCGGTCCACAGCCGACCAGACGTCCGCTCGGACATCCCGGACGTCCGGCCCCTTAACCTAACTTACAAGGGTATTCGCCTTGTTTTTTTGCAGGTGACAGAAAATAGGTTAGTTTAAAGTTTGAGTATACCGCGCGAGGCGCAACTGTGTCTGTAGTTTACGATTGACTGAATGGTTGACTAGAGTAAGAGAGTGGGTGGGCATGCAAACGTAAGGCGCGCGTGATCTGTTTCCCCTTTGATGATTGTGAAAGTCGACGTTGGTTGCCGGCCAGATCTTTATTTCTAATTAAACTATGATTAAAAAGATTAGGTCCCATTGATTGATGCACTTGCTGTGACTTGTGCGTACGTACGGAGGACAACGTCGATAAAAAGTGTCAATTTGAAGACATTTCGGTAAATCTACATGTTGCGCAGTAACCGCCTATCTAGGTGTCCGCCTGTGTTAGAACCAACCAGGGTCTAACATTATTGGTTATGGTGTCGGATTGTCAACTAGGAGACTCGGAGGTCGAAGCCAACAGGCGGCAGCGAGGGAGTATTTGAAGCAGTGTGAGGAGACCGAAGGGTTGAAGGCCTGACGAGGCTATCCCCCTTGGTTTTGCCGTCGATAGAGCCAAGGCAGTATACATGGCTCCTTCTTCCCCCCGCCAGTACTTTCCGACGAGTAATTTTGCTGAATGTTGTATTATTTAACGCCAGTATCAAGTTTTGCTTGTGTCTCGATGGTCCTTTTTGGATGGATGCGGCACCAGATTTAGAAACCGTTGACCAGGCGGTATAAGACTTGAATTTTTTTGGGGGGGGACCATCACGACAGTCATTGGGACCTGCGGGCGGTGAGTTATGCCCAAACAGGGTGTGGCCAGAGGGAACTCTGATGGAGACTCGCAGCGATACTGACGTGTGCAAGTTGATTGTCAGACCTGGGTAAACGGACGAAAGACTAAGCACATCATCTAATCACTAATTCCATCCAAGAGTTTCATCGGGTTGGCTGGGGCCTGTCGAGAACAGTCATTGGGTCGAGGACTTACCCAGAAGGCATGAGAACGGTCGCAGGAGCAGGGCAGTCGATGACGCCGGATTGTTTTTTTATGTGATCTGATGGAAGATTCACTCCGATTTAGTCATTCCATCAGCAGGCAAAGCAGGGGCTCACCTGTTGTCGGATGCGCAACTCATTCGGCCAAAGCAGGTATTGCGGAAAGCGGCCGTGGGGTCAAGGAATTGAAGGAGAGGCGAGTTGTGGGGTAGGGGATCTACCTAGGAAGTAGGCGATGCATACTTCCACGTTCTAGTGAAAGATGCATTTGATCCGTGCTCGTTCTACCAATGGGAGCGCGAGGGCGGCCGTAGACAGGGGTTACTACTGGCAGCCGTGTAGATCAGTTGATGAACTGGCGGAAGACTCGACGGAGGTAGTTCTTACCTTCAAGGGAAGTGGCATGAGAGCAACCGTTACTTTGAAAACTTACATAGCGGTCGGGGCGCTGCGCATCGATGGAACAAACGTAGCGCGGAGGAACGGCCGTGAAATTGGTGACTTACATGGTGGGAGGTGCGTTGCACAGCCTATCGAGGAAAGTTGCAGGGGGCGAGTCGGCGGACGGATAAGAGGTGCAGCGGGAGTCGAGAAGCAACTTTGCGACGGGTGCGCTAGCCACGTACGGAGTCAAAAGCGGGTAAGCAGGGCGATGGGCAGGCGAGGTGACGAACAACTGAGAGAACGGGCGTAAGAAGGGAGCGGACCGAAGGCAGGGCATAGTGGCGGAAGCGGAGACGAACTTGGACGGGATTGTATGCCAGATACGGCTGTCGATGGAGAAGGCGAAGCTACGCACAGGCATGACGAAGAAAGGAATTGAGTTCTTCCCCGATCTTTGATGAAATCGGGGGAATCGGAGATTTCAGTTTGGGGTTGCTGGGGCAGGCGACCCCGAATATGTTGATAGAATGAGGCGAAAGTTAGTAGGATAGGTGGTAGAAGGAAGAAATGATGCGCGAGAGAATGGCGGGAACAGATATGACAAGGTGAAGAAAGGATTATCTTACTAATTTTTTTGTATATATGAGGGAGAGAGGAGCCTAAATCAGGGTTTTGGAGATAGGCGGATCCAAATCCGGTGTTAGATTCAATAGAGAGCAAGTGAATTTGGAGCTAGCCAAGAGAAGTAGTACATGGAGATGGCGGAATGGTCGAGCGAGAAGATGAAAGTCTCGCACGAGTCGCTTTGAAATCGAGAGCGAAAGGAGGCTAGCAGGAGGTTCGAGACCATTGCGAATGAGATGGTTATATCAGATTTCGCGATAGATAGCGAGGGAGCGCGACTAAAGTAGTGAGGGAGCACGGCTAAGGTAGCAAGGGAGCGCGACTAAAGTATCATGGGAGCGCGACTGAGGTAGTCAGGGGGAGCGACAGAGATAAGGGCGAGGAGAGCAACACTTACCTGGGGATAAATGTAATCGAGGAGGTGCGCATGCTTTCAGGCCCGAGCGGAGGATTCATCCGGTTATGCTCGCCAGCAAGCCACGGATTCAGGAAAGATTCGGTTCGGTCTCGCATAAACGACTGACCGAAGTAAGAAAGACATAAATAGGGGAGAGACTCACATGCCCAAGGTTCATAGTCGGAGTGCCCACCTACGAAGCGGGAAGGGGCAGACGCAGCAAGGCACTGCCCGTTTCGCTGCATAGAGCAGCAAGGTGGGGGGGAGGTAACAAACAACGGGATTGAAGACTTACCTACTGGTTGTGGTCCTGCCTACCCCGTTGAACAGGAGCAGCGAAGGAGGGGAACCACAAGCTTGGAGACCCACTTGTTGGGTGATGCATTACTCATTCCATCCTGACATGTTCGTTGTCTTACCCTGTCGACTGTGGAATCAAGGAGCAGATCACGGGGGGCGGAGGACCTGCTTGCTGGTCGAAGGGACTGATCATTTCGATGTTTGAGAACAATGAGAGGTGGGCTACGGGGGTTGAATACCTACATGTAGGAGAGAGAACTGCCCAACTTGTGGAATAGGGATTGCAAGCAGATCGTGTTTACGATACTTACCCGTGTGCTGGGGCGATGCTCTTCCTGGCGAATAGGAGTGACAAAGAGATGAGCAGCTAGCCTGAAAGCTTACCTATTGAGGGTGCGTTGTTCATCCACTGAGCAAAGTGGTTGAAGGAAAGGCCACGAGGTTGCAAGCGTACTGATGGCCTGAATACTCCAGGTCGTGAGTCAGGCGGGGTGGCTGAGCTCGTTGAAGGGGAGGCCAACAAATGGTGTTATGACTTCAGTTGACAAAAACTGCAACGCGGTTGGCTGCCATTGCGGGGTCCTCATTTGTGTGAAGGTATCAAGGCGCTCTCACGCGAGTCCGAGAGCACCTTTCTTGGATCCGAGAGTCTCAAACCCATCTCCTTCTGCCCTTCTCACTCTAAGTCTGGTCTATTGGTTCTGAGAGGAAGGTGGCAGGCGGGATTGCAACCCGCAGGACCTCAGCAAGACTCTTTGGGGAGTCCACCCACCGATTGCAGGAGCTCTGCTGGAACCTACGCGAGGTTCTGGAGGCAGGGAACCATCAGGTATATCTTTTTCTATTTGTATGACCCCACTATACCCCTGTTTGACTATTTCCTTTTTTAGTTTGACTGACTGTATGCATGTGTGCTCCTACGAATTTGCTTTCTTTTAGGATTCAATCAGACTAAATGAAAGGAATGTGTGTGAAAAACCTAAGTTTCTCTTTATTTTGATTGAAAGCAGACTAAGGGATGAACTGGGGGAAGGTGGGAGGAAGACAGTTTGTATGCGTTTGACCGGGTCAACCAAGGATTGGGCATTGTTTCTAAGTTGAATGGCTAAGGGCTATGTTAATTTGAATATTTTCTAAAGGACCAGACATAATTTCTTAGCTGAATGACCTGGTTGTTGTGTTTATTTAGCAGGGTCTGTCTGACTGATCTCTAGGACCAAGCATTGTTTCTAAGTGAATGGCTTGGTCTGTCTGTTTCGTTTGGGGTTTCTGACTGAAGTTTGACTAAATAATTCAACTTCATGCTTTGAATGATTTGAGGATGGGTTGAATATTGTTTCTAAGTTGAATGGTTCAGTCTTTTGTTTATTTTTTAGGGATAATTTTTTGTCTAAGGCTAAGTATTGTTTCTAAGTTGAATGGTTTAGCCTGAAAACCACGCACATAAATATAAATTGGGTATAAACAAGAAAATACTTTATCTATACTTGCATGCGAACTGAACATTGTTTCTGAGCTGAATGGTCCAATACTAAGCCATATCATTAAGAAGAGAAAGGAAAGTACTGAGTATAATTGAAAATAATATGGGCAAACTGAGCATTGTTTCCAAGCTGAATGACTAAGTCCCCTGCCCATATTTTTATTTCTTTTGAAAACAAAGTCAGAAAAGTATTAAACTTCAGCTATTAAACAGTTCAGGGCGACTAGGCATTGTTTCTAAGCTGAATGGTCTAGTCATATGGCCAAAGAAGAAAAAAATAGCTGTGCAACCTGTTCGTGTATATTTTAAAGGCATGCTATACATTGTTTCTAAGCTGAATGGTCTAGCACTACGCCATGTGAAAGCTGGGTATAAGAGTTAAATCATCTGAAAGATTCATGAACTATCTATGAGGATTTTGACTTGGGGATGGTGAGAGTACTTACTCCTTGTGGTATGACCTTGCATATGACTGAGTGTGATTACTACTTGGTCTGAGTTTTGGTTTGATAGGTAGTTGTTTTAGCTGCTCGTTGCTTGCTAGAGCCATAAGAGTTAGTTTCAATTCCTGCATTTTTTTAGCTAAGTTTAATTTACTTAGATCGATTTCCGCATTTTCTGGGATCTTTTGTTATACTTGGTCTTGTATAAATCTTGGTAAGTCACTTTCTCTACGGGAAGTGCTGCCGAAATTTCTACAAAACCAAGGAGTTAGTCAGATTTTGTCTTTTCTAGATACAGTTTGTCTGACTTTTTGACTTAGTAAAAATCTGGAAAGCCTCATTTTTCAAAGAGGATGCTGCACAAATTTTTGTTACTTCAGGGAGTTAGACAAAAATTGGACTTTGAGAAGACAATATCACTTTAGATTTTGAACTTAGCTTTGCATAAATCTTGGATTAACACTTTTCTAAACGGAGTGCTGCTGAAATTTCTACAAATCTGAGGAGTTAGTTAAAATTTATCTTATTTGAACTCAGATCTTGTTTCTGAGTTCATATCTGACCTAGTAAAAATTTGGAAAAACTTCTTTTCTAAAGGGAGTGCTGCCAAAATTTTTACTAATTCAAATAGTTAAACAACATTTTGGTTTTCCAGGATTAAATATTATTTTTTGTTTTCATATCTGAGTTATTATAAGTTCTGAGAAGACACTTTTTCCACGGGAAGTGATACCAAAATTTTTTTAGTTTAGAGGAATGATATTATATTTTGACAGGTGGCGACTCTGACAATCCACCCTGAATAGAGGAGATGTTGTCATAGGTCTACTTTGCGTTGGACACTGACTTAGAGGCATGCCTAGGCTTAGCTTGTAGAAGACATTGGGTGAGAATGTGTTATGAAGCGTTATTCTCCATACACTTATGAATTTAGCTTGGGTATTGGTCTGTCATGTGTTACATGTCCTCACAATCGTTTGATTCAGGATTTGGACTAAATTCATGTTGATCCCAAGAGGATCATCTTCTGTTATCATTGATAACAGATCGGTTGCCGATTCGTCGGCCTACGACTCAACTCCAATTCGTCCTCAATACTCAACCTAAAAGGCTTTAGCCCTGGTGGTTTCTATTGTTTTATTAAGGTTTTCACCCGGACTTTTATTGAATGACCATTTAACAAAGGTACTGAGCATTTAAATATGGAAGGTTGGACAAACGTTGGGGCTTGCATGGCTAAAGCAAGGGGTATGAGTATAGAGATTGGTTGAAGTTGACTTCGTGTAGTGTATGGACTTCTGGTTGACTCTTTGATGTGATTGCAGGTATGTTCTGTGGTTCGGATTTTGGATTTGACTGTCTACGATCGCACACATAATATGGCTGTGAGGAGCCCCACTGTGATTGTGACAAGTGATCGTCACATATTTAATCCCCCTTTATATATATATATACATGTATATGTCTATGCTGGGTGTTCGTGTGGCCTAAGGAGCCCACACTTAAGGGTCAATTGGGGTCGAGGCTGAGATAGGAAGGGAAGTTTCCTCCCTTTACTGATTGTTTGCTTTTTATAGACCTCTTAGTCGGACGTTGGTCCTGGGCCTGGATTCGAGGTCCTTGTCCAAGACATCCCAGGTCCTAGACTCTGCATGGAAGGGATCACCCCCCCGCACAGAGCCTATTTGCCCTGCTTGCCGGGACACTCAGCCTAAAGGTCGGAGGTGCAGCGGAGGCCGCACAACTGTTCCGTCAGCCGTGCAATATCGTGAAGGAGTAAACCTTCACGATACTTCGAGTCTGACACTTGAGTGTCATAGGCGATACTTGGATCCACGAGGGACCGCACGGTTATGGACGCTATATAGTATGTCATTTTTGCGACTGCTTGCGTATTCATGTATTGCTAGTCGATATGGGAAGGCCCTGCGTCTGGGCGGTTTTATACTAAGTCTCGCACATGACGCCTATCCGACTTCCGCATCGGAGAGTTATGAGATGACTACGAAGGGACTATGAGTGTTGTCTCGTTGTTTGTTTTGTGTTGTTTGTGTGTGAGTGTATATTCTAATTTTTATGTCTTTAGAGTGATGTACGTGTGGTGCGTGGGATTCGTCCTAGTCGACCGACAACGAGTCGAGCTTGGGACCTCAGCCCCCCAAGGCGTCGGTTCACGTGCGGGTTCGATAGAGGAGTAAAACCGTGCGTACCCCCTATGCTACAGCGAACGAGAAACGCCCTCGGCTGGTCCAACTCTACGATTGCAGCTGGTTAGCTTTCGTACTATGGACTGGTAGCTCGGTGGGGATACGCTCACCGATGGGAGGTAACAACTCCCGTAAGGTGGAGGTAAGTCGTGCCTCACGTAGGCCCTATCCTGTCATAGGGGCTCGCGAGAGGTATGGCTGGCGCACTCGGTCGGAGCTGCTTGCGGAAGCTCCATATGTATTCGCGACGAGGAATAAACCAACTCCTGCGTGACGTGGCCGGGAGGGTCCCGTCCCGTTTGTGCGGTGTCGGACCGATGCGCTCGACAACGTTGATCTCCTAGCTACAGAATGTATTTCGGTCGACTAGGGTGGTCTCAACCTAGCGTGAAACCTACAAATAATCTTAGTCCCTTTTACATATAACTTTACCTAACTTCATCAAACCGGAGTAACGGTAGCTGGTAGGAAACCGTCTGTAACAAAAAACAACTCTTACGACAAACTAGACAGTTGCGAGTCCATTTCGATATGGAAGTCGAAAGAATAACTGCAAGTTTTTAAATATCACAAGGCGAAACATAAATCAAAATGACGTCGGTCGAATTTCACAGATCCAAACACGAAAAATCGAGTCAACACGAGATCAGACTTTAAAAGACCGTTGACAAGGTAGTCAAACTATCTTAGTTTTGACTTGATGAGTTGGACCGCCAAATGTTTTTCATTTCATTCATAGAGTGGCCGAATACAAAGCATACACTCATGCCACCCTTTGTCAATGACCTTAATGACAAGCTGCTTTGTGGATAATTATTGATCATTTGCATTACTCGAAGTGTTCCACGTCTCACTGTCTAAGAAGTGGTATGGGGTACTCCTCCTCACCCGAGCACAAGACTCGTATCTCATAAGTCGGGCGGTCTCCACCGGATCGGCAGAGTACCCCTTAGTAGAACAGTCCACTCTGGGTCGATAACAAGGTCGGCTCCTAAAGCAATGAMCCCCCGCCTCAAATGCTTCCTATAAAGATGGCATGTCCACTGCGAGTAGATTTTCATTGCTCTTGTTTTTCCTAAGCTCAGGGTAACTTAGATGAAAAAAAACAGAGGAGATCGAGGATGAGAATCATTTGCACATGTATAAACAACTTAGGTTACTTGGGATAGAGGGGGTAGATCTCAAGAAAATACTAAATTAGTTTAATTTTGTCTTTCTTTATTTAAAACAAGTTTCTCTTATGGTGCTCACATAATTAATCATTTTCAAAACATGAGTTTTTTTGACAAGCAGGCAAGTGATAAGTAGAAAAAAAAACAATCTTTTTCACTATCTGTAAGTAAGCACAATCAAATCCCTTTGCAAACATCCTTCTAACTACCAACACACTAGAAAACAACCAACAGTCTAACAATCCAGCAACCCATACTCCCGTTAGATCCTCATTCTTCATATGCATGACCCCACATTTTCTACCCCACCTTTTCCCTTTGAATCTTCAATGAAATGTAGGGTTGAACAAAGTGTGGGTCCACACAGGTGTGAAAGGAATGTGAGTCACAAACTGGCATTGAGTGAAGTGTTGTCAAACACATCCTGTCTCACTCAAGAAAGCCAATAAAACTATACGTGTAGCTGAAAAAAAATGCAATCTCGAGGTAAGTCTCGCGCTAACTGGTAGTCCCAGTCTGTCCCCAACTCACACATACCACATGCAGTGACCCCAAGTGTGAAGATGGCGAGTTGCACACATAAAGAAAAAAAAGCAATCACTTGTCCCACAACAGTCCCAACTGTTCCCAAGCGGTTTTAGATGGTTTCATGCACCACAACACCGAACGGTCTTCAAAAAAAAAAAAAAAAAAAAAAAAAAAACGTCACGTATTAAAAAAGAAAAAAACTGCGTCAAAACCCAAAACCGCAAGCGCAGAAAACCGTCGCCTTGGCCGCGTGTATCCCGTGTTGGTCCCAACTGGATCCAGGCGGTCCTACGTGGTCCCACATTATCGCCTTCATCACCAGATGACTCCAATTATCAGAACCGTTGACTCCGTGTGGCCCAGAAAAAATAAAGGTGGCCCTGAATGTCGAAACTGTGCGTGTTGTGAATCCCGATCACCACTTCGCTTCTTCCTCGTGTTCCAACCGGTTTTGCTAGCCCGCGCACTGAGTCACGTAGCCCCCCCAAAAAGTAAAAAGCCTGATGCGTGTGTCCCAACTCATTCGCAGGTGCCACACAGCATAATCTTCACGTGTATCACCAAGCATGTTCCAAGGTTGTCGACCGCACCTTGCAGTATTCCTAAAAAAAAAATGTCACGCAGCGTAGTCGAGCACCGCCCTTGGAACTAAGTCTCATGTGCGCACTACAACTGATACCACCACGATCCCCTGCTAAAAACTGCAAATACCGCATCAGCACGTCCCCCCCTAAAAAAAGAACACTCCCCGTCGTCAAACAGGCAGCATTCTCCCACCGAACAACGTTACCGTTGCCGTACCGTAAAAACGACAACCACGCCGTAAAACGACCAGCATTTCCCTTGCAGAAAAAACGGTGCTACCAACGTACCAAAAATCCGGCAGAATAACCCCACCAAATGGGGTGTAGCCTGCCACAATGTAGTACCAACACCTCCTCAAAGAAAGTCTTGTCGATACTGACGTCGAAAAGTACCGTAGAATTGATGAAACTTTGGACCTTAGAAAAATCATGGTCCAAAACACCGTTCCTCAACAGTGGAGTAGAGTTTCGGTCCACCTGAGTGGACCAGGAGTAGTCTCAAAGGACCACCACCAGCCTAAGGGCGGAGCAGAGTGCCCCCTGCCTCAGCTGTCCTGCTCCTCTTCCCACGCTCCTCTGCAGCCCTCCAATCTCCTGCAACAGCTCCTCCAGCAGCCCAATAACACTCAAGTGCGTTGTCACACACTGGCAGCACGAGTGCTTCTATGTGGCAGCTGGGGACAACTGCCTTTCTGGTAGTGGTTGAGGAGGATTACTCGTCACTCTAGTCACCAGGCAAAATCGCGAACTCACAGTGAGACCTTGATCTGCCCAAGATCAAAAACTAATTGTGGCCGCACGATAGCCTTTCTTTAAACTACCCTATTTCTTAGTTTTCTTTTCTTTATTTCAACGTTCTCATAATTTCACGAGATAGCTAAAATTTTGGGATTTTCAAAACTGTTTTTATTTTATTTTTATGATAAGGGGTTGAAAAGATACAACCCCTTTCAGTTTGATGTATCCTTTGTTGCACGGCGTACACGTACGCGGCCCCCGCGCACACGCGTACACGTACGCAAGTGCGCGGGTACGTCAAAAAGCCTCCCGCGTACGTGGTCGCAGGGGGCCTTTTCCGGGCCGTTTTTCTGGCTGTCGGTCTGGCTGGCTGGCTTTTTGGCTGTTTGGCTGGCTGTACAGCTATCTGTCGGTCTGTTAGTCTCTCATTCAGTCAAGTTATGTCGTGGTCAATTTGTCTATCTGTCCGTTTGTTTGTCTGTTTGTCTGTCACTCTGGGTGGTCTGTGTGTGTGTGTGTCTGTCTGTCAGTCTGTCTGTCTGCAAGGGCCTGTCACGTGTACCTGTCTGTCCATCTGTCACTTTGTCACCCTGTCCATGTGCCACGTCATTTTGTCACCCTGTCCATATGCGTGTCTGTCAGTCTGTCCATCTGTGTGTAGGTAGATGTCTGTCGGTCTGTTTGTCAATTTTTAGGTAGTTGTTTGTCGATCTGTTTCTGTGCCTGTTTATCCTTCTGTTCGTCTATCTATTTGTCTGTCATGTCTGACTGTCTGTCTGTCACTCACTCTGTTAAGCAGTCCGTATGTGACAATCAAACTGTCTGACAAAGACTTTGTGTGTGTGTGTGTCTGTGTGTGTGTATGTGTATGTCTAATACTGTGTATGTGTGTGTGTAAAGGTGTGAAGACTCTGAAATTGTGAATACATGTGTGTTCCCCCCTCGAGGAAAGGGCCTGGCACGACATATATATATATTTTTGAAAAAATAAATAAAAAATGCGTACGCGTACGCGGGTTTCTGGTCACATACATGTACGCGAGAATACGTACGCGTACGCACCGCGTACGTGTACAACGTGCAACACAGGATGTATCTAACCTTTTTTTCCAGGGCTGATACGTGGAGGGAAACGTTGAACTTAGACTTTTCCCTTATGCGACTTTTAATTTCCAGGTACCGGACAAGTGCCCTCACGAGGACGTGACAAAAAAAAAAAAAAACAGTAAAAAAAATAAAATCAAACTCAACCCCCAAAACCGCAACACCTGTGGCTCTAGTTCTAGCCAGGTTCGTGCTGTTAATTCAAACAACACCCCCTTAGTTTCCTCTGCCCTCACTTGAAAACGAGGAGGGCATTTGGCAAGTTGGGAGGAGCAGGCCATCCCCCTCCCAACTCTCCCCGCTACCTCTCTCTCTCTCTTTCTCTTTCTTCGAACCTTCCTAACCTTCCTATTCTCGTGCGCGCGTCGTGAGTCACGGGATCTATGATCCTGCAGCCGAAAATATTTGTGCCAACTGGGGTGGGAAGTGCGCTCCCACACAGCCAACGTGGTTGTTTCCCCAACAACGAGACACAGTTGCCTTGTTTTTTTTTTTTTTTTTTTCGTTGCAGCCTCTCCCCTCCCCGTTTCTCCAGCTTCAACGTCTCATAACGACCAGGAAACGAGGGGGGAAAGAGACAGAAAAGAAAAAACAAAGAGATTAAAAAAAAAAAAAACCGACTTACCTGCTCGTTGTCAAACTGTCCATATGCAAACCAAAGTTCGAAACTAGGCGTCAAAAGTTATTGGCGCCTTCTTCACCACCTCCCACGTTCACAGGAGAACGAATCTCCTGCTGGAACGTGGAGAGATACACCGCCATGATTTTTGTTTGTTATGCATGTGGAGTGTAGTGGTGGCCCTCCCCTCGTAACGCATGTTGCCTTACCAAAACGGGAAGGGGAACTAAAAAACAACAACAAAGAAGAAAAAATAAAAATACGTAAAAAAAATGAACTGACGCCCTGGAAACGGGTGTTCATTCTCTACCTTAGGCGCTTTAAGTCCCTATTCCTCCCAAATGTGCCACCTGATGCTTTGTCTTCTCCCTTTTTTTTTTTTTTTTTTTTTTTTTTTAAGTCGTTGACATAAGTCAACGACCGTAATTTTTGTTGGCACGGCCTCACTGACACTTCCTCGAACTGCTGAAATCCAGATCAGAGTTTGATTCCCATCGGGAATAAAAAAACTCGGACCATTTCCCCTATATATGTGTGTCATCCTTGCGCAGGGGTCATGCTAATCTTAGCGCGGTGCGAATAATTTCAGTCGTGTCATCCCAAGGATCGTGCATCCGAGATTATTCACGTTGTGCCCAGGTGTCGGACCACTCCTTACCAAAAAGGGGCTAGCCCAGTCTACAATAGGAGTTGTTTTCCCGTATGAAGAGTTTCGCCTTAGTGGAATGTCCTTCCATGGCATGACAAACATCAGCAGCCCGTGTCATTTTTCATGTCGGTTGTTAATCCTTCGGTCAACCGCGTATTCAACCTAGGATACCGACCCTTTGCAATATCGACACAAGTTCGAGCCCCGACGAGGGTAATTCCTAAAAACACATGATTTCCAACACAACGCGACTGCTCTTTTAGGCGAGTTAAAACCTGAATCATGCGGCTTCACAGTTTTGGATATAATATATTTTTTATTTAATATTCCAACGGTCGTACATCCTCAAGACCTTGCCAAACGCGAGACGTGACCGACCGTACCGCCAGTCCTCACTGTCATTCTCACAAGCCGCAGGTGTCTTAACTCTAGATTAAATGCGCTAGTCTTTTGGTCGCAGGTCATGTCTGAATAGACTTTGGCAAATGCCTCATTCTCATCAAGTCAAATCATTCAAACAAAATCCCATCAAGAGTCGGACAATGCCCAACATTTTTTTACCGAGCAGATACCCTTGTATGGGTTTCTGCTCCGACACCGCTCATCGCTAAGCCCACTAGCCGCTTTTAGATATTAAGAACTGAGTGACCTAAAAAATTGCATCAATCCAAGATTTTGAACCCCTATTTGGGACCATTTCTCACAAGGTAGGACCAGTCCTACAATTTTCAAGGTATTATTTATGCATGTTGGTCACTCGTTGTGACCTGAAGGGGTGGTCTATATGCAACAAAACCCTTTTTCAAGCCAATTTTCGTGCATTTAGTCATTTTGAGAATTTGCACCATATAGATGCAAGAACCCATACTCCACAACCTAGGTTTGGGAACTTGGGAATTTGCAGTTGCCACGCTATCGGCGTGAATACCTTCACAAGGGTATTCGCGTATTTTTCCGCACTTCGCACAAGCTGCACCTAAGGCGGTACTTGAAGCAGCCAGTTAGATAAGTGTTGCATAGCCCGTGGGTGACTCTCTGTAGCAGCAAGAACGGGGGCGCATGAGATGGGGTTGAAGGGTGTGTGGACGCGCAAGTTTAAGGCGCGGGTGCTTTTTGTGTACCATAGGTCAGTAACAGTGAATAAAACGTTCTTTATCTGATTAAAAATTGAGATTAAAAACTTGAAATCATAGTTGGCCGTTGTAGGCATACGACCATAGGGAGGGTCGGTCGTTCGTGCGGCAAAGGCGTTGTTTTTGGCAGTCGGAAGCCCGAGTGGTAGACCAAGATATGGCCTTGGGGCACAATGGTGAGGCCATCTAGTGTGCGGAACCCGTTCATATGGGTTTTCACTAATGCTAGTATTCGCCTTGAGCATAGCACTATTGGTTACGGTGGCCGACTACTACGCAACTGATTCAGGGATTGAGGCTGGCTACCGGCGATGGAGGAGCGAAGAAGAATCACGAAGGAAACTCTTGGGTTGAAGGCCCGACGGGGTTATCCCTTTCACTTTTGTCGTCGGCTCTGAGTTCGGGACTGACTGCTGGGACAAAAGGGGTGTCGCTGCCCCCCCCCCTTCCTGCTCTCTGTATAATTCCAATTTTTTCTTTTTTTCTTTTATTACTTTTTTTTTTTTTTTTTTAAGTTTCATTTCCTGAACCGGTACCGGTGCTGGTTCCGGGACCGGCTGTCAGAACCTACTGGCGCAACTCAGTTGATACACCTATGGAGTATTGAAGGTCGATTATGGAGTTCAACGTACACGTGAGCCGGTGGGTGTTTTGACCCACAAGGAAAAGGAAACCTGAGTGGTGGGGACCCTCTGCTAAGGGTACCGTCCTCCGACCACAATTTGTTATGAGAGGTTTGAGTGTGAGTATGCCTGCTAGGGCCCGAAAGCTGGTAAACCACGCTTGGGCAGGGAGAGACTGGAGGAACTTTGGTGGAGGCTCGCAGCGATACTGACATGCAAATCGTTCGTCGGGCTAAGGTATGGGGGCGAAAGACTAATCGAACTACCTAGCAGTTGGTCCTCCCCGACGATTTCCTCATAATAGCGGGAACTGTTGGACAGATTAGTACACTGTTGTTGGAACTTATGAGTTCACGGGCTGCGCTAACCTGTCTAAGAAACAAGGGAGAGATATTAATATACTGTTGTTGGAACTTATAAGTTCACGGGCTGCGCTAACCTGACTAAGAAACAAGGGAGAGGGGGAGGAAGAAGCGGGTTGAAGAAGACGAAAAGAGAAAAAAAAATAAGGAGTTAGAATAGAGATTGAGAGCCAAAGGAAAGGTAGAAGAGTGAAATGAACCTGGACGCGCATCCACACTAGGTACGGTCAAAAGAAGAAGACAAGTTGGTGAAAGCGGCTAGCAAGAAGAGTGAGTAGAGAAGATTGGCCGCGTATATCGTTGTAGTGTTTAAACATGGTCGTCATTATCACTGCGATTGGGGTGTTGGTCTGATCATCATCATCATCGAACTACTGAGTCCGATTCCACCTTGGTGGTCGTGCTCGCGTTCCTCAGTGTGCTTGTTGGGCTTGCCCCGATCTCATTGAGGCGATTACACTCATCCAAGCACTGCCCCTCGTCCCCGCTGAGATCGGGACAGCCAGTGGCAGCGGAAGACAACAAGCGGGCACAACTACGGGATAGGTGCGCATGAGGCACAACGCAAGCAACGGGCTCAACTACGGGTAGCTAAGTGGATGGGCATTCACGAGAGAGAGAGAGAGAGAGAGAGAGAGAGAGAGAGAGAGAGAGAGAGAGAGAGAGAGAGAGAGAGAGAGGACTTACCATATGTGCATGCACTATCCCCCAACCGCGATATGTAGTGGAGAGGCATAAGTGGCAACATGCCTATTGAGACCCGAAAAAATGGGGAAATATGCTTGAGCAGGGCGAGCCTAGAAGAAGCGTTGGTAGTGGATGGGAGTGATACTAACGTGCGAGTCATTCGCCTGTCTTGAGTATAGCAACAAGAGACTAATCGAGCCATCTAGTAGCTGGTTCCCTCCGAAGTTTCCCTCGGGATAGCTAGAGTTGTTTGTGTTGTTGTTTGTCGGCATGCTAATCCCCACATTCGAGCTCATAGGGATTAGCTCCATGGGGCGGTGTACCCTTCCAGGTTCTCGCAGAAAACTCATCCTCATATTGCGCATTAGGAAGAATAGGAGTCGATCCGGTTGCTTGTAATTCCGCTCAGCCAAGTGGTGCTTGACATCGTGCTTGCTGGTGTACCTGATCCCATTTTAGGGGAGGGTTTGCTTTCGTTGCAAATCTCCTTTGGGCACGTTCCAGTCTTGATGCCTCCTGTCATGGAGGTCGCCATGTGCTAGCCAGCAGGTAGATGTAATTGCAGCAGTTGCGCATTGGGTATGTGTGCCTCACTGCGATATAGCAAATTAATCACTCTTATTCCATCCACTTATAAGTTTCGGGTTCGAGGTCCGACGAGAAAGCAAGGTGACAACAAAGCAGTTTCATGTCTTTTGCTTTGTGTAGAGGGGCAGGAGGAGCCAGGGTAATAAGAGCTCCGAAGCACAGTTTGTCAACCACGTTCAATTAATTGAGGTCCGCGTGCAAGCAACCTTATTATGGCAAGGTCCACCTGTGTATTCGGTGCGGGGCCCGAATAATGTTATCTGAGTCTGTGCATTTTTGTCTTCTACACAGACAGTGCTATCTAAGCCTGTGCATTTTTTTCTTCTACACAAACAGTGTTATCTGAGTTTGTACACATCGTCATCTACACAGACAACGCTATCTGAGTTTGTGCACATCGTCTTTTACAAAAACTGTGTTATCTAAGTCTGTGCATTTTCTCTTTCTTACAAGAAATGTGTTTTTGAATTTGTACTTTTCACGGCGAGGTTCCCGATTGTGCTTCTACTGGCTGCCGCGCACGGTTGCGGTGCGAGTAGTTTTTGTTGGATGTTGTTGTGTTCTACCCGTGTTTCGAATAGAGCATAGGGGTGTGCTGTATTTGAACGCAACATTTTTAAGTTGGGTAGTGACAGTTTTGGTCGAGGGGGACGACGTTGCGACTTGAGGAGTGACCAGGCTTCTGCAAATGGGTTATTGCTACCAAGTAGGGAGTTGTCATAGGGCAGCGATTTTGTGTTTTGGCATTGGTTGGCCAACTTTTTATGCGTTTTAGCCACCATTGCGGGGCCCTCATGCGCATCAAGATACCAAGACCATCTCATGCGAGTTGAGTTAGTCCCTTCCTGTATCTCAAGTCTGAAACCCCTTTGTCCATCTTTCTTACTCTAAGTCTAATGTGAGTTTGAAGAGGAGGGCGACAAGTGAGATTTTAACTCACAAGACCGCAGGGAGACCTTGTGGAAGACCCACACACCGATTGCGGGAGCTCTATCGAGATCAAGGAGGAGTTTTGGAGGTAGAGAACTATCAGGTAATATTATTTGCCCTGTGTGAGTCCGTTGTACCCCTATTTACATATATCCCTCTAGTTTGATTAATGTATGCGTGCACCCTTATGTTTTATTCATTCTTTCTTATTTAATCAAATTAAATATCATAAAAAAAAATTGTGTGAATCCTACTTTGCATTATTGTTTGAAATCAGACAAACGGGGATGATTAGGGGAAGGTCGGAGGACGTGATCTTTGAGATTTTGGATAAAAAAAAGGTCAGGCATGTTTCTAAGTTGAATGGTCTGACTGCTATGTTTCTTTGATTTGTTTTCTGAAGGGTCAGACAATGTTTTCAAGTTGAATGGTTTGGTTGTTGTAGCTTTGCTTTGAGGTGTGCATGGTTTGATTATGAGGCCAATCATTGTTTCTAAGTTAAATGGCTTGGTCTACCTATTTTTTTGGAAGGTTTTTTAACAAGTTCTAAGCATGTTTTCTAAGTTAAGTGGTCGAGGGATCCTTGCTTTTCTTGAAGTTTTGAAAATAAAGGTTCAAAATTGATTCTAAGTTGAATAACTCAAATCTTACTGTGTTTTCGTTTGAGGGGATCTAGGCTGAGACTGAGTATTGTTTCTAGGTTGAATGACTTAGTCTAAGAAGTTGCGCATACAAACATGAAATTTGATAATAATTATTTTTAGATTTTATATTATATATTTTATGAGAACATGCTATTCAGATAAGGTTTTTAAGTTGAATGGTTTGACTATAGTTTATCATTGAAGGAAGAGAGTATGAAATTATGAATGTTCCAAAAGAAACTTCGGCAGACAGAGTATTGTTTCTAAGTTGAATGATTCGGCCTTATGCCTCACCGGACATAAAAGGATCAAAGAAGTACTTTTAAATATGAAATATTAAATGCTCGGGTTTACCAGACAAGGTTTCTAAGTTGAATGACTTGGTCATATGCCAAATGAAGAAAGAAACTTTACTTTGCCCTGTGTTTTGTTTATAAATAAGACAAGGCTATACATTGTTTTCAACTTGAATGTTCTAGTCTTTATGTCATGAAGTAAGCTAGGGTATTAGGATTTATCTAGTTGAGAGATAATGAACTCCTTATGTGAAAAATAACTTGGGGTTTTGGTGAGAGTGCTTACTTATCGTGATATCAATTTGCATGTGGATTGTGTGTAAACTGCCTATCCTGAATCTTTGAGTTGGTAGGTAGCTTTAGAGTTCACCATGTAATGGTAATGGTGATATCACAGAGTCAAAGCATCCAAAGCAAGGACGTTCAAACTCACAAAGCATCATTGCATGTCATTGCATGTACAAGATAGAAAAAATTATCCCGGGATTGCGTCCCCGACGTGTTTCGATGGCCGCCGTCATCTCATCAGGGGGTTCCGCCACTATCCTCCACTAGTCAAACTTCCCATTCCAACCCTCTCCCGTCCGTCGCTGCTATCGGTCTTCGAAAACCAAATGCAGTTCCGGTCGTTAGTCCTGTTGCTCCTACACACAACCAATGCACATATAGTCTACCCCATCTCTACAAACAACAAAACGTATCCCATGTTTCTGCCGGTAGCCCCAACATGGCCGTCCCTTCGAATAGGACCTGCAGAGCCAGACCTTTCGTATAAGCGAAACACCAGGTTTTTACAGTTCCAGACAACCGAAAAGCAGGCACAAGGCCCCGTATCCTTGGCACAACCTCCACTCAAAAAAGGTGTCATCCTAGTCTGTACTCCCTGTCGCAATATCTGAGCAGCCGCACAGGATATCCAGACCCGGTTATCTTGCGATCAACCCAGTGCAAACTACTACACGAACCGACCCGAACGACCAACTTCGCTGAAACAGACCACATCTACCAGAATCTAAAATGCAACAGTACACACTAGAATTGTCCTCATCCTATTCTATTGTTCCAGGAAATCATAAAAGCAGAAAACAAAGCGCTTTACACCAACAACAGAAATCCACGACACAAAAAATGTCCACACGCTGTCCTATTGCTCACGAGATCGTAAAAAATAGAAAACAAAACACTTCAACCAAAGATTCAACTGCATCACACAGAAACTGTCCACACCCTGTCCTATTGCTCACGAGATCGTAAAAAACAATCGAAAAAAACAAAACACTTCAGCCAAAGATTCAAATGCACCACACAGAAAGTGTCCATACCCTGTCTTATTGCTCCAAGAAGCGGACAGTATGTTGCCAAATTTTGTCATGTCTCACTGCAAAGTGCTTCAGTACTCGATGAAAAAACGAGTCCGGGAAGTCCTTTTTCATGAGTTCTTGTTTCAGTGTCAGCACCCGTCGCGGTATCTCCGATCTGATCGCGGTGTTCCTGTCAATCCGATGTAGGTAGCCACTGACGACTGCGTTTTTTTGCCTTTTACATCCCAGGACAGAAAGGACTGCCCGTTATGGATCTTCAGCGGTTTATCTGTCCAAACGCAGTCCTCATTCTTAGACATCTGGACGCAATTCAGATAGGGAAAGCACCTGGACGTCCGAATCTGGCAGCCCAAGAAATCAAAGGTCCCGCCGCCGTCATCGGTCTTTTTCAAAGTTAATGAGTCTGGATAGCAGTTCTCGAAGCCAGTCAACAATCTCGCCGCTAAGTCCTAGTTCTTAGTCACAGTGATGAACATGACGTCATCCACCAATCGATAGTCGAACACACAGCGGGCGTATCTACCCAGACTACGAAGGTACATAAATTCCGAATAGGCACACAAGATACAAGCTAACGGGGGGCTGGTAGTTTTTCCCATCGGGATACCAACCACCTGCTGCAGCAATACACTCATGGCGAAAGTGTAAGTATGTTTCAGTTCTAACTTAAAAAAGATCAAAATCTCTGTGAGGTTCAGTTTACACCAATGGTCTGCGCCTGTAGTAACCCCGAAGGAAGAACCCTTCCCTCTCGTGTTCACCCGAACGAAAGTACGACCCTTCGACATATGGAATGCTATAACCCACTCCACTGCCCGTAGGACATCACAGTGTGGCAGACGACTAAACATTTCCTTAATGTCAAATGAGTAGGAGGACACCTCATATCCCTGCCCCAAGCTCAAGATCCGTCTGTTTGCATCATGCAAGCGCTGAGGTAACGCGGAAACGGAAGGCAAGTTAAAATGCCCGTTTCGGGGAATAGTTGACAACAAGTAATTAAGTGCTCTAGAGACGACCCTCCCAGTTTTGATCATCGGTTCACTAAACGTTGGGCATATCGGTCTATACCTTCCCAAGTCCTTATGCTTATGTATAATATATGCCGATCCGAAAGTCCCCGACCTATCCCATTTAGCAAAATCGCTTAAGCCGGCCTCCCTCACGTCTTTGTTAATCTCCCTCAGCGTTTCCTGTTCACTTGGCACTTTAATCATGTACCTAGGGTTTCGTACAAACGTATCCATCATCCCCTCATAGAATATGGTTGGGCATATTACGAGCGTCTCCCCGGGGTTACGATCGAGGGGAGTAAGTACCAAACCCTCAAAACGACTTTTCACATCATAAACATGGTGCTCATACAAGGAATGTGCGCAAGATTCAACTTGGGAAAAACATTCGCGTATTGTGTTGATAGGAACCAGAGGAGGTTTCTTCCGACAAATTTTCCACAAGTCAAAACCTGCTGCGATCTCCTTCTGTAGACTCACTGCTCGATCGTGTTCCAAAACACGCGGTATGTTCTTCGCGTTGCTCAACATAGGGTGAATTCCCTCCAGCCGACTCACCATGTGTTGAAGCGATTTGAGATAGTTTTAAGTTTTTCATTAATTTTTGTTTTAGGACTTATACTTATATGATTTGGAATATTAACTCTCTAAAAGAGTTGCTGCCCCAAATTATACAGGATTTAAGAAGTTAGATAATTTTTCAAGATTTGCATAATAAAATTGTCTAAGTCATTTTTGGATTAGTATAAATTTGACACTCTGCCTTCTCTAAAAGAAATGTTGTCGAAATTTTTACTAATCCAAAGAGTTAGACATATCCTTTTATGCAAAGTTATAAGTTTTTGTTTACTTCATATTTATGAGTCGGTAGGGATCTGGGAAGCTACCTTCTCTAAAGGAGATGCTGCCCAAATTGTTACTAGTTAAGGGAGTTAGACAAAGTTTGTTTTTGAAAAAGCTAGGAAGTTTACGTGACTCGCTTCTGGATTAGCATAATATTTTTGATTGTAGGTTCCTAGGGGAGGTGCTACCCCAATTTTTGTTAATCTGAATAATTAAATAAAATTTTAGTTTTTTCAGTTAGAAGTTTTCTGGGATTTTCATTAGTCTTATATAAAGTTTGCAAAGACACTTATCATACGGAAAGCGCTGCCAGAATGTCTTAATTCAAAAGGACTTATAATATTTTTGGACTTTGAAAGTTTTAATGATCTACCCCTGCTAAAGGAGATTCTGCCAAAACTCTTGATATTTTTAGATAAGTGTCAAAGATAAGGTAGGAAGGTATGATCATTTCATCACTCAATCATATATTCACTTAATCATGTCTTCACTCAATCGTATATTTACTCGATCATATATTCACTGAATCATAGTTTGAGCACTGACTTATGTTGTGTTGCATGTCATTTTTTTTTTTTATTGTTCGAAGGTTTGACTAACTTCAGGCTGATCCTTCGAGGATCATCTTCTGTTATCTTTTGATAACAGGTCGGTTTTGGACTCAACTTTAACTCAATCTCGCTACTCGACTTAAGGCCTTAACCCTTGTGGGTTAAAATGCTTGTTTGGATTTTTAGCTGTACTTTTCTTAAATAATCATTTAAAAAGGGACTGAGTGATCTTATTTTTGAAGGTTGGACAAAGGTGGGAACTTGTTTGACTAAGGCAAGGGGTGTGAGTACAAAAAATGGTTGAAGTTGATCCCGTGTAGCGCGTGGTCTGTTGATGTTAAATCTTTGGTATGATTGCAGGTATGCTTTGTGAGTTTAAGTCCATATTTGAATTTGTCTACGATCATGTGTATATTTTGAAGGGATTCGCACTGTGATTGTGAGAGTGATCACCTCGTGTCCAATAAGGTCGTTATATTCATGTTTTTAAGTACTCACGCGGTATACTTTGACCATACGGAAGGATTGAGCAAACTTTTACTGAGAGCAAAGGGAGATCCCCTTTTATTTTTGCTTTTTTTATTTTTATAATTGTGGCGACTGCCGAAGTCAAACCCCTTAACATGTTTTCAGGCCTCCGATGATGGAGCCCTGCTCCCAGAGGTAGAGGCGTTTGGCCACCACCAAGGGTCGAAGCCCACTTACCCCTCCTCTTCATAGTGTGCAGAAGAGGGTAGGTCTCGCAATCGCACTTGAGATTGTCGAGCGTCGAGGGATTAACCCCTCAAGGCGTGTGTCATCCGACACTTGAGTGTCGAAAATGAACCTCGACATCTTTAAGGATCGTGTGGTTCTATGTACCACATAGTTCGCCACGATTGCGACAACTTGCCCATTCATGTGTGGCTAGTCGACATGAGAAAGTCTACATCGCCCCGATATTTATTCAGAGTCTCGCACGTGACACCTGCTTAATTCTTACGTCGAAAGTTATGGATCGGATGCAAACAAGGGACTGGGCGTGATTTACGTATGAAGCTTGATTTTATTTTCTGAAGTGTGTTGCATGGTTAAATTGGTCGTCCTAGCCGACCGGAGCAGGATTGACGTTGGGAGATCAACGCCTCGGGCGACAATTCTCGCACGGTGTCGATGTGAATACCCTTACAAGGATATTCATGCGTATATTTGCACTTTACACAAATGATACCTAGGATGATATATAAGGTAGGAGCCTATGTACGTATTGCACGGCCCACGGTTGACTCTTTGTAGCCGAACAACGGGCGCGTGCAAGGTAAGATTAGGGGGTGTGTGAACGCGCGAGCTTAAGGCGCGGGTGATTTTTCCTATATCTGATAAAATTGAGTATCAATGATGAATAGGCTTGTAGCTAGTGACGAGTGAGTGAGGGTCGTGCGTGGAACCCGACACCTGTATAACAAAAGATACCGGTTTTGGTAGTCGTGAAACTGACCGATAGGCCAAAGTGCAGCCCTGGGGCATTTCCATTGGGGCGTGCAACTGGTTGAACGTATTTATAAAGTTATCTGATAGTATCAGTACCAGCCTTGGGCAGAGCACTATCGGTTATGGTGTTTGAGTTTCAGGCAGCAGGTTCAGGGATCGGGCCCAGAACACGACGACGAAAGAGCATTGAAGCAGCTTGAAGGGACCGAGGGGTTCAGGGTCTGGCGGGGTTATCCCCCTCGGTTTTGTTAACAACCACAACAGCAGGCCCATTTGGCGGGACAAAAGGGTGTCTGTGGTCCCCCTAGCCCCGTCTTCTATTTTTTAACTTTTTATTTTTATTTAACCATTGCTTTAGTAAATTTATGTATTTTATTCTCTATTTTGTTTTTAGGCTGATCCCGGCGTTGGTACTGGGGCCGATCTTCGAACGGGTTGCGCCTAGCTCAGTTGGTACACCCATGAATTGTTGAGGAAAGGGCCGAGGAGCTCGGTGTACATACGAGTGGGTGGGTGGCTAAGCCACAAGGCGAAAGAAACATGAGTGGCGAGGGCTCTACGATTGCACCGTCCGCCAACCACGATCTGTGGTAAGAGGTGTGAGTGTGAGCATGCCCTATGGAAACCAAAAGACGATGAACTATGCCTAGGCTGGGTGCAGAGAAAGAAGCGCTGGCGGAGGCCTGCCACAATAGCAATGTGCCCATCGATCGTCGGACCTGGGTATAAGGGCGAACGACTAAGCGAACCATCTGGTAGCTGGTTCCTTCGAAGTTTCCTTTGGGCCAGCAGGAGCTGAAGCAGGGCGGGGCACAACTGGGGAATACGCCGCCCACTAACCACGATCTGCTCTGAGAGATGTGAATTAGAGCATGCCCTATGGGACCCAAAAGACGAGAACTATGCCGAAGTTGAGCGCAGAGAGAAGCGTTGGCGGAGGTCTGCCGCAGTAGCAATGTCCATCAATCGTCGAACCTGGGTATAGAGGCGATCGACTAAGCGAACCATCTGGTAGCTGGTTCCTTCGAAGTTTCCTTTAGGGCAGCAGGAGTTGAAGCAGGGTGGGGCACAACTGGGAAATGCGTCACCCACTAACCATGATCTGTTGTGAGAGGTGTGAGTGTGAGCATTGTCCGTTGGGACCTGCAGACGACGAACTATGTATGAGCAAGGCGTGGCCAGAGAAAACTCTGGTGGAGGCCCACAACAATACTGACATGCAAATCGTTCGTCGGACTTGGGTATAGGGGCGAAAGGCTAATTGATCCATCTAATAGTTGTCGCATCCGAAGTTTCACAGAGTCGCTGAGACTAACGAATAGCTCCATGTAAGTTTGGGTCATTGACTGCTTTTCCATGAAGATGTGTTAGTAATGATCGGGAAGACGGCACTGATAATGAAAAAGGAGAAAAATAAAAAGACAAGGTAGAATCGAGGAGGGAGGAAGAAGCAACAGGCCTTAAGAAAGGGGTGAATCTGGACGCAAATCGCGCCATGTGCATTTAAAACAGGGATGGAGGTAGCCACGGGGAAAGAAACTATGGCGGGAGTAAACAACTACAACACACTCGTATCTTGACGAAAACGAGTAGGGGAAGATTGTAAATAGAGTTATTTTGGCAAGGTGGATTAAATGGTGTAGTTAGATCTGGAGGAGAGTTAGTAGAAGGGGAGGATGAAGAGAAAGGGGGTGCGCGGAAAAAGAGAGGGAGCCAAAAAAGGGAGGGCGAGTGTTGAAGCATCCGCTAGATTCTCGGTTGTTTTCCACGAACGAGGAGGCGTTTCCGAGGTTTTCGCGCATTGCGATTCGATTGGCATGTTGATTCTCAGTTCGGATGATGGTTTGGCCTCTACTAGTAGTAGCAGGTGCGCAGCCACTACGGGAGTATCGTGACGTATCGTTCCATACTCTAACGCGAAATTCATTTGGGACATGCAGATCGAGTCGGCGTCAGTATTCATGATTGCTTGGAATCGTGATTGTGCGGCCTTCTTTCTTCCCGTGGTGACTTTCATCCTCTTTCGATAAAACCTCTTACCTCCACTTTGGTGCGTCCTTGCCACCTCATGGTTGATATCGTCATCATCGCCTGTCAGGTGAATAGTTGTGCTTACCTTGATTCGAGCGCTCCTCGTGGTCGCCGTAATCGCCCGGGGGTAAGGCGCTTGTCGTACTCGTCTCAAGGACTGTGTTCACGATACTTGTGTTTCGTCGTTTTCATAATTCTCCTTCGAAGTGAATGAACCTGGCCATACTAACGGCTAGGTGCATCAGTTGCTGATAACAGTAATGGAGAGAGAAAAAAAAAAAGCGAGAGTGGAAGTGAGAAGCATACGTACCTGGTGGCCGTGAGAATCTTGCCTCGAAGCATTCGCCCAGCAAGCCAATTTTTGAACCTGGTCGGATTGACGATCAAGTGCACTTATGCACCGTAGGTAAGGACAACAAAGAAGGCGACTGGGGTGACGACAACAAGAAACGACGGAGAAGGAGCACTAACCTGACAACTGGAACTAGCGATGCGGATGAATAGAAAGTCGAGTATGGTCCAAGTAGGTCATTTGTGGTAAGCAGAGTTGGCAAAGAGTGAGAGCGAGAGGGAAAGAGAGAGACAGTGAGAGAGAAAAGTAAGTGAGCATGCTGCCGCAACTGAGCAAGTGGGCGTATTGTCTCAGCCAATCAAGCAAACCGGTGTTGTTCACAATCGATCGGGTGAGCGGAGGAGGTGTGCTGTGTCGGATTAAGCGGACCGCTCACACCCTCTCGTTGGAATTGGCCTCCGGAGAGGGAGTTCATCTGCAGAACAAAAGGACCGTGCTTCGGTTGTTGTTCCTACTAAAGCTACGAGTTCTGCTAAAACTATGTTTATGTGGAACTGCGCCCTCTGCTACACGTTGTTGGGCATTATAGCGATATATGTTGATGTGCACGGTTGTTGTGTGTGCAATATTTGCTGGTTGCTGGCGTAATTGGCTGGTCATTACAACAACATATGGTTGCTGCGTGCGGTTGTTGTACATGCAGTAGTGGCTGGCTACTGTGGTAAATGGTTGGGTTTTGCGAGACACACTGCAGGACATTGCTATTTTTCCCTGCCACTGTGTACGACTGTTGCGCGCAGTGGGGTTGTTAAGACCTACTGAGTTTTTGCCTTTATTTCTTTTAAAGCGAAGGGAGGGGTGCTCTATGTGAACATTAACTTTCAAGGCTGCATAGCAGTAGTTAAAAAAAGGGAAATGGTGTTGCAAGTTTGATAAAATGATTAGGCTTTGCAGGGAGGTTGTCATTACAAGTGGGGAGATTGTCAGAGTATTGATACACCGGGTTCAACTTATGGTGTGGTTATTCTGTTGCGTATTTGGCTGCCATTGCGGGGTCCTCAGGCGCGTCCATATTGCAAGGCCCTCTCACGCGAGTTGCGTTTGTCCCTTCCGTGTATCTCGAGTGTGTGAAACCCCTCCTCCTGTCCTTCTTACTCTAAGTATAGTCTAAGGTTACGAGAGGAAGGCCGCAGGCGGGATTGCAACCCGTAGGACCACATCAAGACTCTGTAGGGAGTTTGCCCACCGATTGCGAGAGCTCTGCTGGAACTCATGAGAAGTTTTGGAGGCATGGAACTGAGTGGTAATCCTTCGACTCCTTCTATAAACTCATGCTAAAACCCTTATGAGTACATCTCTCTATGGCAGGATTATACTGCGTGCATCCCCACACGTTTTATGTTTGACTTTCGGGATTAAGTCAGAGTAAAATAAAGGAATGCATACGCAAACTTCAGTTTTCTTTTTTTTGTTTATCTCAAGTCGAACTCTGAAAAGGGTTTTAAATTGGGGGAAGGTGGGGAGAAGGTGGGGGGAAGGTGGGGGGAAGGTGGTTTTGATTCGAGGTTAAAGGTCCAACAAAGAGTCAGACATTGTTTGTAAGTTGAATGGTCTGACTACTATGTTTCTTTAAATTGTCTTCTGATGGGTCAGACAATGTTTTCAAAGTTCAGTAGTCAAGTCGTGGTGGCTTTGTTTGGCGGGACCTGAATGGTTTGCATTTCTAGGCCAAGCATTTGTTTCTAAGTTAAATGGCTTGGTCTACCTGCTTTTTTTGGAGGTTTTTCAACCGACCTCTGACATTTGTTTCTAAGTTGAATAGCTTAGGGATCCCTGTTTTTCTTTTAGTTATGAAAGAGGGGGTTGAGTATCTATCTCTAAGTTTAATAACTCAACTATTTCTGTGTTTTTTTTTCAGGGAATTGAAGCTGAGACTAAGTATTGTTTCTAAGTTGAATGACTTAGTATGAGAGGCCACGCATATAAAAATAGAAATTTAAAAGTATTTTTTCCTATATTGTATATTATATATTTTATATGGACAAGCTGTTCAGACAGGGTTTCTAAGTTAAATAGTATGAGTATATCCTATCACTAAAAGAAGAGAATACCCAACTAAGAATATAATCAGCGATAAGATTCAGGCAGGCTGAATATGTGTTTTTAAGTTGAATGGTTCAGTCATATGTCTGCTTTTGATTATAAAAGTGAAGAAATATATATATAACTTTGATATTAAACAGTTTAGAGCGACTAAGCAGGGTTTCTAAGTTGAATCGCTTAGTCATATGCCCAATGAATATAGAAACTTTATTATGCTCCGTGTTTTGTTTATAAGTAAAGACAAAAAATGAACATTGTTTCTAAGTTGAATGGTTTAGCCTTTCTTATGCCATATGTAAGCTATGATATTGGGGTTTTACTCAACTGATAAATAATGAACTACTTGTGTAAAAATAACTTGAGCATTTGATGAGAGTACTTACCCATTGGGATATGAATATGTATGTTGTTGAGTGTGAGTTCTACTTGTTTGGAGCCTCAGCTTTGATAGGTAGTTGTTTTACAGACTCGCCATATATTGGAGTTATAAGAATTAGTTCAAATTTCTGCATTTTCTAGTTAAGTTTATTACTTAGTTCAAGTTCAACATTTTATGAGATGCAACTTTATTTTATATTTCTGGCTTTGTATAAATTTTGTAAAGACATTTTTCCTACGGGAAGAGTTGCCGAAATTTCTGCAAATTCAAGGAGTTAGTTAAATTTTATCTTTCACAAAGTTCGATTTAATCCGACTTCATATATGACTTAGTATAAATCTGAGAAGCCTACCTCTCTAAAGGAAATGTTGCCCAATTTTTTACTAATTCAAAGAGTTAAACAAATTTTGGTTGTCTAAAAGTGAGAGTTACTTCTATCTTGTACTTAGCTTTGTATAAATTTTGAAAAAACATCTTTCCTACGAGAAACTTTGCTAAAATTTTTACAAATCTAAAGAGATAATTGAATTTTGTTTTGACAGAATTCAAGTTTTATATTGAGTTTATATTTGACTTAGTATAAATCAGGGAAACCTACCTCTTTAGAGGATGCTGGCCCAATTTTTATTAAATCAAGGAGTACTTTCAGATTTTATATTTAGTCGTCTATAAATTATGCAAAGGTGTTTTCCCTACGGGAAGTGCTGCTGAAATTTCTTGTATTTTAAAGGTATTAAAGTATTTTAGAACTTCGTTTAGGGGATATACTGCCGAAATTTATTACATTTTCAAACAAGTATTAGAGATCAATATGGAAGGTAGGATTATTTCATGATTGCTCAAGAATGACTTTGGCACAAGGCTGTGCTGTGTCGCAGGTCACTGTTATTCAGATTGATTCGAAGCTTGACTAACTTTAAGTTTATTCTACGAGGATCATATTCTATTATCCTTTGATAACAAGTTGGTTTTCGACCCAACTCTTACTCATTATCGCTACTCAATCTATGATCTTAGCCCTTGTGGGTTGAAATGTTTTTTTTTGTGTTTTACCGGGACTTTTAATAAATGGTCATTTAAAAAAAGACTAAGTGTTTTCTTTTGGAAGAATGGACAAAGGTTGGGGCTTCTGTGAATAACGCAAACGCAAAGAGTGGTTAAAGTTGACAGTGCGTAGTGTGTGCTCGGTCAATGTGAGAATCTTTGATATGATTGCAGGTATGTTTTGTGATTTAAGATTCAAATTTGAATTGTCTGTGATCATGTATATATGTATGGAGGAAGTCACACTGTGATTGTGAAAAGTGATCCTCTCGTGTCTTATACCCCTATATATATGTATATACATATATATAGATATATACAGGGTCACGAGCTCGTACGTACAGAAGTTCTTGGGCCAACCTCCGTACGTACGGAGGTTCGGGGTCCCATTCGGGGTCCAAGCCCGAAGGCGTTCGGCCCCCATAAAAAAATATTTCGGGACTTAAAATTAATTTATTTTTTTTGATTTTTTCTTTTTTAGTTCTCTTTGATGTGAGGTACGTGGATATAAATTTTGAAGTCATTTAACTAAGCCAAACAAAAATTAAGAATCGCCAAAGATGGTGGTGTCAAAACGTGCTCGCCCACTCACTATTTGTTTTTTTTTTCACTTTTTAGTTTTTTTTTTTACTTTACTGCGAAACTTAAACAATTTATTAAAATTTGAAACTTTTTTAATAAGTTTTTTATTGTGTGAAGTATTTATTTATAAATTTTCAGGGCATTTGGCTATGCCAAAACAAAATTAACAATCGTCAAAGATGGCGGTGTTGAAAACGTGCTCGCTCACTCACTGATTTTAATTTATTTTTTTATTATTATATTTTTCGTATTTTATTTTTATTTCAAATTTGGTAAGAAAGTTCGATGCAATGCTCAAGCAAATGTTGTTCATTTTATTGTTCTTTATAATATATGTTTTTTTCAGATTTGTTTTGTTTTTTTTGTCCGCGTTCGGACCGAACGCTCGAACGCATTTCCAAGGGGTCCCCTAAGCGGATTTGTGTGAGTAACTTGATACTTTCTTGTTCATTTTATTGTTCTTCATAACATATGTTGTTTCCATTATTAGCAGTGTTTGTGTGAGTAACTTGATACTTTTTTGGGGTGTGGTGTAACGTGTGGTAAGAAGGAAGCATCCTAGTCGACCGACATCGAGTCGCTCGTGGGACCACAGCCCCCAGTGCGACGATTCGCGTACTGGTCTAATAGAGGCATAGGACCATGCATACCCCTTATACTACAGCGAACAAGAAACGCCCTCGGCCAGACCACCTCTGCAATTGCATATGAAAAGCTTTCGCATGTGGTTCGGTAGCATAATGAGGATACGCCCACCTAAGGAATGGTGACAACTCCCACGGGTAGAGGTAAGTTTTACCTCGCGTGACCCTATCTTATCGCAGGGGATTGTGAGAGGTATGGTTAGCGCACTCGATCGGAGCAGCAACGTTCTACGATGAAGTCTTGAAAAATTATGCGTGACGTGGCCGACAACGGGTCCCCTCTGTAGGACCGATGCGCTTGACAGCGGGTCCGATTCGGACGTTAACCGCACGTACCCCCGATGCTACAGCGAACGAGAAACGTTCTCGACAAGATCACCTCTGCGATAGCAAACAAAAAACTTTTGTATGGTTTGGTAGCCCGACGAGGATACACTCACCTAAGGGATGGTGATAATTCCCATGGGTGGAGGTAAGTTGTACCTCGCGTGACTCTATCCTATCGTAGGGGTTCATGAAACGTATGGCTCCGGCACTCGGCTGGAGCAGCAACGCTCTACGACGAAGTCATGCAAAATCTTGCGTTACACGACCGGGAGGGTCCGTTTGCGAGAGCAATGCCCTCGACAGGTGGCGTCGTTGCTAGGGATCTCGGATACCTACCGGGGTCCTTAGTAAACGAACCTAGGTTAGAAGCAGACCGATGATCCTGACGAATCGACAATTTTTGTTAATAGTGTTAAATAGGTGAGTGGTGTGTGGTGTGTTAACGGGATTGCACTATTGAATAGTAATGCGCAATCGGACGTTTATGTACTTTGGCACCTAGTAGGCTAGTACTGACAACTGCAGTTAGAAATTTGCGGATCGAGGTACCAGAAAGTAATTCGGACTACGCTATGCGTATCTAATGCCCTAGATTTATTGTCATTTGCAGTATTGCGACTCTGCGTGTTCAGTTACCCGAACAAGGATCTTTGGTACTTCAACACAGTCACTAAGCTACCTAAGTTGTCATGACAAGTGTCATGGTGCGCATGCGTTAATATAGGTGCAAGGACCCCTCCTCTAAAGGGATTGATGTCATAGGCTTTCAGTAGAATGATCTTAGTGACGATTACCAAAGTCTCGAATGATGTCTGTTATAGTAAAAAATAGTAAAGGAGTTAGCGAGGACAAGATTGTGTAAAAGAATGATAATGTGTTATTTTGGATTGTGTTTTCAAGAAAAAAACAAGGCAGTCAAAATGGGGAACGCAGGTGTCGCGAGAAGGCTCTGCAAATCGGGTCATATCGACGGATGAGTTTGTGAAAGAACTTGATAAAACGGACGTGATACGGTCCCAACTACTGAAGGTCGATATCTTTCACTTCAAGGGAGAAAGAGTATCACAGTGGTTAAAACTTTTATAGCAAGTGTTGGTTGAGGCTACTGAGGCAGATAAGTTTTTACGAATGCCAAGGTGTATCTTGTGGGAGATGCAGTCAGAAGTGAAAAACGTTATAATAGATGCAGCGGGATGATGGGACAACTTCAAAGACGATATGCAGAGACGCTTTTAGTTTGGGCGATGGGTTGCTCAAGGTGGCCAATTTGTAAGGCCCTAAGTCACGTTGACTTCACTACGGCCGGAACCTTTGTCACTGCCTTTTAAAAGATGGCGAGGAGAGTGTCAGGTATGTCAAAGGAAGATCAGTGTGTCATGTTTTTTAGACACTTCTCGCAGACAGAGGCAGCAATCGTGACCACCAAAAAAGCAGTTGAGAAGAAGCTGATGTAGGCAACAATAAAGGACAGTATGGCAGTTGGAGAATTAGACTAAGTTTACCTCTTCCAAATGAGACAGCAAAGGCACAAAAGGAAAGCGAGAGAGACCATAGTTGGCGGTGGGGCGGACGTTAAAAAAATAGTGGAGGAAGTGGTGACTCAATTGGCAGCCACGCGGGAGGTCAGAATCCTTAAGAAGGTAATGGATATGTCAAAGACACGAGGGAAAGGAAAACAAATAGTAACGGAAAAGCCGGAAGAAAAAGAAGACGGGAATGAAAAAGAGTTTGAACCTCAAAAGTTGATAAAAGTCCAGAATTTAGCCTAAGGGGTTAAAGGCTCTGGAAGAGAACAAAGCCCGCAGGCTATGGCAATAACATCAATTTGGTTTTATATCACACGTATCCTTTCAGTTTTTTGTCTCTATCATGCTATGACAATTTCACTTAGACTGTTAATTTTTCACAATAAAATACGATTTCTAGATACCCACGAAAAACTTGACCGCTGGTGATATAGTCTTTATAATCTGTACATTTTTTTTTTTACCACGTGTTTTTCAAAGGCAAGAATTTATGGCAACTTGTATACCACCGCTGTTGAGCGCATCGGTCCGGCACCGCACATGGCAACGCGGGACCCTCTCGGCCGCGTCACGCAGGAGTTGGACCAACCTCGTTACGAACACACAAGAGGAGCTTCCTTAGGCCGCTCCGACCGAGTGCGCCAGCCATACCTCTCGCGAGCCCCTACGACAGGATAGGGCCTACGCGAGGCACATCTTACCTCCACCTTACGAGAGTTGTCACCTCCCTTCGGTGGGCGTATCCCCGCCGAGCTATCAGTCCACAGTACAATAGCTAATCAGTTGCAATCGAAGAGGTGGACCAGCCGAGGGCGTTTTTCGTTCGCTGTAGCACAGGGAGTACGAGCGGTAGCACGCCTATCGGACCCGCACGCGAACCGACATCTTGGGGGTTGAAGTTCCAAGCGTGGCCCGTAGTCGATCGACTAGGACGCATCCCCCCCCCCCCCCCCCCACGCGCACACCACTTTACGAACAAAAAAAAAATGGAACACACACACACACGCAAAATGACACAACACAAACAACGCGACAACGCTCCTAGCCCCTCGGTAGCCAACCCATAACTTTCCGATGCGGAATCCGGCTGGGCGTCTCGCGTGGGACTTAGTATAAAACCGCGCGGACGAAGGGCCTACTCATATCGACTAGCAACGCAAACGTATGCAAGCAGTTGCAATGATGGGGTGTTATGTAGTACCTATACTCGTGCGGTCCTCGTTAATCTGGAGGGTCGCCTTCGACACTCAAGTGTCGGTTAACATGCGCCTTGAGGGTTAATCTCTCGACGCTGGACAACCGCCATGCGCGGTTGAAGACCACACACCCTCTTCTGCACTCTGTGCAGAGTGGGTGGTACACAGGTCCATACCTGTGGTGGTAGTCGTTTCATGCGGCCCTGGGGTTAAGTCCTACTCCAGGTTTGGGTGGAAGTCAAGGGGTTTGACTTTGACAGCTGCCACGGACTACAACGTCCAACCACGAAAATCTAATAATCCCAAGCGTTCGTGCAATGTGTGCGCCCCTTTTGATCCCATAACCTTTAGACGCTAGTGTGGGGAGCGTCGCACGTACGATTCTAGTATAAAGTCGCGCGGCTGCAGGTCAATCACATACCAACCATACGATGTCGGTCATACGTGGTAATCGCAGTTCCGGCCTCGCGATATTGAGTGGGTGAAGGAATATATCGTGAGGGGTCACCGCTCACGATATTGAACGGCTGAGGGACACGCTGTTCGGCCCTCACGACATTTCCGCCTTTAGGGTTGGGTGTCTCAACAACCAATGCAGATAGGCTCTGTACGAGGGGAAGTTCCTCCCCTGCAGAGTCTAGGGCTTGGGATGTCCTGGACAAGGACCTTGAATCTCGACCCAGGACCAGCGTCCGACTAAGAAACCCCCCAAGAAGCAAACAAGCAAAAGGAAAGTTTTTCCCTATGCCTCTCAGTCTTAACCTCTAAGCAGACTTCTAACGCGGGGCCCTTCAGGCATTGCGAACACCCACCATAGGTACACCCAAGCATACACGCATAAGGGAGATAGAGTTGAGACGATCACTTCTCACAGGCACAGTGGGACTCCTCACAACCATATGTATATATAAGGGATCGCAGGCAATCCAAATCCAAAATCCGAGCCACAGGACGTACCTGCAATCACATCAAGAATCGAACGACAAAACACGCACTACACGGGGTCAACCCAAACCAATATCCGCACTCATACCCCTTGCTTTAGCCATGCAAACCCCAACCTCCTGTTCAACCAACCATAATTAAATACTCAGTACCTTTGTCAAATGGCCATTCAATAAAAGTCCGGGTGAAATTCTTAACAAACAATAAAGTCACCAGGGCTAAAGCCTTTTAGGTTGGGTATGGAGAGTGAGTTGGAATTGAGTCGTAGACCGACGAATCGGCAACCGACCTGTTATCAGTGATAACAGAAGATGATCCTTGTAAGATCAAGCTGACACTAGTCAAAATCCTGAATCAAACGGTCAAGATGACCTGTAACACAAGGCAGGCCAACCACCAAGCTGAAATCATAAGTGTATGGAGAATACAACTCCATAACACATTCTCATCCAAGATCCCTCTTACTGACTAAGCCTGAACCTACCTTTAAGCAGGGCCCAAAGTAAGGGTGGATCATGGTATAATCCCCCCTATACAGAGTGGATCACCAGAATCGCCACCTGCCAAAATATAATCTAACTTCTTTAAACTAAGAAAATTTCGGCAGTCCTTCCCGTAGGAAAAGTGTCTTTTCAAAAGTTATATACGCTCGAATATGAAAAATAAAAATAATCTGTAACTCTGGAAAGTCAAGTTTTGTCTGACTCCCCGAATTAGTAGAAATTTGGGCAGCACTCCCTTTAGAAAGGGAGACTTCCCAGATTTATACTAAGTCAGATTCGAACTCAAAAGGCAACTCGAGTTCAACCCAGACAAAATCTTACTAACTCCTCAGTTTTGGAAAAATTTCGGCAGCACTCCCTCTAGAAAAGTGCTTTCCCTAAATTTATACAAGGCTAAGTTCCGAATTTGGAACTAACCTTAACTTCTCAAAGTCCAATTTTGCCTAGTCAGATACAAAAAAAAGACAATTTGAACTTTTGACAAGTAAAAATTTGACTAACTCCTTGAACCTGTAGAAATTTCGGCAGCGCTTTCCATAGAGAAAGTAGCTTGCCAAAATTTATACAAACCCAAGTATAACCAAGGGTCTCAGAAAATGCAAGAATCGATCTAAGTAAAATAAAATCAGCTCAGAAAATGCAGGAATTGAACTAACTCCTATTGCTCTAGCACGTGGCGAGCCTCTAAAACAACTACCTGTCAACCTGAAACCCAGACCAAGTAGTAATCCCACTCAGTCACATGCAGGCCAAACCACAAAGGTAAGTACTCTCACCAACCCCAAGTTCTTAGCAAGCAATAGTTCATGCTCCCTCTGTGAGTTACCCATTTATACCCAACTTACATAAGGCATAGGTCAGGCCACTTGAACTTATAGAGCGCGCCCAACTTAACCAGGCCTAAAGTCAGATCACCTAAACTTATARAGCGCATCTGACTTAGCCAAATATACACCAAACAGAGGACACAACTATTTATCTCTTCTTTAGGCATATGACTAGACCATTCTAGCCGCCCTGAATTGTTTAAATAGCCAAGTTGTATATATTTCTCTGAACTTAATCTTAAAGTGGACATAAGGCTGGGTCGCTCAACTTAGAACATTGCTCAGCCTTCCCAGGCTTACATTCAGTTATGCCTCTTAATTATACTCTCTTCAGTTATGATAAGCTATAGCAAGGCTACCTAAACTTATAGAGCGGTCTGACTGGCCTATTATGATCCAGTAATATAGTAGTACAATATAACCAAATTATAGTCATTGGGTTCCAACATGTGCGAGGCATTGGGTCAGACTAAYTAAACTTATAGAGCGGTCTGATCCTCTGTCAGATTCATTTCTCTCTGATCCAGTCCATATGAGGCAGTAGGCCAGGCCACCTCAACTTATAGAGCGGTCTGCCCCCTACTAGAATTACCCCCTCATAACAAACAGGAGAAGGGTTGAACCACCTAAACTTATAGAGCGGTTCAGACCTCCTCGTTCAGAATCAAAGAAACTGAAAGAACCTCCAAGTAAAACAAGGCAACCCAAGGTAACTAAACTTATAGAGCGCCCTGAGTCCCTGAAAATCATCCACAATCAAACCCTCACAAGTCAAAGTAGTCAGGTCACCTAAACTTATAGAGCGTCCCGACCCTCCACACAATTCACAGCACCGGGTCTCCCCAAACTTATGGGGACTCCCCAACCTTCAGAGCACTCAGGCTACCTAAACTTATAGAGCGGCATAATTGTTCCACACAAAACCAAAATAAACAAAGCGCTGGGCTTCCCCAAACTTATGGAGACCTTCCAGCCTTAACGACCCAGTCAAACTGCACACAATACTGCCTTCCTCCCAACCTTCCTCCAGATGCACCCCCTTTGTTCACAATCTGCTTTTAGACAATCAACAAGGCTGAAACTGAGGTTGCATACACGTTCGTTTACTTTAGTCTGACTTATGTCCCGAAAGTCAACCCAAAATCAAATACAGGGTTCACACCATACGCTCAGTCAACCGTAGAACGGTGTACAAGTAGGGGTTATAACTGGGTTTATAGAGGGAGTCCGGGAATCACCACTCAGTTCCCTGCCTCCAGGACTCCTCCTGAGTCCCGGCAGAGCTCCCGCAATCGGTGGGGCGAACCTCCCACAAAGGCCTTGGCGCGGCTCACGGGTCACAAGCCCGCCTGCCGCCTTCCTCTCAGAACCAAAGGACCAGACTTAGAGTAAGAAGGGCAGGGAGAGGAGGTTTGAGACTCTCAGATTCAGGGAAGATATACTCAGACTCGCTCGAGAGGGTCTTCAATCCTTCAGCGCCTGAGGGCCCCACAAGTGGTAGCCAATGTGACAGCTCGGTCAATTCTGAATCAACTGCTGATGTCCCGCCCCTGATGACCCCCCAATCTGCAGCAATAACCCCCCCCCTTCCAGCCCGGTCACTCCCCTACATCCATCCACCGCAGCGCATAACAACCAGCCACCTCCTATGGTAGTATGCAGGAACACGCAACACTAACGGCAGGAAGCAGCTGTATCCGGCGATGGTCAACAACCGGAGTCATAGTCGCCCGCAATCAGCAGTCCGGGCGCAGTCCACAGCAACCGTGTAACTTGTGCCCAGCCAGCCGTAGGCCGCAGCCGTGCACGGCGACGGTCAACAGTAAACGCGAACAGTCTACAACAGTCGTTGCCCGCACTTAGTCCGCAAGCACAGCGTCAGTACACAGCGAGCAATAGTGCACAGTAACATAAGGCAGCAAGACTGCGTGCCCAGCGGCCGCCCTTGCAACAGCACACAACGATGTAGATCAGCAGTAGCAGCAGCGGTACACAGTGGCCCGCAGTCCACAGTAGTGCGCAGTCTGCAGTCCATAGCCTCCTGTCCGCAGCCCACAGTCCATAATCGCGCAGGCCGAAAGGACAGTCAGCTCATTGGCTAACAGTCCGATCGGCAGCTCACGCAGCTGGCCTGTTGTCACCTTGCTAGAAAACAGCCTGTTGATGCCCAAGAGGGCCGTGGGGGTTGAACCCAAGACCTTCCGAACACGACTCGAGCGTTTAACCAACTAAGCTTGGTCATTGACTCCGAGCCTACGTCTTCAACCCGTCGCCCCTCAGACCTGGAGCAATCTTATCAGTGGTACGTGGATCGATACCTTCGCAATCACCATGGCTATCACTGTCGTCGGATGAGCGTGGTCCGACTAAATCCCCAGGTCGGACAAGATGCAGAGGCAAAGTCGAATCCCTTTACCAGCACGGGGCCTGGCGCGTCTTAGTAGGTAGGCCCGCTCGTCCGTCCCAGCTCTGCCCCCGCTTGCTTCTCGTTCGACAAACAGAGCGAGGGCGGATCTCCCGCCATCCTGCAGGGTAGGTCCGCGAACACCACCCACTTCGCAGCACCTCACCGCCCCCCCTTTTTGATCAGCAAGACGACCAAGCTCGAAAGAACCTACCACCGGTGACCGGCTATGTACATCGGCATCTCACTGATTCCTTTCCCCCTTTTTCAATATCATTTCACTCCCCTGCTTTACTGACTTTTCTCCAAATCTGGCTTCATAGTCACGTTCGCCCTGGCCTAGAGCCCCCTCCTCACTGCGCCCCGACCTCGCCTCTCCGACACCTCCGAGTCCGCTGCGCCGCGTGCACCTGCCGCAGCTTCCCATCCCAATTCACCCCTTCGTTCTTCGCTCGACCCCGTTGACGTCAACGGCACCCCGCCCAGCGCTTTCCTCAGTTTCCTGCGGCCGCTCAACAGGTTGCCTGGCAGCGCCCGATCCGGTGATTCTCGTCTCCGACAAAACGACCGCGATAGAGAAAAGAAAATAACAATAAAAGAAACCTGAGCTACCCTCAAGATTTATATGCCCTGCCTGGTCGTAGGAGCTAGGCTAATCTTCTCTGCATCGTTCCAATTTTAACAGAAGTCTCGAAGGACTTCGTGCCGACTGGCCCCTCTCCACTACCGCCACGGGCAGCCGCCGGGAGGACCCAACCACGGGATGATCTGATCGCCCCCCCCCCCCCGCCTCCCCGTTTATCTGTATGTACCCGGTGCAACCTGCGTCCGGCTTCTTTCCAAATCCTTATGCTCCATCCTTGCGCAGGGGCCGTGCTAATCTTCCCGGCGTAACAAACTTTCCCCGAACGATTCCTCCCGCAGTAATTCCTCCTTCTGTTCTGCTATCCCTGCACGAACCTGGCCTCCTTTCGGGCCCCGGTTCAGGCACCTACCACCTTAACTCCAGCAACTGTTCGGACCTGTCCCCTTTCTTATTTACACACACCCGGTGCAACCCGCGTCCGGGTTCATTCCAGGCCCCTGGGATATCACCCTTGCACGGCGACCATGAGCTAACCTCCCTGCCACGGCACCAAAGGCCACTCGGCCTGCTTACCCCCTCTCGCCACCTTTTGCACGCCCTTAGTCCGGCCCACGTCCGGTTTTACTCCCGGACTTTGGCACATGCCATCCTTAGGCACAGTAGTCGGGCGAACCTCCTCCGTATCACGCCAGTTTTAACGGACATCCCGACGAACTTAGGCCGGGGCAGTGCCCCACAACTTCCCAACTCCGTACGGATGCGACCCCACCCTACTTCGGCACACGAACCTGGCGCCTCCTTTGGGGTTTATACGTGTCAGCATCACGTGGGGGCCTTGCAAATCCTCTCTGTATTATTCCAATTTTAACGGATGTGCCGAAGGACTTCGGCCGGGGCGATGCCCCGCAGGTCTTCCGACGGCCATTCGGCCTCCCCCTTGCTCTCGCGCGTGCACCTGACCCGGCTCGCGTCCGAGTTCATCCCCAGGCCTTTCGTGCCTCACCCCACATAGGGGTCGTACGAGCCCTCTCTGTTTAGCCTCAACCTCAATGGGTGTCCCGAAGGAATCACCCGTAGTGGCCCCCCTTTGCATTTTTTCGAAGGCCACCCGGACATCCCCGGTGTCGAGCGCATCGGTCCCCCACGGGGACCCTCCCGGCCGCGTCACGCAAGATTTGGCAGGACTAGTCGCGGAGAGCGTTTGCCGCTCCGGCCGAGTGCGCCAGCCGTACCTCTCGCGAGCCCCTACGACAGGACGGAGTCAAGCGAGGCACCGCCTACCTCCACCTGCGGGAGCTGTCACCATCCCTTAGGTGGGCGTATCCCTGCCGAGCTACTGAACCACATGCGAAAGCTTTCGTATGGAATTCCAAAGGTGGCCTTGCCGAGGGCGTTTCTCGTTCGTTGTAGCATAGGGGGTTACGCGCGGTCGAACACCCAAGAATCGAACCCGTACGCGAGCCGCCGTACTGGGGGGCTGAAGTCCCAAACGCGACTCGACGCTGGTCGACTGGGATGCACTACACACACCATGCGTTACACCACAACACTCACACCTACCACTTATAACACATAAAACACACACAAACAAACACCACACACAACGCCACGACGCAACAACTCCTAGTCCCTTCAGTATCTGACCCATAACTTTAGGCGACGAGAATCAGGTAAGTATCGCGCGCCGGACTTCCATATAAAAGTCGAGCAAACGGGTGGCCTTCTTATCTCAACCAGCCATGCGGACACCCGCAATCGTTCGCGCTGATGGGGTACTATGTGGTACTCGTAGCCTCGCGGCCCTTGATAATCTAAGGGGTTGCGTTCGGCTGACAGACGCTTTGCAGGGGTAACCTCTCGACGCCAAACAACCGCCGTGTGCGGTTGAAGACCACACCCTCTTCTACACCCGGGGCAGAGGGGTTGAGTAGACAACTTTTAAGCTGTCGTGGCGGTCAAGCATCAAGGGGTTTGACTTTGATGGTTGCCATGGACTATAACTTCCAACCATGAAAATTCAAAACGAAAACTCACTTCAGCTCTCATTAGTTTAGTGGCCTCCTAGAATGAAAGGGGTAGGCAAGCCCAAACAACACGTGTGCGGAGGAGGCCCAAAGTCCTACCCGTAGGCTATCCGATGTCCGGGATAGTGAGGCCCGTACACGGACTCCCATAGGCCGACTGGGACTAGTCCTCCGCCCAAGTGTCGCTTCGCGATACCGACCCCCCCTTGAGTCTATCGGCCACACCGCGCTTTTGGTCTCGCCGCCTGACCCATAACTTTCAGTGCGAGAATCGGCGAGTGCTGCGCGCATGGACTTAGTATAAAGATTGCGCAGGCGCAGTACCCGCACACACCAATTCATTATGTAGCTCTACGTGAGTATCTGTGATGACGGCGCATTATGCGGTGCCCATACCCAAATGGCCTATCTTGAGTCATGGGGTTGCATCCGACGCTCAGGCGTTGGCTGAGGGGCGCGCTAAGGGGAGGTAACCCTTTGGCGAGCGCACAACAGGCCTGAGGGCATTTTCGTCTTCTGCACCCTTAGGTGTCCCAAAGGGTGCGGGGTAAGACGACCTCTAGGGCAGGAAGGAATTAGGAGCGGTGGTGAGTTGTCTGACGCACCACCAGCGACACGCTAACCCTTYCGCCCGGAGCTTTATCGTTCCACCAAAGAAATCCCAACAAGGATARAACAAGCACYCTTAATATCACTAGAAGAGGCATTGYCGGGATTAGCTCTGTGAGCGTACGCCTACTTAGATTATAACTTCAGCAGGACGGGGATAAAACAGTCTCACTCAAACAAAGGGTTGTGGGGTAGTTCACTCTCAYGACAGTTATGTGGTTTGCCCATCTGAATCCAAGCAGTATCACTCAACATAAATCCAACGAGACTCTCTCACACGTACATGCAATCACATCAGAGAGTCAARCAAAGATTCATGCACTACACGRAGTCAACTCCAACCAACCTCCACACTCATACCCCTTGCTTTAGCCAGGCAAGCCCTAACCTCCAGCCAACCGACCATAAATAAATACTGAGTACCTCTGTTAAATGRCCATTCAATAAAAGTCCGGGTGAAACCTCAACAAAACAATAAAAACACCAGGGCTAAAGCCTCTTTAGGTTGAGTATTGAGGGTGAATTGGGGTTGAGTCGTAAACCGACGGTTCGGCAACCGACCTGTTATCAGTGATAACAGAAGAGTGATCTTTCGAAGGAAAAGGCTGAACAGATCAAGCCTTCAAGCGACAACACGGAAACCTGCATCACAGTACACGCCAAAAAACGAGTACTACTTATGCCTGTGCCAAGGGGAAAACATTCCCCCTAGTCGTATCCTAGTTCCTCTACTAGTATCAACTCACTAAGTATCTCCTCTAGTCAGRATAGATCTGTTAAGTAACTTCTGGCTGAAAAACATTMTAACTCCTCAAATTCTACGAAATTTCGGCAGCGCTTCCCGTAGGAAAAGTGCCTTTTCAGAATTTCTACAAGCTCAAAATGACTAACTCTTTCAGATTTGTAGAAATTTCGGTAGCGCTTCCCGTAGGAGCAWGAGGCTGCCAAGATTTATACGAAGYTGAAAGATGAAAARACAARCAAGGCTACACTTGGGACWAACTCCTGACACMWGCTTGATRACTCAGGATCAATSACAGTTCGCACAACCTCAGGTGAGATTGTGGGTTAGCATTGACCCTACTTCTTAGGAGGGTCAGTCCTATCTTCATCCCAAGTTCCCCCTCCCATCATCCATCTGACCTACCTGYGGCTCTARCACTTGGTGAGCATSTAAAGCAACTATCCTATCAAAAAGACGCCCCAAGTGAGAGCCCATAGGCATGCATAAACAAGCATCTCTMACAATCYCACRTCAATTTGCCCAAGTAGTTCRTTAGATYATTCAGTTCTTTCCCTTTAATAAACCCCCTCACCTATGGCATACGATCAGACTCACCTGAATAGAAGAGTGTATCTGATCTGCCTAAATAATAGATAGAATACGCACAACTGGACTGCCCTTACCC
>BFEA01000016.1:534848-548901 GCA_003427395.1 Chara braunii | reverse complement strand
CCTCAAAATCCCCAGCTACCACCTCCCCCTGCCAGGTTTCGTTATGGAATGAGCCTACAATGGCTTATTCCTTCTCTGCCATAGCTCCCTGCCCCAACGTGGTTTTCCCCTTTTTCCTTCGAACGTACCTGGCATGAATCCGCGTCTAGGTTCACTTCCCCTTTTTTTTCTCTACTGTCTCAGTTGTTTCCCTTCTCCCTGTGCTGCGTCCTTTTGCGCTATCCTCCTCCTTCTCTAATCCTTCCTCTCCCTCCTCCTATACCATCATCTCTCTCTCAGCAGCCTGCGCTATCCTCACCCTCTCGGACGGCACCCACCACTTAGAGCCTAGCCCCAGGGTCACCCCGGCGCCTCCATTGGACCGTACTCACGAATGGAAAGAAAAAAAAAAAAAAAAAGGAAAAAACCAAAAATTGAGAAAAACAAATAATAATAAAAAATAAAACTTACAAAGAGAAAAGAAAAAGGTTTTGGGAAAATGGGGTTGGGGAGGGGCCCGCTGGCACTTGGTCATTTCTCACGGGCCCGCGGCTGACTCCCCTTAGCAAAAACCAAGGGGGGTAGTCCCGTGGGACCCTCAACCCCTTGGCCTAGCTCCAAGGCGTTCCTCCGCTGCTCCGCTGCTCCGCTGCTGGCGCCTGGCCTCGATCCTGGGATCCGCCTAGTGGGAACTCAGTGTTGTAACCTATAAGGCTAAGCCCCAACCTGGTTTGCAGCAGGCGCAGCCCTACTCATAAAGAGTAAGGGCAGCCTGCCCAGGCCTGCAAACAGCATCTCAGGCCGTTCCTCTAACTTACCGCTTGCGTCCAAGGGCCCGCAGACACCCATGTATTACTTTGGAGGGCACGGCCCCGCTAGGCTTGTCGTGCACGCTGCCTCATCACGCCGCGGCTATGGCCGGGCTCTCTTACTCCCTCATATTCACCGAGAAATTGCCCGTTCTACCACCTTTGGGCCAAAAACGCCCCGACTTCTACTCCCTTTGCCTCCGGCCCACGCCGTCCTAGCTAAAACTCGCCACGACTTCTACTGTCGGAAGCGCGTGGTCAACCAGATGCCTGTGAATTTTCACGTGGTGCGGCCCTGTACCGTCGGTCAACAAGTCCGACAACCACCTTTTCTAGTCACTGCCTTACCTGGTCAATGCAACATCGCCCGTACCTAGTCACTGCCTTACCTGGTCAATGCGTGCGAGGCTGCGACCACCTCAGAAAATCTAGCCTAACTCTCACTTGTCCTACCGGCGTCTCCCAGCCTTTCTTGGTCAAGGTGCGGTCAAGCTAGCGCGTGCCCGCAAAGTGCACGCTCACACACTCTCTAATCAACACAAATGGGACGCGCCCCAGATACCATCAGGCGCGTTTTTCCTGTCAACTGCCAATGTGTGCCCAAATACCCTTGTAAGGGTGTTCGGGCCGACAGGTTTCCGGACCTTATTAAGCAACGTCCCCGTCGCGTTGGACCATCAACACTATAATCACAAACACATCTTGCTGACAAGGAAGCGACCAATCCGGTTCACCGGCTCGACTCCGTTCGAGGTATTCTTATCAATCTGCTCCCGTCACAGCGTTCCACTGGCAGGGTTTCAACCTGGGTCTCCCACGTCCTGGCCTCGGAGGTAGGGGATACTTTGTTCCGTACTACAGTGTCCTACCCTCTTCCAGGTAGTAGGTTGATAGTCCTCTCCCTTCGTCGTAGACATCTGCCGGCTCACCGTTGGGTGCCCTGTTTAGTCATCGTCCCGTGAACGGGGTCATAACTTAGGACGCGGGCCCTAACCGAGACCTCTCAAAATACAGGGTGCCTTTAGCCACCCCTATGGTAGTATCTGCCATCTCAAATCACATCGAACGCACAACTTGGAGTCTAACACGGTTGGCTTCAAGTCTCCATCTTGGTCCACCATGGACCGGTCGATCACGCCGAATCCACGGCCCATCGCGTTGTTATATAGCAATGGTGCCCTCGTTGGTTATGCAACGATAAACAACTTTTCCTATCTTGGCACCCGAAAGGGTCCTGACTCTTGACCTAATCAACCCCAATGACCTTCCCACTAGCTAGGTCTCTCGAGTGACCGACCCTTCAAGAATTAACCTTTGGTAAGCCATAGTCCCGTTGCCAGGTTGTGCCGGTCAGCGACCCTCGCTGGGAGTTAGGTTTTACAGTTCCAGCGTGCTAGGTATAGCCCCTTAGCTTGGCCTCACAATACATCCCTCAGACTGATTCCACTGTGGTCTGACACTTTCTTCCAAAAATCTTCAGAATAACAAAGGGTCACACACCACTGCCCACGGGACTACGTGGAGGGATAGTGCCTTTCTCAACACTCCATCAAAATCCTTAGTAATTCCACAGGGTCGTGCCTCCCTTACTTTGATCAAAAGCAGGTAAGGTCACACGTCTTTCAGGGATACTTACAATACTTTCCAAAGTTCCAACATAATTGCCAGAAGTTTTCATCCATAATTCTCACCAAATATCTGGTCTTTCCTTATCAGACTTTACATACATGCAAAAATTCATAATCACTATAGCAACTCTTTTGAGTGCTCTCACAAAATTTCATCCTTTTTAGAAAGCCCAATCGGCCGTTGGACTTCCTTCTCTCTTTTTTGAACCATACACAAGAAACACAACTTTGGTTGTGATCTCTCCATTCATCATCATTCCATCTGTGCCAAATACATCATGTCATCTTTCCCTCAAAAATATGAGAGCACCTTCTCTCATCATACTTTGGGCTCCTCTTGTCACTAAGACAGGGATGCGTAAGTACAGTGGAAGAAAGCGCAGATCAGCTCATTCCATAATATCAATTTCATCACACCATCATCCATATGGGCAAATGCACAAACTGAGAATGAGTGTGACACAACACACACGACACAAATACAAGGGTTGAGACTCGCATATACAGGATATAGGGCTCTGCAATGCGCAAAGGCTCCACTCCCCATTACAAAAATCAAAGTATTATACAAAGAGTTCAGGTATCCAACAAAGAATCCAAGTGACTAAGTGTCGAAGTATCAAAACTCGACAGCTGCTCCACCCTCCTGAGTGTTATTTTACAAGGATACTACCACTTTACATCACACTAGCAAAAAAAGATAACAATAGTCACAATCATATCCAATGTTATCTTATGTACAAGAAGGATTATAAGTCTATATTGCGAAGGTGATATCTCACTACTGGCTCAACTTGCTGATACACATGGGTCTGATCCAATCCTCCATGTATCCCTCTATATACAAGTAACCATCAGTCCGAGAGTCAGAGATGTCTCGCATATTTTAGACTTAGATCTTTCCGGACCTTATTAACAAAACCTACTCCTGATCACTCATGCTCTCCTGCAGCTGCCTATACAACTGCGCCCGAATCCCACCTCGAGTCTTTAAGATCAGGTTCCCATTTCTATCCTTTCGCACCCCAGGGGAATCCCAAGTAAACAAACTCTTTGCCTCATCCTTGAGGCTCTTGGGACACGCTTCCTACAGGTGTCTGGCTTTCTTGCAGTAAAAGCATCTTCCAACCTTCTTCTGGTTCATCTTATCCCCTTCTTGTGAAGATCAACTCGCTCCTCTGGCCCAGAGTCAGTGGCCCAGGATCCCAATGCATCCCGCAGATCTGCAACAAGAGGCATCCCCTGTAGCATCGCTGATTCCTGACAGGCCGTCAGACCCCTCCTTGACTCAACCTCCACCATGGTCTGGCCCACGCTCCCCTGACCCTCCTGCTGTCCCACAGTCTCTCCCGGAGTGGTAGGTGGAACCTCCTCGACTCCCATTGCCTAAGTAGGCGGTCCCTCCCCCTGTAGTGTTGACTCGTGTCCAAGCGTCAGGCCAGCTGGCAATCTCCACTAAAACTCTCCGGCCTCTATGCCCTTCTTCGCTAGCGCTCCTGATTGTTCCAACATCTCTTTGTCGATCAGAGAGATCTCCTCACCCTTCAAACCTTTGGATCTCTGTCCAATCCACCACTCTCATGGGAGTCTGCTGTGCATACTTGGCCTCGAGGTCTTGAATCCTCTTCTCCCACTTCGCCTCTTTCGCGTGAAAGGAGATTTGTTGAGCGCATAGGTAGGCCCTCAGAGCGTCAGTGACCCTGTTGAGGGTCTGATTGACTTGCCTGATGATCTCATTCTCATCCCAAACTTTCTCCGTCTCCACCTTTACTGCTTCCAACTTTTTACCTTGCCTTCCCAGCTCCTTCTTCAGGTCCTCAACTTCTCTCTCCCAATCCACTTTCTGGCCATAGGCCTTCTGTGCCACCTTCGTCAGTCTGTCCCCAATCTTCTGATCTGATGCCTTGGCTGCAGTGAAGCCTTCCTTCATTACGCCCCTTAGGTTGAGCAGGTCTGTCGAGACCAACTTAACCCCCATCTCCTGATGGTGTCCTCCTGTCCTTCCTGCAACATCCATTAACTTGTCGAAACTCATCCAGACCTCTGAAAACAGAGGAGGGTCCTCTTCCTGAGTGCAAGTACCTTTACCCTTTCTATCCTCCACCTCCTCAGGCTCTTTCCCTTGCTGCACCCTCTCATGCAGCTCTGCCAGGTTCTTCATTTGGAGCTGAGTCCTGATCTTCTGTTCCCTTGCCGCTCTTTCCTGCCTGTCCAGCTCCTTCTCCTGTGAAGACTGTTCCTCCTTCAGCTCTTGCGCATGTGGCTCGTGAGGAATGTCTGGTTCTGCGTCAGGCATAAGACAATCCATCTCCCTCTGAGTCGGTTGCGGAGGCACACCTGGACCACTGGACCCTCCCGCTCTCTCATGCCGGTGGGACTTGTGCTCCTTCCTCCTCTCCCCCCTCTGAGTCCCTGATGATGCGCCCTGTTCAAATGTCGCCCTTTCCTCTGCCTCTGATTCCCTTCTTCTATTTTTCATACCTCTTCTCTCATCTGCCTGACGAGCTGGAGTATAATAGTTCCACAACAGCTTCTTGCAGTGCCCCCAGTTCTTGGCAGATGCCACGATAGATCGAACGAAGGGCCTGATATGGTGCCTCACGAACAGAAGGAAGCTCCCCACCCTCTGCTCTCCTGGGATATCGAGCTCATCTGCATACCGATCATAGGCCCATAGGAACTCCCCCAGGTTAGTGGAGTCGAAATGAATGGGCTGTCCATCCCTTCCCAGTGGTGACGGATGCAAACCCTCCATTCTCCGCTGAAAATCCTGCCAGGTTAACGACTCTCTGACCATCTTCACAATAGGGTCTGCCCACTCGCCTATGCCTCGCACCTCCCTCAACATCCTGGTGCCGTCCCATCCGAACTCTCGAGCATGCCTTTCGAACTCCATCAGGAACAACTCAATGTTCCCTCCCTGGAAGACTGGAGGCCTGTCCTCTCTCCTGGTCCCCATTTTCGCCCTCTGTCGGGTTGCCCCCAAGGGGGTTTCCACTGGCTCTGCCCCTCCCCTCCCTCTTGGCATAGCTGCCCTGAGCGGTGTCAAGCCTGCACAACAGGAAAGAGACGAACAAAAGCACACAGAGAGTAAGCGATGTCAGACAAAACACAACAGGAGACAGACGTAGCCCTCCCATAACTACCCTAACTACTTACTTATCCATACATATGCATATATATCCATACACAGACGCGAGTCTAATCACAACCTATCACGCTACTTTACTGAGAGCAATATCCGAAGTAATCAAGAGATGACTCTAAGTGATGAGATCCCCGCTCACCTCGTCTCGAGCAACAAACTTCTTCAGCCTTGAGCCCGACACCCAGTCCTTCCATGTTGTCCCATTCAGCTCTTCGATTTGGTAGGCACCATGTTCACCACATCTGGTGACCCTGTACGGTCCCAACCACCTCTTGTCTAGCTTCCGGGACCACTGCTTCTCCAGGGACGAGTCATACAACAGCACAACGTCTCCCACCTTGAGGGGTTCTTTTCTCACTCACGTCATCTTATCCCATCGGAACTTGTCCTTGGTACGGCTATCGGCTGTCCTACTTGCTGCTTCCTCAATCCTGTCCTCAATAGCGCCGATCTGACGTGCTCTCAAATCCAGCAGTTCCTCAAAGGTCAAATCCGTCTCGAGGTCCTGTCGCCTCCAGGTCTTCAGGAAGCTCTCGATAGGAAACGTGGTATGTCGGTCATACCATAGCGTAGCCGGCGCGTAGTCGGTGCTCCTTCTGACGGTGATGTTGTCCACGAAGAAAGCGACCATTAGGAAGTTCGGCCACTGGTTGGGCCTGCCATCGGTCCATTTAGCAAGAAGGTTCGTGATGGTGTTGTGTCCTCTCTCCACAGGTGCATTGGCCTGGGGGTGTGCTGCAGTAGTGTACTCAGCGATGACCCCATACTTCTTCAATAGAGCCTTTACTTCCGCACATGTGAATTCAGACCCCCTATCCATCACAAACCTGGAAACAAAGGGATAGCGAAGATAATACTCTTCAATGCACCAAGCCAGCATCTCGCCAGTCTTCGTGCGAATGGACCTGCCATCCACAAACCCAGAGAGGTTGTCCCGCGCATTAAAGATGAAGTTGTAGCTCCCTATTCCCAACGACATTGTCAACAGGTCCAAGTGTACGACGGCTCCAACCTCACGAACATACCTTGGGTGGAGCAGCTCTCTAGGTCTTAGAGCAGACCGTTCTTGGCATGGTACACAAGACTTATAGTAGTCGTCGACCATCTGCCTCATGCGATCCCAATGGTACAACTCATGGATCTTCAGATACGTCGTATCCGCGCACCTGTGGCCCCCGACCGTACTGTCGTGCAGTGCCGCCATAATGTCAATCTGGCGAGCGACGCCGCAAACTACTCTCCTGGATCCCTTCCTTTGCTCCTCATGAACAGATGGTCATCCCTCACCAGGAAACTTGGCCTCATCTTCAGAACTCTTGCGCAAGCATCCCTTTCCCTCATCTCACACGAAAGAAGCATGCCGAGTTCAAGGTATACTCCCTCATATTCCTCTGCTTGAAATGCTTCCTTGATCTCTACTTCCTCAAAATCGTCGTCTCCCCTCTCATGGATCACATTGTCGCCTTCTCCTGGCTCTACCACCTCTTCCTGGTCTAGCACCGTATTCCTGACTGCCTCCTCCTGAAGCAGCGCATTTGCCAGCAGATATACCCCACCTATCGTCTTCTCCTGCTTGCCTACCTGCAGCACCTCATCCTCAATCGTAAGTGAGTCCTCATGCAGTTGGTACTTGCCTGCCAAGGCCAACTCCATCATCCAATCTACGTCCGACATTCCCTTAGAATCTTCTTCAATATACGGTTTGAGGACCAAGTCTGACCGTCGTGCATGTCCTGGAGGCGCAAGCCATACAGGTCGTCCGGGAGTAACACACTTACCTACGGCCAATGCCCAGGAGTTGATGTGAAGTCTCACATCCTCCTCGTTGTCCAAGAACCCGTCGACTGGTGGAGCATCCTCGATCACTCCTTGATTGTTCTTGTCCCAGTCGACTCGGCTCAGCCCGTCCGCCCTATTCTTATTCCCTGGAATGCGCTCCAACTCGAAGTCGAATATCTAGATGTACGTCAGCCTCTTGGCGATAGTTGGATCTGAAGGAGCGAAGTTCTTGAGGGAACCAGCTTATGTCGTAGCGCCCACCCTTAATACTAACCTGTTGCCGAAGAGGTAGTTTCTGAAGATCCTCAAACAGTGAAGAACTGTCAAGGTTTCGCGCTTGAACTGAGAGTAGTTCCTCTCAGACGTATTAAGCGTCCGACTCTCGAACCTTAATGGACGCTCTTCTCCGTTGGGGTCTCGCTGGATCAACACTCCTCCCAGAGCAGTTGGCCCTGCACCCGTTTCGACAATAAAGGGCCTGGTCATCACCGCCGCATGGTCTGGTACTCTCAGTACTAACCCTCCTTCTTCAAATTCTTTCTTCAGACCTTTTATCACAGACTCTTGCTGGTCTCCCCATTCCCAGTCTTGACCCTGACGTACAAGCTTCTGCAGTTGCTCTGTCTTCACCGCGAACCCCTTAATAAAGATCCTCCAACGTTTCCAGGAAACTCCTCACTTCCGTGATAGTCTGGAACGGTGTTGGCCATTCGAGAATCTTGTTAGTCTTCTTAGTGTCTGGCCGACGACCCCTCTCGTCGCACACAAACCCCAAAATGGTAGCTCCGCTCATATAGTGCCTTGACTTCGGTCCACTGGCAGTGAGGTTATGCTCCTTCAGAAGATCCAGGACCTTGCACAAGTTTTGCACATGATCCCAGACAAAGCGCCTGATTCCAAGCATTACCTCCTGCTCATCCTTCTCTTTGGGCCCTTTCATGGCCAGATCGTCAATGTAGGGTTGCGTGATGTGAGGACTTATGGGCTGCATCGCCCTCACCATGTGCCGCTGGACCATGGCGACCACATTCATCCACCCTTCTGATGGGTACACAGGAAACTGGTCATAGCCTGAATACAAGTCAATGAGTGATATAATGGCCCTCCCGGCGCATGCCTCTGAAAACGCATCAGCGTTGGGGAGGCCACCCGCGTCTCTCACTGTCACAGCGTTCAGGCGTTGCAGATCTTGTACCCACCTCAAGGTCCCATTGGGTTTGACAAAGCAAAACCAGGGGGATGCATACAGCCCACTCGAGTAGTCTGCCACATGAGTGCGGATCTTCCCATCAAGGTAGTTGACTACCTTCTCCTCATCAGCTGGATTCGGATACCGCGCACCTCGCAAGTTTCATGGCTCGTGAGGTACGGTGTGTATCTTAATCATGGGGATAATGTCCACGTCCAGTCGGCCCCTCTCATCATCACTGAAGGCATATGTCGCATGCCTTCCTCTTATGGTTTCCACCACAAGCTTTTCCTCATGCGCTGTAAGGAAGCCAGACTCTCCTATAATCAGCGTCTTTTCTGTCTCAGGACTGATACGGCACGGCCCATTCTCCGTTTTTTCTCTCATCTGCCGTATCAACTCTCGTTCCCGCTCATAATATACTTCTTGTTCTTCAGTAACGAGCACAGGGACAGGGCGACACTTTTGATCTACCATTTTGTACCGCCTTTGTGCACCCTGCTTGAGCCCACCCCTAAAAAAGGCCGAGTTGCGCTTTGGGGCTGCGCTCCACTTGTTTCACCTGTCCTCCCAGGCGTTCGATATACCAGTTTCATCTCCCCTGCACCCATTTGCTCCACTACCTTCTCTCTCAAGGCCTCCACAGCCTCTGGGTCCACCATCCCATAGGTTGATACGATGTCCATGACGTCACCTATGTTTGCCAAGCTTAGAGTCAGCGCCTCTGGCTCTCTCACCTCCTCGAACCTGCTGTTCTCAATCCTTAGCCTTTCTTCTTCTGACTCTTCAATCGTGAATGAACCGGGGTTGGGCCGGTTCCTTACGCTCTTGGGCCCTGTGTTCTTACAAGTGATGACCTCGTAGTTCCGCATACGGGGTCGCACAGGACGAGGAACATAGTTCCATCATGTTTGTTGAGGATGACCGTCTCTGTCCGACTTAGGAACGATCTCCCAAGTAGAATAGGGTGGTCCAAGTCAGGCATCACAAAGAAGCATCTCCTTACTTTCACCTTTCCAATTTCCAATATCACTGACGACGTGGTCCCAATGAATATCGATCGGCTATTGGCCCCCATCAAAACCCCGTTGTCAGAGCGGTCTATCTCCACTCCCAGTCGTACGGCATGTTCCTCCTTTATGATGTTCATTTCCGCTCCACTGTCCACCATTACGGTGCATGTCTTCCCTTTTACCACAACGTCGAGGCAGTCACAGGCAACAGACTTCCAGTCCATCTTAGTACCCGTTTCAGCCCACTCAGCCTCCTTAGGGATTATAGTCCCTAGTTGCACACTGGCCACCATCTTCCTGGATAGTCGCGCCCTTAGCTCATCCCTGAGCCTAAGCGCTGAGGCTAGTACGTCCTTCACGTTCATAAGGTGATTATGACCCTCAAGGATTTTGTCCATTATTTCCTCTACATCGTACCCCTCTTCTACTCGAACGGCGTACTTCTTCTTCTTCTTCACTTCCTGTGCCTTGTCCGTATCCGGCTTGACACCTCTCTTCTTGGCCCTCTGCTCGGCCTTCTCATCCTCTTCTTTTCTTAACCTATCATCTTCATCATCCTGCTCTTTTGGAACGTCCACTACCTCCTTCTCTCCACTCGGCTCGGGAACATCCTTCGCCGGTTCTTCGGGGCTCACCGGCCCTTTAGCCCTGGTCCTGACAGCATGTGGTGCCCTCCCCGTCCTGGAGGGTGGTCTATAGGTCATTTCAGATCTTGGCGCCGGCCCCGAAGTCGTGACGTTTGGCAGGTTACCAGATCCTCCTTGCGACCCTGGACCTAGGTCGTAGAGGTATACTAGTGGTTCCTTACCTTTCCACTCCTTGACTTTTTCACACATATCAATCAGCTTCTGTTGGTACCGCCCGTCTTTGTCTATCAGGTCCTCCATTCTCTCCATTGTCTGTCGGGCCGTCCTCTAGTAATCCTCCCCTATCTCAACGTGTCGTAGCCTGTTTCAGCAGTCTTCTTTCATCTCATCATCGGACTCTACTATGATTGGTTCTTCCTTGATAGTGTCGGCTTTCCTTTCTTGCTCTACCCCCTCGTTCTCTCCTACCTCTTCCACCCTGATGTCACTACGGACCTCTTCCTCCTGCCATATCCGAAACATGGCTGGAGGGGCGGGTGGTTCACCTGCCTCGGCTCGTCGTAGGGCCTCCTTCCTTGTCCCGCCTGGGGTCTTTGGATCAAGGTGGTACACCCACTTGTCGTACATATCCCCATCATAATTGGTGTTGATTAATCCTTCGTCCTCATCATTCCTCCTTACATGGCAAAACTTGATAGTGTGGCCTTTCTGCCCGCAGTGCCAACAAATAGCATTCCTCCAGTCCATTCTACCTCTGCTAGCACCTCTTCCACCTTCTTGACCAACCTGGCTTTCGGAGGCAGTCCAGTCTCCGTTTCCCCCGCCTGTAGCATTACCTGCATCATTCCCTCTGTCGTTTCCTCCTCGACCACCATTTCCTCGTCCTCGGCCTCATCCTTGGTTTTGTCCACGCCCATTACCTTGATTGTCTTGTAAACCTTGTGGGGCTGCCTACTGAGGTAGAGTTGGCGGTGGGTTTGGGTGGCTTACTTGCGGAGCTTGGGGTCCCGAGCAGCCGCAGGAAGCCGTGCTCATTGATGGTCCGGCACATGACCCATGCGGTCCACTCATTGGCCATAGGGCGTACGAACAAAGCCCATGCCAATGACTTGAAGGTCCGCAACCTGGCCATGGCCCATAGTGTGTTGGTGCAGCCTGACTGGGCGGCTCAGGAGGTGGCATGGCTACAGCTTGCGGGACCTGACCCCTCCCTGAGCCTTGCCCCCTCTGAGCCAAGTTCCTTGCCTTCCTCTGAGCCTTTATCAACTTATGTGGCTCCAGCTCCTCTTCCTCTTCCTCTTCCTCTTCCTCCTGCACCACTGCCTTCTTGGCCTTCCCTTGGGTCTGTGGCGCCGCCATAGTCTTTCTTTTCGCATCCTTCTCTGCGTCGAGCTGGGCCACCACATCCTCTACCAGTTTCTTGAAATCGTGTCCATCACTAGTGGTGGCATCCAAAGCCTTCCTCTTCTTTCTGGCTTGTCTCATCTGAAAAATGTCTACTTGGTCCAGTTCTCCTTCTATCACGCCTTCCTTTATGGCCGCCCAAGTCAGTTTCTTACCTGGTGCAGCCTTCTTGGTCAATGACGAGGCCTCCCAATTCTTAAAGTGCCCCCGGAAAGTGGCTCATTGTTCCTCTTCTGCCAACCCTGGGACTTTCTTTGCCATCTTCTCGAATGTTGTGCCGACGGCCTCTACTGTGGAGAATTCATCCCGTTGTAGCATCTCCAAGTCTGTCTTAGTCAGCAAGCCATCCCCTAACTTGAATTGTCTTTGCATCTCAGCCTTGAACTTTGCCCAGTCTCCCCCTGCTTCAGCAGCTACTTTCATTACTTCGGGTCGGGTTTCCCACCAGATATATCGAGGTAGGAACTTAAACTTATCTACCTCAGGCACCTCGGTTGTAACCTGTTCCAGGAGCTCCCGCCATTTCGACACCCTCTCCCCTTTAAAATGGAAGATGTCAACCTTTGGTACCTGTAGCCGTGCCAACTCCTTTTTTTCAAGGGCCTTGACGAAGTCCGCTGGCGTAGCTGCCGGGCCCCGCTCGATTCCTTCTGCATCCGGTATCTTTACCTCCTTTTGCTAACCAACCTAACAGGAGTAACAAAGGATAGACTGGTAAGCAGTTCGTCAAGTTCCAAAGGGCTTGCCCTACATCATTCTTGACCACTCTACTTCTAGGTTTAGTTGACCGCTCTACCATTAGTCATTCACGCCCAAGATACAACCTTTAATCGCACTATATATCGCTCAGTCTTATTATAACTTCATATACAACCTTCTTATATAAGTCAGTCCAACCTATAACCTTTCTCGTTTTGCTTGGATCATCAGCCTGCACTTAACCTGGGTTCGTTCTCTTTAGGACCCCGGTAGGCAGCCGAGATCCCCGGCAACGGCGCCACCTGTCGAGCGCATCGGTCCCGCACGGGGACCCTCCCGGCCGCGTCACGCAGGATTTGGCAGGACTTGTCGCGGAGAGCGTTTGCCGCTCCGGCCGAGTGCGCCAGTCGTACCTCTCGCAAGCCCCTACGACATGACAGAGTCACGCGAGGCACCGCCCACCTCCACCTGCGGGAGCTGTCACCATCCCTTAGGTGGGCGTAGCCCTGCCGAGCTACTGATCCACATGCGAAAGCTTTCGTATGCAATTGCAGAGGTGGCCCAGCCGAGGGCGTTTCTCGTTCGCTGTAGCATAGGGGGTTACGCGTGGTCGAACGCCCAAGAATCGAACCCGTACGCGAGTCGCCGTACTGGGGGGCTGAAGTCCCAAACACGACTCGACGCCGGTCGACTAGGACGTACTACACACACCACGCGTTACACCACAACACTTACACCTACCACTTATAACACATGGAACACACACAAACAAACACCACACACAACGCCACGACGCAACAACTCTTAGTCCCTTCAGTATCCGACCCATAACTTTAGGCGACGAGAATCGGGTAAGTATCGCGCGCCGGACTTCCATATAAGAGTCGAGCAAACGTGTGGCTTTCTTATGTCAACCAGCCATGCGGACACCCGCAATCGTTCACGCTGATGGGGTACTATGTGGTACTCGTAGCCTCGCGGCCCTTGATAATCTCGGGGGTCGCGTTCGACACTCAAGTGTCGGTTGACAGGCGCTTTTGAGGGGTAACCTCTCGACGTCAGACAACCGCCATGTGTGGTTGAAGACCACACCTTCTTCTACACCCTGCGCAGAGGGGTTGAGTAGACAGCTTTTAAGTTGTCGTGGAGGTCAAGTATCAAGGGGTTTGACTTTGACGGCTGCCACGAACTATAACGTCCAACCATGAAAATTCAAAAGGAAACTCACTCCAGCTCTCATTAGTTTAGTGGCCTCTTAGAATGAAAGGGGTAGGCAAGCCCAAAGAGCACGAATGCGGAGGAGGCCCAAAGTCCTACCCGTAGGCTATCCGATGTCCGGGATAGTGAGGCCCGTACACAGACTCCCATAGGTCCACTGGGACTAGTCCTCCGCCCAAGTGTCGCTTCGCGATACCGACCTCCCCCCAAGTCTATCGGCCACACCGCGCTTTTGGTCTCGCCGCATGACCCATAACTTTTAGTGCGAGAATCGGCGAGTGCTGCGCGCATGGACTTAGTATAAAGGTCGCGCAGGCGCAGTACCCGCACACACCAATTCATTATGTAGCTCTACGTGAGTATCTGTGATGACGGCGCATTATGCGGTGCCATACCCAAATGGCCTATCCTGAGTCATGGGGTTGCATCCGACGCTCAGGCGTTGGCTGAGGCGCGCGCTAAGGGGAGGTAACCCTTTGGCGAGCGCACAACAGGCCTGGGGGCCTTTTCGTCTTCTGCACCCTTAGGTGTCCCAAAGGGTGCGGGGTAAGACGACCTCTAGGGCAGGAAGGAATTAGGAGCGGTGGTGAGTTGTCTGAC
>BFEA01000016.1:505714-532308 GCA_003427395.1 Chara braunii | reverse complement strand
TCACTCAAAAAATTATCTGACCTCTCATGTATACTTGTTTATTTACCTTTTCACAAGGCATGTCCTGACATACATAACAAGACAAAAAGTAGTATCCTTACATAGTTGTATTCAAGTACCCAAGGATAATAAGTAGGGRAAGGGATCACACGGGTTGACGAGATTATACCTGAAGTTCCCTGCCTCCAGAACCCCGCCTRGGCTCCGGCAGAGCTCCCGCAATCGGTGGGGCGAACCTCCCACAGAGGCCTTGGCGCGGTCCTAYGGGTTGCAACCCCGCCTGCCGCCTTCCTCTCGTAACCTCAGRCTAGACTRAGAGTAAGAAGGATAAAAGTAKAAAGTTTAGAYGCTCAGATACAAGAGAGGTGYGYTCACTCTCACTRGARAGGGCCTTGAAATCTTCAAACTCMAGAGGGCCCYGCAATGATGGCCAATGACGCCGTACAGAAGGTCAGGTCACAACCGAAATGYCAAGCAACAGTCTCCWGACGGACCTCCAAACTGCAGCAATAAGCCCCCTTGCAAGGTCTGATCTCACTCTCAAGGCCACCACACTCCCCTCTCTCACTGTGCCCACTCTCTTAGGTCAATGTTGTTGTTGTTCTTAATGAGGAACTACGTCCCGTCAGCAGCCGCACCCCAACTAGTGCTCAGCACCGCAGCGACGCTAGTCTATGCCCTACACAACAGGCGCGTTCTGCCTGCGTGTGGCGGCAACTCATTAGAACACAGCAGCAGCGGCCCACACACATTGGTATGTCAAAAGTCCGCTAGGCACGACCGCTACAGACAGCGCAGCGACTCGTAGCGGTATTGCCCAGCAGCAGGGTACTTTAGCAGGCGCTGTAGTAAGCACAAACAGCGGTAGCCGAGTATAATCAAGGCTCAACAAGCTGCAGTAGCGCCTCCTTGTACTAACGTACTGTAGTGCACAATAGTTTTGTGCTACCATACGAATGGTAGTTGCAGTGCAGCGCTGTTTCAACAGGAGACATAGCAACTCGCTGTATGCATAGCCTGGTACCGCAGGGGGCACAATCCTTACACAGTGCTTATGCGTCACATCTATAATGGCCTAGCCACCCAGCTACACCTCTCAGGCTTTCACGGTCGTGTCAGATCGAACCTATAGTCCCCGTCATTAGCCAACAGTGCTATCTAGCAACACATCTCAAGCCTCACTGCAGACTCTATCTAGACTCGCTGTGATACACAGTCCAGGAACGACACAAGTCTCAGCCAATGGACTGAACCTTCATCGCTCGCACAGCATCCCCTTTAGAAAAACAGCAGATTGTCACAGGTCCTGAAGAGCAGTAGTCCCCGTTGCCTAGTAACATAGTGTCCTGCCGTAGGAAAGAGCAGAAAAACCCAGCCTACTGTGGTAGCGGGACTAACAGCCCGCCATTTAGCTGTGCAATCCAAGGTTGCCGCAGTGGCCCGTTGCAATGAGTTAAATAGCAGCACCTGCAGCCTCCCCTTGAGGTACAACAGTCGTACTCCACCGAGGGAAGCAACAACCGAGTCTTAGTGCAGTAGTGGCACAGTCTGTCACGATTAGCAGGTCGCACCTCGAACCCTGCAGTACCGATACTCTGTGGTTGCTCAGTTCGCTATGAGCTACAGTCCGTACTCAGCAACAACACCATATGATTATGCAGCTTGTCGTCAACAGTAGTTTGAATCTTGAACACGACAGCCACAGTCGCACCTGCTGTAACCGTGTTCGTTAGCTATCCCAGTTGAGTATGTGTGGCATGTATTGCAAGACATCCTGAATCCGCCTCGCCTGTTGTCGCAACCCACTGAGACGGAAACCTCCATTTACCACCCATTCACCGCACTCCCACTAGTCAGTCAACCTTCAGCCCCCTTATGACGTCAGTTAGTAGAGGAAGTCTCCACGCGGCTGTCAGCAGGCTGGGGCCTCAGTCGTTTAGAGCAACTAACTGACAAGATACTATACCAGCAAAGGAAACCTGTTGGACTCATGTGTCCAACGCCGCCTATCATCGTAACAACGGCAACAGGTTTACTAGCCAAGGTTCAGCCGGAATATCTATATGTCAGGTCACACTTAGACGTCTTTTACAATCTACAGCTGGTGGGTAGCCCTCTTTGGTAATAGCTCACCTGTCTCCCTCTCGCCGCCAGCTCCCAACCTTTCCTCCCTCTTCTCCCTCTCTTGATACACCTACTCCATTCCTCATCCCGACTTGGTCTGCCCCGGTTGGTACCTTCAGTTTGAGCCAYGGCCACCCCGAGCGTGTGAACTCTRAGAYGACTGCAGCATCGAGGACCACTGTGATGATGAGGGACCGGGCAGCCTGAGCCCCTCAAAGAGAGGGGTCCTRCGGTGGAGGCCCCCTTGGCAGTGAAGCATTYCAGATACGAGCCAGGGGACAACCACCCCGGCACAATCGAAGAATGGTGGCCCTTCGAAGAAAATGGTCACAGAAAATTCCCAGCCAGGCGGGGCTCCRCTGCTACGAACCTCGTGCCACTCCRTATGACGAGTGGTCGTTTACGAGGATGATCACCACCCCAATCAGCAATGACCACGGCAGCRAACTCAACCAGGTTTGCAACAGTTAGAGGCAGCGAGMTCAGTCGCACAAGTCACTAATCCACTACCCGTYGACGTGCAAGATTTCTGAGTRAATTTTCCMGCTAGCACAAGGGAGATAMACTGTCAMTTGCCAAGTACTCCCTCCTWGTCATAGCGCAGCCCCCGCAGCTTATACCAAGCAGGCTGCTCCCCAGATCRAAAATYCGACGTGACCAATCARTCCAGAACRRCTCAAAASCCCTATTTCAAGTCTCCATTCRCCTATTTTCGTCGCGAGACGGCCGAGATCTGCCTTCTTCCATGCGGCCATACCCAACTCCCCGTCACCTCCGCGCCTCTTTCCTCTTCTCTCCCTCTCCTTCCACTAGCTCTTTCCTCAACCTAGCAGCCCCATCTGGTTCGCCCTTCCTCAAAATCCCCAGCTACCACCTCCCCCTGCCAGGTTTCGTTATGGAATGAGCCTACAATGGCTTATTCCTTCTCTGCCATAGCTCCCTGCCCCGACGTCGTTTTCCCCTTTTTCCTTCGAACGTACCTGGCGCGAATCCGCGTCCACGTTCACTCCCCCTTTTTTTTCTCTATTGTCTCAGCTGTTTCCCTTCTCGTTGTGCTGCGTCCTTTTGCGCTATCCTCCTTCTCGGATCCTTCCTCTCCCTCCTCCTATACCATCATCTCTCTCTCGGCAGCCTGCGCTATCCTCACCCTCTCGGACGGCCCCCACCACTTAGCAATCGAAAAGGAGAGTTCAACCTCTCTAGTTATGCGAGCCGAGTTCGTGCAGCTCTCGTGTGCACCAGCTGAGCTAGGCCCTTGGGCTAATCACAGGCTCACCCCAGCGCCTCCATTGGACCGTACTCACGAATGGAAAGAAAAAAAAAGAAAAAAAGAAAAAAAAGAAAAATTGAGGAAAACAAATAATAATAAAAAATAAAACTTAGAAAGAGAAAAGAAAAAGGTTTTGGGAAAATGGGGTTGGGGAGGGGGCCGCTGGCACTTGGTCATTTCTCACGGGCCCGCGGCTGACTCCCCTTAGCAAAAACCAAAGGGGATAGTCCCGCGGGACCCTCAACCCCTTGGCCTAGCTCCAAGGCGTTCCTCCGCTACTTCGTTGCTCCTCTGCTGGCACCTGGCCTCGATCCCGGGATCCGCCTGTTGGGAACTCAGTGACGTAACCTATAAGGCTAAGCCCCAACCTGGTTTGCAACAGGCGCAGCCCTACTCATAAAGAGTAAGGGCAGCCTGCCCAGGCCTGCAAACAATATCTCAGGCCGTTCCTCTAACTTACCGCTTGCGTCCAAGGGCCCGCAGGCACCCATGTATTACTTTGGAGGGCACGGCCCCGCTAGGCTTGCCGTGCACGCTGCCTCATCACGCCGCAGCTATGGCCGGGCTCTCCTACCCCCTCATATTCACCGAGAAATTGCCCGTTCTACCACCTTTGGGCCAAAAACGCCCCGACTTCTACTCCCTTTACCCCCGACCCACGCCGTCCTAGCTAAAGCTCGCCACGACTTCTACTGTCGGCAGCGCGTGGTCAACCAATGCCTGCGAATTTTCACGTGGTGCGGCCCTGAACCGTCGGTCAACAAGTCCGACAACCACCTTTTCTAGTCACTGCCTTACCTGGTCAATGCAACGCCGCCCGTACCTCTACCTGTGCGTGCGAGGCTGCGACCACCTCAGAAGATCTAGCCTAGCTCTCACTTGTCCTACCGGCGTCTCCCAGCCTTCCTTGGTCAAGGTGCGGTCAAGCTAGCGCATGCCCGCAAAGTGCACGCTCACACACTCTCTAATCAACACAAATGGGACGCGCCCCCAGATACCGTCAGGCGTGTTTTTCCTGTCAACTGCCAATGTGTGCCCAAATACCCTTGTAAGGGTATTCGGGCCAACACCGGGGTCCACCCTGGCCCTCGCCAATCCCAAATACTCAAAGGCCTGTCCTTCGACCCTGTCATCTGGGCCCCATTACCGGCCTTTAGGAACTCAAAAAAAGGAAAGGACACATATAGGGCCACGACCACAAGAAGAATCGGCAACTGCCCCGCCAAAGCTCCCTTAGTCCTGTGGGGCGGCCCCGCGATTGGACTCCCCCAACAAAACTAAGGGGGATAGTCTCGCGGGACCCTCAACCCCGCAGCTCTTTGCTGCTCCGTTGCCCCCGCCCCGTCGCCCACCGGCCTCGATCCCCGCACCTCCACGGCAATAATCCAATGTCGTAATCGATAGGGTTAAACCCAAGTCTGGTACCAGCAGGCGCGGCCCCCCATATAAGTGGTACCGTGCGATGCTCCTGGCCAAGATACCGCCCCGGCCACTCTTTCAGCCCACACTTGTACCCACGGCCCCTAAGTGTCCGCGCTGGCCTACCACCCCGCGCCGTGGCCGTCCCGTGCACCTACCAGCGCGCCAGTCCCACCGTCGGTCGCGCGCGCCGACCAAAAACGAACTTTCATTCCTTAACCAGCCCGTAACACGGTCCGGGTCGACCGGCTACACCGGTCGCCCACTCAATCAGAAAAATCACACTCGCGCCTTAAAATTGCGCGCCCACATGCCTCTTACCAGGCCAAGGCGGCCTCGGACGCAGTCGCACCCCACGCGGCTTACTTCAACCATACTCATTTTTCCTGTCACCTGCAAAAACCCGGGCGGATACCCTTGTAAGGGTATTCACGCCGACAACTTACCGGACCATATTAAGCGACGTCCCCGTCGCTTTGCCAAATCAAAAAGTTATAAATCCATTCACACTCCAAATGCTGACGAGAACAGAACCAATCCGATTAGCCAACAGACTCGGGGTTGAGGCCTCCATCAGACCGTGCCAACACAACTATATGCCGCCAGGGTTTCAACCTGGGTCTCCATTATCTTGACACTAGGACGCCAGTGTATTACGCATCAATACTACAGCACAAGTTCCAAAGGCCCTCAAACCATCCTCTAGCCCTTTGTCCTAGACAACCGTCGGCCTTTCGTTGGGTGTCCCTGTTAGTCTCTTTCTCGCAAGCAGAGCCATAACTAGGGACGTGGGCCTTAAATGAGACCTATAAAGGCATTCTCGCCTTTTTTCAACAATTTCCTCACAATCACACGCTCTTGGGCCACAGGGATTGACTCGGGAGGGCATAGCTCAGAGCAGCAACAACAGGAGGTTATGAGTGAGTTAACTACTGCAGCAGGGTTTCAACCCTTGGAGTCATGCAGGGATGAGATAATGGTTGCACCAGAGAGACCTCGCGAGGAGAGGCCCCGAGAGTCGGATGCGCCAGAGTACGGACCGGCGAGCATAGCCGTACGAGCGGGTGAGGGTGTTGAGGCCGCGGAGCCCGGATCTCAGGGCCGCATGGGGTTACCATTGTGTCACGAGGTGACCACCGATGCCATGGGGACGCCTTCAGCATCGAGCTCCCTGGGGAGGAAGAAGAAGACTGCAAGGTGGTTTGACGTGTCCTGTTTCTGGTGTAAGAAGGGGGGACATAGAGCCCTGGATTGCCCAGAGTTCCTCGGGGATAAGGCCGAGGGGAGTGTTGCAGAAGTTGATGGCAAGTTTTATGACAGACAGGGCAGGATAGTGGAGCGAGCTCCAGATGGGGGTAGGGATCAACTATATAGGCAGAACCAAAAAGAGTTGTGTGAGTAGAGGTTGGTCTGTCTATGCGTCAGTAGGATCAGAGTGTTTTGCACACAGAGGGCGGGTTGAAGGTGTACATACCCTGAGTTAGTTGGGTGGGCCCTAGATGTGTGCAGGTCTTAGGAGTGGTAGGGTGAGTTCCCACCTGACTGTACATATATGAGTGACATTGTTTTTCTTGTAGGCTACGACCTAGGAGATGGGGTTTAGCCGTGGGACATATGAGGTCATTTAGTCGCATTTGGTTTTAGGATTCGGAGGCTATTGGCACTCCTTAGCGAGATTTGAGGGTTTGTAGCATTTGAGAGGTGAGTTTCCCAGTAGAGTGAGACAGGGGCTGGGCATTCTGTGGGCTCTAGGTAGATGTTGTGTTCCTGAGTATATTCAGCGGGTGTACAGTGGGGTCGTGAGTCCTACTCAGACATGCAAAGTTTTGAGTTGAGTGTCTATGTTTGAGTTTTGAGGGAGACATTCTACTCCCTGAGTGTACCATGAGCAGAGATCCTATGAGATTTGTCTTGTGACGATCACTATCACTCTCACATGTGTGGCTTTATCCTAATATGTATTTGGTTTTGTGTGGGAGGTGTACATGATGCATCTCATGTGTATGTTATGAAAATTTATGAAGTTGTCTACCCTCCGGTATACTCGTGCGACCTGCTTATGAGCAGATGACAGGGCAGAGTATAAGGAGGGGGAGTGCAACCTGTTTGTGAAAGATTATGGGAGTCCTACAGGATTCATGAGTCTTTTGGGCTTGAGTGCTTTGCCATGCCAAATTATTGTCATTCGAGTTGTAAAAGGGACCCAGGAGTTGGTCCCTCGGTTGAGTTGTTTTATGATTGAAAACCCCTTCATGGTTCTGGAAGGAGGAAGTTGTATCGTTGTTAAGACCCCTTCATGGTTGGAAGAGGTCATGTGAGAGTTCATCCCAGAGAAAGAGGGGATGACTCTGAGATCTACTGCGAGAGACACCTTTACTAAGTTAAAGGTGGGTCAAGATTTGAGTGGCATGAAAAACTTTGTATGTGTTGATAAAGTCTGACGAGAGGGAGCCATGTTTGCTTGAAATGTTTGGAAAGGTTTTAATGAGTGTAGGGCGAGAGATGTCTCAGGGTGGGTGACTACTGGCTCTGATCAAGTCAGGAGCCGCGGCCTGTGGACCCGACGGGGGATTTGTTTGTGGATGTGCATAAGCTTACATCCTCGCTCAGCCTTTTCTGCAGTCGAGTACAAAAGCGCCATGTCTCCATCTTGGCCCACCATAGCCTGGTTGATCGGACCAGGTCTACGACCCACCGCATTGTTACCTTAGCGGCAGTATCCTCTTGCTAGTTATACAACGATAGGTATGTTCCTGACAACCAGTCAATCAGGATTCCTAAAAGACTCAACTCTTATCCCGCGGAGCGATTTCCTTGGGGCGGGCAACTCCCCTTAAACTCTTACCCCGCGGCCCCGCAGCCAGGTTGTGTCGGCTAGCAGCCATCCACTAGGGGTTGTGCCCAAGTGGTACTAAGCATTACCGTTAGCTTGGTATTCCTTCAAATATGTCTCAGAATTAGCACACGTGGGCAGACGGGGCGTCACAAACAATTCACAGGCTACTGCAGGACTACGTAGGGGTCTGAAGGCATTTACCGGTTCTTCCATAATAGGCACGGCATGCCGACCTCATCTCTCCCAACCCTCGGGGCATACTCTGAAGTATCAGGTCTTTGAGGCCTCTCCTGCGGTGTACCTATCCCCATGGCAGCCGCCAGCTCATGCAAACGCGAGCCTCTCCTCTCAGTGGACATAGCCATGAGCGACTCCTGTGCGCCACTCTTCTCTGTGGATGGGTACTGGGGTCCCTGGATCAGCCTCTCGGCACGGGTCTCATATGATGGGGACACCCTAGGCTGCATAGCCATCTCAATAAAGGTTCCAGCCCCAATAGTCTCCCCCTCAATCCTCCGTGTTGCCTCTCCCTCGACCAAGTTCAGTGACACTCTCTCCGTCGGCCTCCTCTGTCGAGGGGACTCTGCCGCCGTTTCCTGACTAGGCGAAACCTGCGTCCCCCGGTCCTGGCCATCAACGCCTGCCCGCGCGGTCTGTCTGGCCACCCCGGCCGCCAAAAGCCTATCCACAATAGCTGCTAGTTCCTCAAACCTTCTCTTCCACTCAATCTCTCTCGCCTGGCTCCTCGCCTTCTCTTCTGCGAGACGAGTAGTCAGGTGCTCCACCTTCAGTTTCCTGGCCGTCAGCTCATCACTGAGTAGACTATATCGATCGAAGGATGTAACTGCCACCTCACGTATCCTCCTGTCCACACGATCGACCGCCATCCTAGTGGCACAGAACCCCAAGTCCCCCGCCTCCCTCAACCCATCCACCTTCTCGTCCGCCTGTCCCGTCCCCTGCGATCTTTGGCGGGCTGCATCTCTCTGACCTTCATACCTGGCCCACAATTTGTCGATCCTCTGCTCGCTTGTCTTGGGATCGACTGGCGGTGTCGGCGCTGCCGCCTCCATCTCAGCCTGCCCCGCATGTATCTCAGTCAGGCGGACTTGTACTCTAGCAGACTTCTCTTCGCGGGTTTCCTTCGAGGCTCCTCCCACTCGCGATCCATGGCCCCTTGAAGCTAACGTTTCATCATCCTTCCCTCCACTCGTACTTGGCAACGTTGGCGGCGGCTTCACTGGTGCAGGCCCTCCGATAGCTGGGCACTCGGCCGTACGCATAGCCAAAGGTAAAAGAGTGGTCACACTCATCCCTGCTCTCTCATCCACTCTCTGTTCCTCCATCTTTGCCCCCCGCTCAGGTATAGTGGTGGCCTCTGGGGGAAATTCATGAATCTCCCCGCGGTCCGGCTCAGGAATCCCCTCTGGCCAGGGCTGTTGCGTCTGCTCTGGGGCTGGGCTAGATGAAGGGGTGTCGTCTCCAACCGCGATCACCTCCTCAACCTGAGGTCGCGCCAGGCCCCACTGCTCGGCTATCGCCTCCGGGCCCTGCGGCTCCCTTCGGCCCCGTATGTCTGCCTCCGCCTCGGGGTCCAACGGCTCCTCCATTGGTACATATCGCACTGGCTCAGCTAAGCCCTCACCCAATTGTGAGGCTTCTCATCGAGATACGTCAAGGTGAGTCACCAGACTCCGGAATGGCGTCTCCCCCGGCACGATCTGCTCCTGCCCCGGTAACATCGGCGAAGGCGGGCGCAACTCGTCGCTCGTGATCCGCCGAAACTCCACCGGCCTAAGACCACAAGCAGGGAACGGCTCCTCCTCTGGCGCAGGCTCCATGTGCTCGTCCTCTCGCCTCGTTGGGGCTCTCCTACCCTCTCTAGCCACCTCAGCCCCTCTCGGCACTGGTTCCCTTGGCCTCTTGCTTCGCCTCCGCCTCTCTACCCTGGACTCTGGCCTTTCATGCTCTCGCCGCCCAAACGCTTGTCTAAGTTGAGCCTAGCAGTCCTCTCAATCTCGTGCCCTATCTCGGATTTGCCTGGCCACCGACCTCTCTGCCCTCCTAGTCCAGATGAGTAGGGTCTGCATCCACCCCTCCTGCGCAATCCCCTGGCTCAGCATATAGTGCTCATATGCTGGAATGAACTCCTCCGCGTTCCCCTCATCTAGCCGAATGGGCGTGCCATCACTCCCCATGGGTGAAGCTCTCAACCTCTGCATCCCGGCCTCAACGTCTAGCCAGGTCAGGGCCTCCTCGCATATCTGAGCGATAGGCTCCTCAAACCGCCCTATCCCCCTCAAATGCTGAATCATCTCCGCCACTGACCATCCTCTCTGTACCGCATGGTCCCGATACACGTCCAGGAAAAGCTCTATATTGTCGTCGTCGAACTTGGGCGTAGGCTCCCTCCCAGGCGGCCTGTGTTGCTCGCCTCTCCCATACGCCCTCTGGGGCCCCTGCCGTGAACGTGCGTCCCTCCCGCCCCTCTGCATGACTGCCTTCGAAAAGTCAGATCTGCACAACAGGCGAGAGACAGCAAACAGGCACACAACAGGGTCAACAACTAAGCCCATTAGCCTAGGAGACTCCCACATACACTCTACGCCCATCCATACCAATCATCCCTCTATCTGATCCAGCCAAAATGTGTGATATCTGGGCAAGACTCTATTCCTAAGAAGGGCTCATGGTCCCTTACCTATTCTCTGGCCACAAACTTCTTCAGTCTTGTCCCTGATACCCAGTCCTGCCACCCCGCTCCATCCAACTCCTCGATCTGATAGGCCCCGAACTCGCCACACCGCACGATCCTATAAGGTCCCAACCACCGTTTATCGAGCTTCCTGGACCATTGCTTCTCCAGCAAGGAGTCATATAGCAACACTGTATCTCCAACTCTCAGCGGGTCCTTTCTTACGCGGGTCATCTGGTCCCATCTCATCTTGTCTTCCATGCGGCTTCTCTCTACCTAACCAGCGGCCTCCCGCAACCTTTCCTCAGCAGTTCCCACTTGCTGCGCCCGAATATCGAGCACTTCTTCAAAGGACAAGTTCACTTCCAAGTCCGGGCGCCTCCACGTCTTCATGAAACTTTCTAAGGGAAAGGTGGCATGCCTTTCATACCATAGCGTGGCTGGCGCGTACTTGGTAGTCCTCTTTACTGTAATGTTCTCTGCAAAGAAAGCCGCTCGCATGAACTTGGGTCACTGACCAGGCTTGCGCTCCGTCCACTTATCCAAGAGGTTTGTGATGGTACTGTGCCCCCTCTCTACTGGTGCGTTCGCTTGAGGATGCGCGGCCGTATTATAGTTAGCCACTATGCCATACCCTACAAGCAAGGTCCGCACCTCATTGCAGGTGAACTCCGACCCTCGGTCCATCACGAACTCTTTGACGAAGGGATAGCGCAGGTAATACTCTTCGATGCAGCTTGCCAGAACTGGGCCAGTCTTCGTCCGGATAGCCCGACCGTCCACAAACCCAGTGAGGTTATCCCGTGCATCGAAGATGTAATTACGCCCATTTTCCCCAGCCGGCATGAACAACAGGTCCAGGTGTATGACCGCACCCACTTCCGTCTCCAACCTTGGGTGCAGGGGCTCTCCTGGCCTTTGCGCTGACCTCTCTTGGCAAGGTACACAGGACTGGCAGTATTTAATAACCATAGTCAGCATCCCATCCCAGTGGTACAGTTCGCTTATCTTCGCGCACGTGGCACCTATCCCCCTGTGCCCTCCTGCTATACCATCGTGTAGGGCTGTTATGATATCGATCTGCCGGTTCCTCCCACATACAATCCTTTTAGGATTCCCGACCTGCCATTTTATAAACAGGTGGCCATCCCTCACCACATAGAGGTGTCTCATCTTTTGTGCCTTGGCACTTGCATCTCTATCCCTCATCTCGCAGGAGAGGAGTAGCCCCAACTCCCAGTAGATCCCTTCATATTCTTTCGCGCGAAAATCCTCCCTGATCTCTCCCTCCTCGAACTCATCATCTTGACTTTCATGAACAAGGATTTTACTTTCCATAGGGCCGAGTGAGCCCCTCCGGTCAAAGCTTCCTTGCAGGAGCGTATTAGTGAGCAGATACATCCCTCCCATTAACTGTTCATGCTCCTCTACCTGAGTTGGGCCTTCCTCTATTGTCCTCACTTCCTCCACCAGACTATGTGTACCTGCCAATGCCAACTTCATCATCCAGCCGACATTCTTACCTCCCCACGGATCCTCCTCCTGAAAAGGCTTGAGGACCGATTCCTTCTTTTGCTCGTACCCCTTGGGCGTTAGCCATATGGGGTGACTGGCGCAGCTAGGCACTCGCAAGGACCATTCATTTATATGGAGGCGGACGTCTTCCTCCTGGTCTAAGAACCCATCAACTGGTGGGGTGTCTTCTACCGATTCTTGCCCTGGCTTATCCCAGTTAACACGGCTTAACCCATCTGCCCTGTTCTTGTTTCCTGGAATCCTTTCCAACTCGAAATTAAACATCCAAATGTAGGTCAGCCATCTTGGGACGGTCGGATCAGATGGAGTATAATTCTTCGGACATGCGAGCGCGGTAGGGTCCACCCTCAAAATGAGCCTCCTGCCGAAAACATAGTTCCAAAAGGTCCTCAGGCAGTGGAGTACCGCCAGTGTCTCCTTCTTAAACTGCAAGTAGTTTCTTTCAATTGTATTGAGGATGCGACTTTCAAACCTTAGCAGTCTCTCCTTCCCCTCAGCATCTGCCTGAATCAGGACCCCTCCCAAGGCAGTTGGCCCAGTGTCCGTCTCGACAATGAATGGTTTTTTATCCGTGGCCTCATAGTTTGGCGCTCCCAACACCAAACCTCCTTCCCTAAACTCTCCCTTCATCCTACCTACCGCCTTTTCCTGGTCTTCGCCCCAGACCCATTCTTGGTCCTGACGCACCAACTTCCTTAAATGCTCCGTCTTCGTGGCAAAATCCCTCACGAAACTCCTCCAAAATCCACACGTCCCAAGGAAACTCCTCACATCCGTTATCAAGCAGAAGGGAACCGGCCACTCAATGATCTTGTCTGTCTTCTTTACATCAGGCCTTCGCTCACTCTCATTACAAACAAAGCCTAAAATCGTGGCCTCCCTCATACAATGCTTCGACTTGGGGCTGCTTGCCGTCAGGTTGTGTTCCTCCAATAAACTCAGACCCTTATCGATGTCCTGCATATGCTTCCAAACGAAGCGCCTCACTCCAGGCATCACTTCATCTTCCTCTTTCTCCTTTAGACCCTTGACCGCCAAGTCGTCAATATAAGGTTGGGTAATGTGCGGACTGACCGTTTGCATGGCTCTAATCATGTGCCTTTGTACCATTGCCACTACATTGGTCTATCCTTGAGAGGCTACATTCATATGGATCAGCCCCCTTGGCGTATGCATGGCCGTCACCGGCCTATCTGACGGGTATACAGGAAACTGGTCATACCCAGAATAAAGGTCTATAAGTGAAATTATAGGCCTTTCTGCACATGACTCTGACAGGGCATCCGCATTCGGCAACCCTCCCGCGTCCCGCACTGTCACCGCGTTCAATCGCTGCAAGTCCAGCACCCACCGTAGCGTCCCGTTTGGCTTGATGAAACAAAACCAAGGGGAGGCGTACGACCCACTGGAGTAGTCGGCCACATGCGTCCGCATCTTGCCGTCCGGGTAGTCCACCACCTTCTTCTCCTCATCCGGGTTTGGATATCGCGCGCCCCTTAAATTTCATGGCTCGTGTGGGACGGTGTGGATTCGTATCATTGGGATCTTATCCACATTCAACCTCCCACGCTCGTTGTCATTAAACGCATACGCGCGATGTCTCTTCTTCATTGTCTCCACCATCAAAGCCTTCTCTTGGGGTGAAAGGAAGTCGGGCTCCCCAACTATCAGCTCCCCTTCATTCTCATCGTTAATACGACATGCCCTGGCTTGCGCACGCTCCCGCATACGTCTTATCAGTCCTCGCTCCCACTCATAATAGGCTTCCTCGTCCTCTGTGGCAAGCACAGGGACTGAGCGACACTTCTTATCTATGGTCTTGTACCGCCTTTGGGAGCCCTGCTTAAGCCCTCCCCTAAAAAAGACCGACTTGTCGTTCGGGCCTGGGCCATTGCAGGGCCTCCCCTCCCTCCTGGAAGCCGATATATCAACTCCACCTCTCCCACCTGAGGACTTTCCAAGACCTTCTCCCTTAACGCCTTTATTGCCTCGGGGTCCGCCATATCGTGCGCCGCCACCACCTCCATGGCCTTGTTCACATCAGTAAGGCTCAGCGATAATACCTCGGTCGTTCCTTCCTCCTCTAGTCCCTCCCGGAGCTTTCGTCGTGCATACTCAGACTCCTCGAAGGTAAAGAAGCCGAGGCTTGGCCTAGTCCTCCCACTTCTCGGTCCCGTGTTCCAGCACTTGATGATCTCATAGTTTCCACAGGCCGGATCAGACAGGGCCAAGATCATTGTTTCATCATGCCTGTTGAAGACTAGAGTCTCCGTCCTGCAGAGGAACGACCTCCCCAAGAGAATGGGGTGGTCGACGTCGGGCATAACAAAGAAGCAAGCTCGCGCCCTTACCCTCCCGATTTCCACCATCACATTGGACGCAGTACCGCAGAAGATAGCCTTACAATTGGCACCATGCAACACCCCATGGTCCGAGTGGTCAACCTCCAACCCCAGCATAGTCGCGTCTCGCTCCCGGATAATATTTATTTCGGCGCCCGTGTCCACCATCACAATGCTTGGTTGATCCCTCACCTTCAGGTCCACCAACCCGCACGCCACACACTTCCAGTCCATCCTTGTGCCTGTCTCTGTCCACTCTATTTCTCTAGGCAGGATTGTACTCAGATGGACGTTGGGCACTAATCTCCGCGAAAGGCGACCCTTCAGACTATCGCGCAGCTTTGGAGCAGATGTTAGAATATCCTTCAAATTCATGAGGTCATTATAACCTTTCAAAAGTTTGTCCACCATCCGCTCCACATCACAACCCTCCTCCATCCGGACCTCGTACTTCTTCCTCTTCGGCACGCTGTCACGGAGGCTCGGCTCAACCTCCTCCTAGACCCCTCTCTTTTTGACTCTTTGCTCTGCTCTCTGATCCTCTTCCTGCCGGAGCCTCTCGTCCTCTTCATCATCACCCTCTTCTTCCTCTTCCTGAACCTCCATCAATTCCTTCCTACGTTCAGGTTCAAATTCCCTTCGAGGAGGCGATCGGCCTGGTGCCTGACTGGGCCCCTGGCCAGTGGTAGCCTAGGATGCGACCCGACCGTCGCCACGCCCGGATACCCCTGTGGCCCTGATGAAGGTTTCGGGCCGGAGTCATAGAGCATCACCTCCGGGAGGCTCGCTTACCATTCCTGGGCCTCAGCACACATCGCCCTCAGCCTTTCCTGGTATCTACCTACCTTCGCAAGCAAATCCTCCATCCTTTCCAAAATGGTCGAGGCTGACTTTCTCACCACTTCCAACCCCTCATCGTCCGACTCAACGACTATGGGTTCCTCCTTTATAGTCCCCGCCTTTAATCGTTGAGTCACCTCCTCGCTCTCGTCCACGATCTCATCGACCCTCACACCCGGATCCTCCCTTTCTTGCCACACTCTGAACATTGTTGGGGCTGCCGGTGGCCCTGCCGCCGCTCGCCTGAGGGCCTCTTGCCTGATCCTTCCCGGGATCTTGGGTCAATATGCTTTCCCCATTTCTAGAATATATCTTCGTCCATACATGAGGAGATTAGCCCTGATAGTTCATCATCCCGCCGCTGTTGGCAGAACCGTATGGTGTGGCCTACCGTGACAGTGCTACAATGCCAACATGTGGCACTCCGCCAATCAAAGCAGGGCCTCCCATATGGTCAGCGCCTCCTTGACCCCCTTGGCCTCGGCCTCCATTGCCTTGCCCACCTTGCCCCTGGTTTCCTCCACCGGCCACACTAGCCTGCGAGGCTTGTTGGGAGGGCGGCGGTTGAGCCACAAACTGACCTTAGGTCGCAGGGTAGCTTGGAGGGCCCATATTTGCCGACGGGCCCGAATAGGGGACCATCTGTCTAGTGTGGGCTTGACTCCCTCCACACGAGGTACAGTGGTTACAACTGGGCCAGGGCGTGAGCTGACAATGCGGCATCCAGTGCCCACAAGTTGGCGGCGGCCCCATAGGCGATGGCCCGGCTGGTGCTGGCGCCGTCGTGGCGGCAGGTGGTGGTGCGGCAATTGCTTGCGGGGCTTGCCCCTTTCCTGATCCTTGACCCCCCATTAGCAAATTGCGCTGCTTCGTCTGGGCTTTGGTCAGGATCTGGGAGTCTGTCTCTTCTCCGCCGTAGTCCTCGAGTCCAACCTCCTCATCCACTGCCCCTGATGCCCGACCTTGGGCCACAGTCACCCCTCTCTTCTGCACTTCTGCCTCATTATCATACCCCAACGCCGCCAGCACATCCGTGACGATTCTCTTTACCCCTGGAGTCCCAGATGCGGTGGCATCCCTTTCCTCTCTCTTGCGCCTCTGCAGTCGCATCTGGTGCTGCTCCACGTGGTCTAGACTCCCCTCTTCCACTCCTTTGTCAATAATGGCCCAGGTGAGCTTCCCACTTCCTCCTCCGTGACTCATCAATTGTGCGGCCTCCGTGCCAGTAAGTAAACCCAAAAATATGGCACACTGCGTCTCTTCAGAGATCCCGTACACCTTCCTCGCTTTCTTCTTGAACTCGTGCACGAACGCCCCGATCGTGGAGAAGTCATCTTTGTTCATGGCCTCCAAGTCCGCCATGGTCAACAAGTCATCCCCCAACCTGTACTTCCTTAGCATCAGGTCCCTAAACCTCGCCCAACTGCCATTGGCGGCATCCACAACCTTGCTTACTTCCCGATGGTGGCTGTGAAGGACGTACTTTAAGATCCGCTGGAACTTGACCTCATCTGACAGCCCCACCAGCGCCTGCTCGGTCAAATCCAGCCAATCGGGCACCTGTTCCCTCTTGAAGTGGAAGGTATTAACCTTTGGTATATTGCTCGGCACCCTCTCACACTTGTCCAGGGCCTCGATGAGGTCGTCGAGCGTCAGGGTCTTCCTTGGGACAGCGCCCCCACCTTCTGACATTTTGGTTGGCTGTCTCTCACTCACCCTTCCTGTTAAGAGGAAACGTTGAACACCTCATTCAGTCGCCTGACATATCATACTTCTATCAAACCCCCCTACTTCTTTTCCCACATCCTCTAGACCTCAACAGACCCTACCTCCGTTGCCCAAGCTTACTTTAATAGAGTCAGCATCTGTCCTACGGCCCTCTACACAGTTTTTCGATCACACAATCATTCTAGATCCGTTAGTGTTTAGGCCCCACACACGCACAATCGCACAAGATCTTGTTCCGCCCACTCATCATCAACTCAATCATGCCTAGTTTTTTCTCACTCTCATACCCGGATGTCGTTCCACCAGGGACAACGGTAGGCTTCCGTTATCCCCGGAAACGGTGCCACCTGTCGAGCGCATCGGTCCAGCACCGCACATGGCAGCGCGGGACCCTCTCGGCCGCGTCACGCAGGAGTTGGACCAACCTCGTTACGAACACACAAAAGGAGCTTCCTTAGGCCGCTCCGGCCGAGTGCACCAGCCATACCTCTCGTGAGCCCCTACGACAGGATAGAGCCTACGCGAGGCACATCTTACCTCCACCTTACGGGAGTTGTCACCTCCCTTCGGTTGGCGTATCCTAGTCGAGCTACCAGTCCACAGTACGAAAGCTAATCAGTTGCAATCGCAGAGGTGGACCAGCCGAGGGCGTTTCTCGTTCGTTGTAGAATAGGGAGTACGAGCGGTAGCACGCCTATCGGACCCGCACACGAACTGACATCTTGGGGGGCTGAAGTCCCAAGTGCAACCCGTCGTCGGTCGACTAGGACGCATCTCACACACCACGCGCACACCACTTTACGAACACAAAAAAAAATGGAACACACACACATACACGCGAAACGACACAACACAAACAACGCGACAACGCTCCTAGTCCCTCAGTAGCCAACCCATAACTTTCCGATGCGGAATCCGGCTGGGCGTCCCGCGCGGGACTTAGTATAAAACCTCGCGGACGCAGGGCCTACTCATATCGACTAGCATTGCAAATGTACGCAAGCGGTCGCAGTGATGGCGTGATATGTAGTACCCATACTCGTGCGGTCCTCCTTAATCTCGAGGGTCGCCTTCGACACTCAAGTGTCGGCTGACACGCGCCTTGAGGGTTAATCTCTCGACGCTGGACAAGCGTCATGCGTGGTTGAAGACCATACACCCTCTTCTGCACTCTGTGCAGAGTGGGTGATACACAGGTCCGTACCTGTGGTGACAGTCGTTTCTTGCGGCCCTGGGTAAGTCCTACTCCAGGCCTGGGCGGAAGTCAAGGGGTTTGACTTTGACGGTTGTCACGGACTACAACGTCCAACCACGAAAATCTCTAAAAAGCAAAAGATAGAGAATAGGCCGGAGGTTCCCTTACTCCAATGGAAATTCATGATCTTGGGGTACCCTCCCCTTTTCGGGTGGTGCCCGCGGCCTATAATAATCCCAAGCGTTCGTGCAATGTGTGCGCCCCTTTTGATCCCATAACCTTTAGACGCTAGGGCGGGGAGCGTCGCACGCGCGATTCTAGTATAAAGTCGCGCGGCTGCAGGCCAATCACACACCAACCATACGATGTCGGTCATACGTGGTAATCGCGGCTCCGGCCTCGCGATATTGAGTGGCTGAAGGAATATATCGTGAGGGGTCACCCCTCACGATTTTGAACAGCTGAGGGACACGCCGTTCGGCCCTCGCGACATTTTCGCCTTCAGGGTTGGGTGTCTCGCCGGCCAATGTAGATAGGCTCTGTACAAGGGGAAGTTCCTCCCCTACAGAGTCTAGGGCTTGAGATGTCTTGGACAAGGACCTTGAACGTCCGACTAAGAAACCCCCCAAGAAGCAAACAAGCAAAAGGAAAGGTTTTCCCTATGCCTCTCAGTCTTAACCTCTAAGCAGGTTTTTAACACGGGGCTCTTCAAGCCTCGCGAACACCCACCATAGGTACACCCAAGCATACACGCGTAACAGAGATAGAGTTGAGACGATCACTTCTCACAGGCACAGTGGGACTCCTCACAACCATATGTATATATATGGGATCGCGGGCAATCCAAATCCAAAATCCGAGCCACATGACATACCTGCAATCACATCAAGAATCGAACGATAAAACACGCACTACACGGGGTCAACCCCAACCAATCTCCGCACTCATACCCCTTGTTTTAGCCATGCAAGCCCCAACCCCCTGTCCAACCAACCATAATTAAAAACTTAGTACCTTTGTCAAATGGTCATTCAATAAAAGTCCGGGTGAAATCCTTAACAAACAATAAAGTCATCAGGGCTAAAGCCTTTTAGGTTGGGTATGGAGAGTGAGTTGGAATTGAGTCGTAGACCGACGAATCGGCAACCGACCTGTTATCAGTGATAACAGAAGATGATCCTTGTACGATCAAGCTGACACTCGTCCAAATCCTGAAGCAAATGGTCAAGATGACATGTAACACAAGGCAGGCCAACCCCATGTTGAAATCATAAGTGTATGGATAATACAACTCCATAACACATTCTCACTCAAGATCCCTCTAACTGACTAAGTCTGAATCTACCTTTAAGCAGGGCCCAAAGCAAGGGTGGATCCTGGCATAATCTCCCCTATATAGAATGGATCACCAGAATCGTCACCTGTCAAAATATAATCTAACTCCTTTAAACTAAGAAAATTTCGGCAGCGCTTCCCGTAGGAAAAGTATCTTTTCAAAATTTATATACGTTCGAATATGAAAAGCAGAAATAATTTGTAACTCTGGAAAGTCAAATTTTGTCTGACTCACCGAATTAGTAGAAATTTGGGCAGCACTCCCTTTAGAAAGGGAGACTTCCCAGATTTATACTAAGTCAAATTCGAACTCAAAAGGCAACTCAAGTTCAACCCAGACAAAAAATGACGAACTCCTCAGTTTTGCAGAAATTTCAGCAGCATTCCCTCTAGAAAAGTGTTTTTCCAAAATTTATACAAGGCTAAGTTCATAATTTGGGACTAACCTTGACTTCTCAAAGTCCAAATTTGCCTAACTCCCTGAATTAGCAAAAATTTGGGCAGCACTCCTTTAGAAAATGAGACTTTTCAAATTTTTACTAAGTCAGATACAAAGAAAAAACAATTTGAACTTTTGACAAGTCAAAATTTGACTAACTCCTTGAGCCTGTAAAAATTTCGGCAGCGCTTCCCGTAGAGAAAGTAGCTTGTCAAAATTTATACAAGCCCAAGTATAACCAAGGGTCTCAAAAAATGCAAGAATCGATCTAAGTAAAATCAAATCAGCTCAGAAAATGCAGGAATTGAACTAACTCCTATTGCTCTAGCACGTGGTGAGCCTCTAAAACAACTACCTGTCATCCTGAAACCCAGACCAAGTAGTAATCCCACTCAGTCACATGCAGGCCAAACCACAAAGGTAAGTACTCTCACCAACCCCAAGTTCTTAGCAAGCAATAGTTCATGCTCCCTCTGTGAGTTACCCATTTATACCCAACTTACATAAGGCATAGGTCAGGCCACTTGAACTTATAGAGCGCGCCCAACTTAACCAGGCCTAAAGTCAGATCACCTAAACTTATARAGCGCATCTGACTTAGCCAAATATACACCAAACAGAGGACACAACTATTTATCTCTTCTTTAGGCATATGACTAGACCATTCTAGCCGCCCTGAATTGTTTAAATAGCCAAGTTGTATATATTTCTCTGAACTTAATCTTAAAGTGGACATAAGGCTGGGTCGCTCAACTTAGAACATTGCTCAGCCTTCCCAGGCTTACATTCAGTTATGCCTCTTAATTATACTCTCTTCAGTTATGATAAGCTATAGCAAGGCTACCTAAACTTATAGAGCGGTCTGACTGGCCTATTATGATCCAGTAATATAGTAGTACAATATAACCAAATTATAGTCATTGGGTTCCAACATGTGCGAGGCATTGGGTCAGACTAAYTAAACTTATAGAGCGGTCTGATCCTCTGTCAGATTCATTTCTCTCTGATCCAGTCCATATGAGGCAGTAGGCCAGGCCACCTCAACTTATAGAGCGGTCTGCCCCCTACTAGAATTACCCCCTCATAACAAACAGGAGAAGGGTTGAACCACCTAAACTTATAGAGCGGTTCAGACCTCCTCGTTCAGAATCAAAGAAACTGAAAGAACCTCCAAGTAAAACAAGGCAACCCAAGGTAACTAAACTTATAGAGCGCCCTGAGTCCCTGAAAATCATCCACAATCAAACCCTCACAAGTCAAAGTAGTCAGGTCACCTAAACTTATAGAGCGTCCCGACCCTCCACACAATTCACAGCACCGGGTCTCCCCAAACTTATGGGGACTCCCCAACCTTCAGAGCACTCAGGCTACCTAAACTTATAGAGCGGCATAATTGTTCCACACAAAACCAAAATAAACAAAGCGCTGGGCTTCCCCAAACTTATGGAGACCTTCCAGCCTTAACGACCCAGTCAAACTGCACACAATACTGCCTTCCTCCCAACCTTCCTCCAGATGCACCCCCTTTGTTCACAATCTGCTTTTAGACAATCAACAAGGCTGAAACTGAGGTTGCATACACGTTCGTTTACTTTAGTCTGACTTATGTCCCGAAAGTCAACCCAAAATCAAATACAGGGTTCACACCATACGCTCAGTCAACCGTAGAACGGTGTACAAGTAGGGGTTATAACTGGGTTTATAGAGGGAGTCCGGGAATCACCACTCAGTTCCCTGCCTCCAGGACTCCTCCTGAGTCCCGGCAGAGCTCCCGCAATCGGTGGGGCGAACCTCCCACAAAGGCCTTGGCGCGGCTCACGGGTCACAAGCCCGCCTGCCGCCTTCCTCTCAAAACCAAAGGACCAGACTTAGAGTAAGAAGGGCAGGGAGAGGAGGTTTGAGACTCTCAGATTCAGGGAAGATACACTCAGACTCGCTCGAGAGGGTCTTCAATCCTTCAGCGCATGAGGGCCCCACAAATGGTAGCCAATGTGACAGCTCGGTCAATTATGAATCAACTCTTGATGTCTCGCCCCTGACGACCCCCCAATCTGCAGCAATAACCCCCCCCCCCCCCTTCCAGCCCGGTCACCCCCCTACGTCCATCCACCGCAGCCCGTAACAACCAGCCACCTCCTATGGTAGTATGCAGGAACACGCAACACTAACGGCAGGCAGCAGCTGTATCCGGCGATGGTCAACAACCGGAGTCATAGTCGCCCGCAATCAGCAGTCCGGGCGCAGTCCACAGCAACCGTGTAACTTGTGCCCAGCCAGCCGTAGGCCGCAGTCGTGCACGGCGGCGGTCAACAGTAAACGCGAACAGTCTACAACAGTCGTTGCCCGCACTTAGTCTGCAAGCACAGCGTCAGTACACAGCGAGCAATAGTGCACAGTAACATAAGGCAGCAAGACTGCGTGCCCAGCGGCCGCCCTTGCAACAGGACACAGCGATGTAGATCAGCAGTAGCAGCAGCGGTACACAGTGGCCCGCAGTCCACAGTAGTGCGCAGTCTGCAGTCCATAGCCTCCTGTCCGCAGCCCACAGTCCATAATCGCGCAGGCCGAAAGGACAGTCAGCTCATTGGCTAACAATCCGATCGGCAGCTCCCGCAGCTAGCCTGTTGTCACCTTGCTAGAAAACAGCATGTCGATGCCCAAGAGGGTCGTGGGGGTTAAACCCAAGACCTTCCGAACACGACTCGAGCGCTTGACCAACTAAGCTTGGTCATTGACTCCGAGCCTACGTCTTCAACCTGTCGCCCCTCAACCCTGGAGCAATCTTATCAGCGGTACGTGGATCGATACCTTCGCAGTCACCATGGCTATCACTGTCGTCGGATGAGCGTGGTCCGACTAAATCCCCTGGTCGGACAAGATGCACAGGCAAAGTCGAATCCCTTTACCAGCACGGGGCCTGACACGTCTTAGCAGGTAGGTCCGCTCGTCTGTCCCAGCTCTGCCCCCGCCTGCTTCTGGTTCGACAAACGGAGCGAGGGCGGATCTCTCGCCATCCTGCAGGGTAGGTCCGCGTACACCACCCACTTCGCAGCACCTCCCCCCCCCCCCCTTTTTGATAAGCAGGACGACCAAGCTCGAAAGAACCTACCACCGGTGACCGACTAGGTACATCGGCATCTCACTAATTCCTTTCCCCCTTTTTCAACGTCATTTCACTCCCCTGTTTCACCGACTTTTCTCCAAATCTGGCTTCATAGTCACGTTCGCCCTGGCCTAGAGCCCCCGGAACGGATCCGGCCGGAACAGATCCGGGGTCGTCAAAAACGGTCAACAGTTGGCCTACCACCTTTTCACCCCTTTTTCTTCGTTGTTCTCCACCATCACTCCACACATGTGCTTCACTTCCACTTTCCTTGCTACTTTCTCTCTCCCAAACCCGACCTCGGAATCACGCTCGCTACCCTCGAAACCCCCGATCTCACCTCCTTCCCCGTACGATTCCGTGAGGTATCACAAGAGATACCCCCTCCTCACTGCGCCCCGACCTCGCCTCTCCGCCACCTTCGAGTCCGCTGCGCCGCGTGCACCTGCCGCAGCTTCCCATCCCGTTCACCCCTTCGTTCTCCGCTCGACCCCGTTGACGTCAACGGCACCCCGCCCAGCGCTTCCCTGCAGCCGCTCAACAGGTTGTCTGGCAGCGCCCGATCCGGTGATTCTCGTCTCCAACAAAACGACCGCGATAGGGAAAAGAAAGTAACAACAAAAGAAACCGGAGCTCCCCTCCAGATTTATATGCCCTGCCTGGTCGTAGGAGCCAGGCTAATCTTCTCTGCATCGTTCCAATTTTAACAGATGTCCCGAAGGACTTCGCGCCGACTGGCCCCTCTCCACTACCGCCATGAGCAGCCGCCGGGAGGACCCAACCACGGGATAATCTGATCGCCCCCCGCCTGCCCCGCCTCCCCGTTTATCTATATTTACCCGGTGCAACCTGCGTCTGGGTTCTTTCCAAATCCTTATGTTTCATCCTTGCGCAGGGGCCGTGCTAATCTTCCCGGCGTAACAGACTTTCCCCGAACGATTCCTCTCGCAGTAATTCCTCCTTTTGTTCTGCTATCCCTGCACGAACCCGGCCTCCTTTCGAGCCCCGGTTCAGGTACCTACCACCTTAACTCCAGCAACTGTTCAGACCCGCCCCCTTTCTTATTTACACACCCCCGGTGCAACCCGCTTCCGGGTTCATTCCAGGCCCCTGGGATATCACCCTTGCATGGCGACCATGCGCTAACCTCCCTGCCACGGCACCAAAGGCCACTCGGCCTGCTCACCCCCTCTCGCCACCTTTCGCACGCCCCTAGCCCGGACCACGTCCGGTTTTACTCCTGGACTTTGGCACAGGCCATCCTTAGGCACAGTAGTCGGGCGGACCTCCTCCGTATCACCCCAGTTTTAACGGATGTCCCGACGAACTTAGGCTGGGGCAGTGCCCCGCAGCTTCCCAACTCCGTACAGATGCAACCCCACCCTACTTCAGCGCACGAACTTAGCGCCTCCTTTGGGGTTTATACGTGTCAGCATCGCGTGAGGGGCTTGCAAATCCTCTCTGTATTATTCCAATTTTAACGGATGTGCCGAAGTACTTCGGCCGAGACGATGCCCCGCGGCTCTTTCGACGGCCATTCGGCCTCCCCCTTGCTCTCGCGCGTGCATCTGGCCCGGCTCGCGTCCGGGTTCATCCCCGGACCTTTCGTGCCTCACCCCACATAAGGGTCATACGAGCCCTCTCTGTTTAGCCTCAGCCTCAATGGGTGTCCCGAAGGAATCACCCGTAGTGGCCCCCCTTTGCATTTTTTCGAAGGCCACCCGGACATCCCCGGGGTCCACCCTGGCCCTCAGCAATCCCGAATACTCCAGGCCTGCCCTTCGGCCCTGTCATCTGGGCCTCATCACCAGCCTTTAGGAACTCAAAAAAAGGAAAGGACATATATAGGGCCACGGTCACAAGAAGAACCGGCAGCTGCCCCGCCAAAGCTCCTTTGGTCCTGCGGGGCGGCCCCACGATTGGACTCCCCCAACAAAACTAAAAGGGATAGTCCCGCGGGACCCTCAACCCCTCAACTCTTCGCTGCTCCGTTGCCCCTGCCCGGTCGCCCACCGACCTCGATCCCCGCACCTCCACGACAATAATCCAATGTCGTAACCGATAAGGCTAAGCCCAAGCCTGGTACCAGCAGGTGCGGCCCCCCATATAAGTGGTACCGTGTGATGCTCCTGGCCAAGATACCGCCCCGGCCACTCTTTCAGCCCACACTTGTACCCACGGCCCCTAAGTGTCTGCGCCGGCCTACCACCCTGCGCCGTGGCCGTCCCGTGCGCCTACCGGCGCGCCAGTCCCACCGTCGGTCTCGCGCGCCGACCAAAAACGAACTTTCATTCCTTAACCAGCCCGTAACACGGTCCGGGGCGATCGGTTACACCGGCCGCCCACTCAATCAGAAAAATCACACGCGCGCCTTAAAATTTCGCGCCCACATGCCTCGTACCAGGCCAAGGCGGCCTCGGATGCAGTCGCGCCCCACGCGGCTTACTTCAACCATACTCATTCTTCCTGTCACCTGCAAAAACCAAGGCGGATACCCTTGTAAGGGTATTCGCGCCGACACCGCAATTTTTTAATGAACACGAACAAAACGAATGATGCACTTACCCAATACTTCTTTATTTTATTTTTATCATTTTTGGCAATTATTGTTATCGAGTTTCTGTTTGTCCAACACTCGACTGCAGTTAGTACCCACAAACTTGTTTTCCCTTATGACAATTCACGTATTTAACTTAAGAAGAAGAAAAAAAAAAAAAGATTTTTGTACAACATGTTATATCTAGGATGCGGAGCAAGCTCCATGCGGACTCTATGCGATGCATCATAAGCTACATAATGTCAAAAGAAAAGCAAATGTCTGGTATCCATATCCTAGCTAATAGCAAAAAGTGAAATGTAGCAATATACAATCCTAAAGTCCTGGAGGCAATTGCCTCAGTGCTGAAAGGAAAAAGAGCAATATGGCACAAGATAATGTCCTGTCGTTGAACCACTAAGGGTGGGATGGTCTCAGAGGGGGTGAATGCAGCCTAAGAATCGAAACTCCTAAGGGCAGTCACACGTGAAGGTGGGATAGGTCATCAGGCTCAAGGTGGGAGAGTGGTAGCGAAACAAAACCAAAGACCCTAACAGATAGACCATCAGGGCGGGTAATGCTCGACAAAAGGATGACACCATGCAGGGTCGACTATGAAAAAAGGGGGAGTCTGAAATAAGGTGGAGATATGCCTAACTGAAGGCATGCAAGGGCTGACACTAGGGTGATGAGGGCAGTGGGTGAGGGAAACATGCACACAACTCACCGACTGGGGAGGAAGAAGCTAGATCTGGGAGCAGGGAAGCCAAGATAACGCTACGGTCCCAATGCCTATGCGATACCAAGGAAGAGCCCAACTCAAAGAGACCCAGCTAAGTGAGAACCATCATGCGACAGATGCAAGGGAATGTACAGGGTAGGGTGGTGGCGTGAAGTAGTCACGTCCAAAGTAGCTGAAGCCAATGAGGTGGCTGAAGTCGTCGAAGTGGTCGATGACGTTGATGAAGTAGCAATCGAGTCGATGTCGAAGCAGAGCCGCAAAACGCTGACATCCTGAAGAAGCTGATGATGGAGTACCTGATGGTGTGAGTCAGTAGGGGAAAGATAGAGGATAARAGTGTCARTCATCRTAACGCGAAGGGCGACGATGAGTGCGCTGTGGACGCTCGGAGGCGACCGTCTGCGGCTGAGGAACGGCCTCAGAGGGAGCGGGCTCGTCCTCAGCAATCTCCTCA
>BFEA01000016.1:483852-505314 GCA_003427395.1 Chara braunii | reverse complement strand
GGTATCGTCGGTAACTCGGCGTGATACGATGTCGGAAACAACGAACTCCTCGTGACCGTCCACCATGATAGGTGGAGGGCGCTCATAAGGGCGTCCGGCGAAGTGCTCGGACGGTCTGCGATAAGGACGCAGCAAGGAGACGTGGTAAACATCGTGTACGCGAGCCTATCGAAGGTAATCAGGTAGTGTCACACGGAAGCTGACCGGACTAGCGGCAGTATCAGAACCGACGGCCTGAAGGATGCGGCATGGACCGAAAAAACGACGCCTGAACTTGCGAAGCGTATCTGCTTCGAGCTGTAAGTGGCGTGCGTCGACTAGCACATCGTCACCGACTTTGAATGGATGATCCATTCGTGATTGGTTCGCTCGTGCGGCCGTGCGAGTCTGGGAGTCGGCTAAACTCTCGTGTGCGCGCTTCATAATCGCCGCCATGTGGGCGATCCAGTCATCAAGCGCAGGGCAACGAGTGTCTGGGCGCAACCGCGATAGTCATAGAAAATCCGCGGGCATGCGACGGTGGTAGTCGAGGTCGCAATAGAATGGCGATATCCCCGTGGCTTGAGAAACAGCGTGGTTGTACGCAATCTCCGCATGGGCTAAGTGTAAGTCTCATTGCTGGTCATCCCTAACAAACTTTCGGAGGATATTACCGAGAGTTTTATTGGTGACCTCAGTCTGACCATCCGTCTGAGAGTGGTAAGACGATGAGAAGCGGAGCTGGGATCCGTACACCTCGTGTAGGCGCCGCCAGAATGTGCTGGTAAAGCGCGGGTCACGATCGGAGATGATGCTCTGAGGTAAGCCGTGATCTCTCACGACTCGGTCGAAGACGATGTCGGCGACCTCACGAGCGCTAATGCGATAGCGGCACGGGACAAAACGTGCGCGCTTCGTGAAGCGATCGACGACGACCAAGATAGCATCATGACCGCGTTCAGTGGGTGGGCGAAGGGGACCAATGAAATCCATCGAGATGGACTGCCAACGACCTTCAGGTATGGGTAGGGGTTGAAGTAACCCATACGGAAGGTGGTTCGCACTGTTCACCTCCTGGCAGGTAGGACACTACTGGATGTAGGCTTTGACAAAGTCCTTGGACTTCGGCCAGACGTATAGGCGGCAAACATGAGCCAACGTCTTGTGGAAACCCATATGACCGGCAGCTGCCTGGTCATGGAACTCTGCTACAGCCTGGACGCGGAGCTGTCCGGTGGAGGGAACGCAGATACGTGGTTCTAGCTGACCAGATCTGCCATGCCAGTACACGAGGTCGTTCTTCCCGAGGGAGTAGGAAGGAACGGTCTTGCCACTCCGCAGTGTCGCGTGGATGACGTGATAATCGGGGCAGTGGCGGTACTGAGTGCGATACTCGTCGATCACCGACTGATCAACAGTGGTGATGGAGATGGCAGCAAGATGGATGGGTTCCTGATTGTGATCAGGACGGCGGGACAAGGCATCGGCGACGCGGTTCGTTTCACCCTTGATGGGCTGAGTGGTGAAAATGAACTCGGATAAGTCACGCCACCAGCGTGTCTGTTGAGGGGAAAGCTTAGGCTTCGTGAGGAAAGCCTGGACAACTGAGTTGTCCGTGCGCACCGTGAAGGGCGCCCCGTGTAGATAATGACGCCAATGCCGGGTAGCATAAACTACTGCGAGAACCTCACGTTCATCGGCAGTGTAGTTTATCTCGGCAGGCAGTAGCTTACGGGAGTAGAAAGCGATCGGGCAATCCCCAGCACGAGCCTCGACAGTCCCATCCTCCGCGATGGTCAGGGAGTAAGTAACAGGAGGACGGTCAGTGGAGGGAAGTGGTGGGAGGGTAGGCGTCAGTCGAGAAGCAGTATCAGCAGGAGGGGGGGGGGAAGGAGGAACATGGGGGTAAGGTGAATCTGGAGGAGAGGGAAACACCTGAGAAAGGACAGCTCCTACTGCAAAATCTGACGCATCGGTGGTGACGATAAAGGGACGATCAAAATCGGGAAGGCGAAGAACCGGCGCACAGGTCACCACCTTCTTGAGGCCGCGAAAGGCGTCCTCGCACAAGGGTGTCCAAAACCACGGCAGGTTCTTCCGGATGAGGGTAAAAGTAAGGACGTAGGAAGACCTAGCGTATCCCTGGATAAAATTACTATAGTAGCTGGTGAGGCCTAGGAAACTGCGAAGCTGCTTGGCAGATGCGGGGACGGGCCACTCTGCAATAGCAGTGATCTTCGCGTCGTCCATATGGAGACCCTGGTCAGACACATGGTGTCCTAGGAAGTCCACTTTGCGCTGGGCAAAGCGGCACTTACCGAGCTTGGCATAGAAGCCATGCTTGCGTAAGCGCTGTAGGACATCGCGGAGGTGTCTGAGATGGTCTTCTAAGGTACGACTGTAGACTAAGATGTCATCCAGGTGTACGAGAACGTATTCTTCAAGGATGTCCCTGAAGATGTCGTTCATCGCCGTCTGGAAGGTGGCGAGGGCATTGGTGAGGCCGAATGGCATCACCGTGAACTCGTAGTGGCCGAAGCGCGACCGAAAGGCGGTCTTCGGCTGATCCTCTGTGGCAACGCGGATCTGGTGGTAACCGCTACGAAGATCGATCTTCGTGAAGAAGCGGTTGCCTGCCAGACGGTCAAACAGCTCATCCGCCCGGGGCATGGGATAGTTGTTCTTAACTGTGTAACGGTTAAGGCCGCGGTAGTCGATGCAGAGGCGAAGAGTTTCGTCCGCTTTGCATGCAAAGATGACAGGTGCACCCCAAGGGGAGTTACTGGGTTTAAAGAAACCCAGTCGAAGGAGTTCCTCAAGCTGACGCTTGAGTTCCGTCGCCTCTGGAATCGAGAGTCGGTACGGTGCCTGATGGTGAACACGACAGTCAGGCACGAGCTGTATAGAATGCTCAACACTGCGCATCGGGGGAATCCCGTTGTATGAGAAGTACGGGGGAAAGACGTCGCGGTACTCTCGAATCAGGTCGCGAACGGCGGGCTCTAAGTCTGCCGTGAACCGTGTGAGTTCCTCAGCGTCTGCGTCGGCACGAGACGTATATGTGGACTCGACGGTCGGCAGCGCAGGGGCCTGGGACGTGGAGGGGGTATCCGCGGGCTGACGGGTGGATGTGGAGATGGGAGCCGCGAAGATGGAGGAAGGGTCTGGGGGATCGGGCTCCAGTGAGATGAGCTCAACCTCGGGACAGAGTGGATCATAGCGAAGAAGATTCATGACGTTCACTTAGTAGAATGTGACGTCCTCCTGTCGGATGAAGTGAGCAAACTGACGAGGGGAAGTGAAGGCGATGTCTGGGTGGGACCCAGAGGGACGAGGGTCCTGGGGAGGTAGGTCTGGGGGGGTGTCACCCGTGGTTCCAATGAAGGGGACTCGAAGGGTCTGGCCGCACTTCGTTTTGAGAACGAGTGTCTCGGTCGCCCATTCGGCCTCTGTGCTGCGGAACCAGCGAGACCAGGGAGTGCCAAGGATAAAGTCGTACCGAGTCTCCAGCTCGTCGAAGTATGCGGAGGAATGGTAGTGCCTAGGCATCTTGGTACTATCCGATGGCTGGAGGGTGAGGGAGAAGTGGAGGTCGGGGACCGTCTGATCGAAGAAGCACTGCGTCTTGTTATCTCCGAGGGTAACGGAGATAGGAGAGCGAGACCCAGAGGTAGCTAGGCGAGCTTCCTCAACCACTCGAGGGTGAACAAAATCTCCCTGCAAGCCGGAGTCCCATAAAGCGCGATACACCCTTGTAGATGTCCCTAGGCGGATAGGGATAATGGGTAGGGTGCGATCAGGATCAGAGAGCAGAGCGAGAAGACGACGCAAGACGTTAACGTGCCTCGTGAGTCGCTTCTGACGAGCCTGCAGAATGCTCAAGTCCAGGAGAGATGACACAACATCATCGCGAGTCGCCAGCTGGGTGCTACAACGGGTTGTGCGAATGGCGTGACGCGTCGGAAGTCTCGGGGGAGAAGCGCTAGATGTGGTGGTCTGCGGGGAGGCAGACATTACCTCGACAGACGACGGGGCAGAGAGAACTGCGTCTGTCGTATCCTGAGGGTCCTCTGGTGGGGTAGCCAAAGGGGCAAACCACGACTCCGTGGTCGGGAAGTCGGCTACGTGCGAGGCCTCAGGGGTACACTGCACCGTGGCTAGCTGGGTGGGGCTGGCCGGGGGGGGCCGGGGGGGGACTAAGATCGGCGCTGACGAGAAATGTCAGCGTAGTACCGATCGAGGGCGGTGTGGTATGGACACCATGAGGAGGTGTGTCCATCCTGACGGCAACGAAGGCAGCCTCGTCGGGCCTCGAGGGCGGCACGCTCCTCGAGGGATAGAGCTCTGCGAGGAGGGACAAAAACCTGCGGAAGGTCTATCTGAGGAACTGTGGGTGTGCGGGCGCCAGCCTGTGCAACCCGACTGCGTGCACGACCCATGGCAGACATGGCCATCTGCAGGCGCTCGGCCATTGGGACAATGTCGTCATCCAAGTGGTACTGGATGACGTCCCGAAGCTCGATGTCCTCGGGGGCGTCCCCAATGGTAGGATCGAGCTCGGCTGAGGCATCCTCTCCATACTCGAGAGAACTGTAGTGTCGAGCGAATGGCGCTCCACGTCGAGCCGCGCGACGAAAACGACCGGCAAACGAGGAGCGACCTCGGGTGGTACCCCGAGACTGGGAGGTGGCGGCTGGCCGCGAAGAGGATGGGGCGACGGAGAAGCGACTGCACATCCTCTGGTACTGACGCGCAGCCTCGTATACTTGCTCCGCGAAAGAGAATGATCGCCTCCATAGCTCTAGGCGGTAGTCAGTCGGCAGGCTGACAAGGAACCAGTCGGTGAGTGTGACCTCCGGTAGGAACGTCTCGTCACAAACAAGGCGAGCGTCCTGAAACACCCGGATGTGACGCTCCAGGTCGGTCGGTACAAAGGACCCGGACCATCTGGTCTGGGTGACGCGGTCTAAGGCGTCGGTGGCGTCATGACGAGCGCCGAAACGGTCCTGAAGGAAGGCCGCGAAGTCGGCCAGAGTGGGGACCTCACCCACGCGGAGGCGCTGGGTATAATGATCCTCCCACGCAGTGGAAGGGCTACCTCGCAATTTGGTTGCGAGCACATCGCACCACAACTCCTGATGGGTGGTCGTCATAGAGAGCGTGCGCGTTGCTATCTGCAACCAGCGAGAGACGCGGGATGTCCCATCATACTCGGGGATGTCCGTGGTGCGCACAGGAGGATGTCCACTGTGTTGATGGCGGGGGGAGAGAGATCGAGGCGAGTGCACTACGGCAGCGTAAGTCGAGGCCGCTGCAGGGGCAGAGGTGGGGGAAGGCTGTGGGCCGTGGCCGCTGGCGGATGGACGAGCAGACGAGGAGGCGATGGTCGCGGGCAGCTGTCCCGGAATAGCCAGGTAGGAGGGAAGAGACTGAGGAGCAGGTCGAGGGAAACGAGCCTGCATCATGGGGACCGAAGGGGTGGTAAAGGAAGAAGGGTGGGCAGCCTGTGATGGGTGAGACTGTCTCAGAGCGAGAATCTCCGCCTGAGCCTACGCAATGGTGGCATGTAAAGTGGCCACTTGCTGGGTGCGTGGGGTCGGAGGTGGAGGGGGCGAAGCGGGTCTCCCAGTGGGAGGAGGAATCCCAGCCTGGGCAGTACCCTGTTGTGGGGGCGGGGGGACGAAGGCAGGAAGAAGAGGGCGGAGCCGTATTGCCGCGACCGGTGCGGGAAACTGGGAAGCAACACCGGTGTGGGTCGATGAAACTGTTGGGCCATAAGGCGGTACCTGGACCGCAGCACCTACGGCAGTAGTAGAGATGATAGGGGCGACCGTGGCCGGGAGAACTGCCGCAACAGATGGGGTGGTCTGAGCGGCAGCAGCACTCGCCACTGCTGCGGGGGAGTGTTGGGTCTGGCCCGCAGAGGAGGGGGAACCACGATGTCTCCGACTCTGGGAGTCGTGGGGAGCCGGACTCGGAGCCGGTAGGGGATGGGGTATGGGAGCGGTGAGGAGAGTGATGAGGAGAGCCCTTGAGGCGGTTAACGTCAAGGGCAAGCGCATTGATTTGCGCTTGCAATGGTCCAAGCGTACTAAGTTGTGCCTGGATCGCTACGAGGGCGGCATGAAGGTCCATCATGTCCGCATGGGCCTGACCCTGACCCGCTGGCTGAACGCTCACCTGGGAGGTGGATGGCGTCACGGTGATCTCCTCAAAGGAACTCCCTTCCATGGTCGGAAGGGAAAGGGAGGTAGGGCTCACGGGGGTGTGTGGGGAGAGGGGCCTGCCGGTAAGAGGAAGGGGACCGTGGGAGCGGAGTGAGTATGTGTGAGTCGGCTCACCCCGGATTTGGCGGGTCGCACGTGAGAAGAACGCGCCAAACCGCTCGAAGGGGGAGGAGCCGTTCGGGTCCAGGGTGCCCGACGGGAGGAGGCGGGAGAGTAGGGGGGTTCGAAGAACCCGAAACCCTAGAAAACCCCTAAGAAAACCCTAACCGGAGTTTAGGTGGTTAGGGGAGGGTAGCGGCGACCTAATCAAGAAAAAAAGATAATATGGAGGGGAGGAGGAGATAAAATAGAATAAACAATAAAATTTCGAGATAAAAATAAAATAAAAGAATAAAAATAAATAAATAAAATGTAAAGATTGAGGAGAGAAATAATATTTATTTTTTTGGAATTTTCGGCAGCATTTTTCCACCCTGCATGAGGTCAAAAATGTGCCAAGAGGAAGGAAAGTGCAAGAGGGACACACTAACTTTCAAAATGCCGCAAATTAAAATTTTCTCTAAAATAAATGAGTAAATAAATAAATTAAATAAGGAGGTGGAAGAGGATGAAGAGAAACTAAGTTTTGGAATTTTTCAAAAATTTCGGCAGCATTTCGTTACCCCTCATGGGGTCGAAGTGTGCCATCAAGAAAAAGGACTTAGTAGAATGGAAAAATTTGGCCAGCGCTTCGCTACCCCCAAGAGGTCAAAATGTGCGCCGACAACAAAGAAAGACTAAGTCCTAGCAAAATATAGAGGTGCCGCAGAAAATTTCGAATTTTCAGAATAAATAAAATTTTTAAAAAAATTAGAAAATAAGAAAAAAGGTAGGGAATAAAATGATTCAGATTTTTGGAGGAAAAGAAAAAATTTTCATCAAAAAGAAAGAGAAAAGAAGAAAAACAGAAARRGKSGAAGGGGGGGGGGKGGGGGATGAAAAAGTGATGAAAAAAAGAGAAATAGGTGGGAAAGAGAAAAGATTGAAGTGGTAGGTGAGGGAGATGATGGGGTTGTAGTTGGGGGAAGAAAGGAGGAGAGGAGGGTGAGAGAATGAGAGAGAAAGTTATGGAAAAGGTGAAGAAATGATTGAGAGATTAGCAAAAGAAGGTGAGTGGGAAGAGAGGAGAGAAAAAGATGGTGGGAGATGAGTGAAGAGGGAAGGGTATGAGAGATTAAGGGGAAGGAGAGGAGAGAAGTAGGAAAAGAAGCAAGGAGAGTGAGGTTGGGAGAGGAGAGAGTAAAAATATAGTAGTGGATGGAGAAAGAGTGAAGGGGATGAGAGATTAGTGGGGAGAAGAGGAGAGAAATGAGAAAAGTGGAGAGAGGAGTGAGAAAAGGTGATGGATAAGTGGTGGTGAGAGAAAAAGAAGGTCAGATGATGAAGGGGAGAGAGGGAAAAGGGAGTGGGAGAGTGGATTAGGAATGAGAGAGGTGATACCTAACTCTTGGGTAACCAAGAGCATACAACTTCACCAAGATCCACAAGATCTTGGCCTTCACACACCCCTTGGAAGAAGGGGTCTTCAAGGTGGTGATGAACTGTTGCTGCACATTATCTGGGGTTGGATGAGATCTTGATCAGCCACCCAGTTCCACTGCATTATCTGGGGTTGGATGAGATCTTGATCAGCCACCCAGTTCCACTGTAGTGCAGCCCCCTAGCCAGGGGAGTCTTCAAAAACAATCCTCAGCAAACTGCCACGTGGCACTTTTGGAGATGGCCACGGGTCAGGAGAGGAGATGTAGAGGGCAAAAACTCTTTTGTCAATAACTTTTCACCCGCTGGGTGAAATTTGGCAAAAGAGGTCTTGTTGGAAATCTTTTTGAAAGTCGCTTCCAACGACATAAGGCACAGCACCAGCTACTGCCTAGAGTAATAGCGCTCGTTGAAAAAACGAGCGCGGGTGTTTTTTTTTTGAGCTTTTAAAAACATTGCGATCTTTGAAAGATTGTAGCTCCTCAACCACCGCACAGAATTAGGCGATCTATAGCTTGTTGGAAGCGGCTCGTCGAGAGCTTTCCAACAAGCTAAAAAGCAGTGAATGTGGACCACCGGTGCAGAAGTTACAATCGAAAGAGTGCACCGGTGTCATTACCAAAGAAAAGTGGCGAGCGATTTTTTTTTTTTTTTTTTTTTTTTTTTTTTTTTTTTTTTTGCTCAAACCGCGTGGCAACTGATAGGTGGGGTGGGTAGGGGAAAGGAGCAGGGAGGAAAGCCTGCTCTGATACCAGTGTGACGGACCCACCGGGATGACGGTCCGTCAGAATCAAGACGAAGGGATGAGGATGGGGGAGATGGAGATGGAGATGGAAGGGACAGCGCAGCTCCAACGCAGACTCAACACGCACGTACTCCAACCTGTGCAAATGAGGAATGAATCAAAAACAGACTACAGCTGGGGTATACCCCCAGCGGCCTGACTGACTGGACTGGCCTGGTACCGACAGTGGTACCGGGCAGGACTGGAACATCACACGGCCTGTGGGGTCAGGCCACGGCCTGGTCCCACAGGCCGAACTGGCAAATAGCCAAATAGGCCCTGGCTGTAAGCCAGGGCAGATGAAGGTCCGCTACAGCCAGAGAGGACACGGAAATAACGACTCATAACGCTGCCAACATAACACACATATNGGCCCTGGCTGTAAGCCAGGGCAGATGAAGGTCCGCTACAGCCAGAGAGGACACGGAAATAACGACTCATAACGCTGCCAACATAACACACATATTATTGAAGCGTGTTCCAAAGAGTGGGGATAGGGGAACGGGTGGTTTGCTTGTCGGCTTGAACAAATGGTCAATCATAGGTAATAGTACCCCGCCTCATCAGAGGAGCAATACGAACATATGAGTTGGTTGAATGGGGATATGCAGAACCACTTACAATTAACAAACTTCATCCACGCATCTTAGTAACAACTATGAGTCAGGGAAACTATTACTTCTGGACAGCCAACATAGGCTGCAATGTTATCATGTCTATCATAATCCTTATTTGTAAATGGATTTTGTAGCGAGTTGTCATTACAGTCGCAAGTCAACTCAAACAATCAGCCACAATGTTCATGGACGTTGAACTCGATTTCGAATAGATGCTCCCCACCAATAGATGAAGCCTCCTTGTGAGTGTTGGAGGTGACTGCTCTTATCAACACCTCTAGCTTCGTTTTGGGTTGTTCATGTAAAAAAAAAAAAAGAAAAAAAAAAAAAAGTCCTCGAATCAAATTGCTTATTACGTAATAAAAGTTTATTGGCGCAGTTGAAGGTCGTTATGAAAGGAATGTAAGAATTTGTAATAAAAAATTATTATTTATTATAAAATATACTTCTGAAAATAAAATATCGTTGGATAATCCTTCAAATTGTTCTTTGAATGATTTTTCGACTGAAATTGATTATTAATTATAAAATATATGATCAAAATAATAATTCCACGTTAATCAAATAAAGATATCAACTTGGGATAATTAAATTTAAAAAACAAATACTTATATAATATAGATAAAGTCATAAACTAGGCTACCAAAGTGGTTTGAGACCACTAACCCAGTCGGAAAAATAATATATATATATTTTTTTTTTTATATTTTACATTTAGTAACAAAAATTAATGTGACCCTATGGCAAAAATTATACAGGTATTTTTCTGGTTAACTTTTTTTTTTTTTAGGACCTTATTTGGTTCTTGCTTGGTCAGGCCGCCTTGGCAAATGAGTTATCACGGATGGCCCAATTGGCAGTCTAGGTTGTCTACCAATTAAACATATATAAAAATTTCAAATTATTGAATTGAAAAAGTGTCAAAAACCAACCAACGTCACGTACACGAATCATCATGATAACAAATATTGTTCTCAACCTTTCTATGGGTCAAATACCGCACTATGTGCAGAATAAAGCTCGCATATTGTATTGTCGATGTTAGCAAACGGTCTTGATATTGAGTGATAGAAAAAGCAGAGTCAGTCTAGACCAACAGATGTCCAACACATAGTCGCGCTTACGCAGCCAAAATATATGTGAAAAAATGATCTCGAAAAATCCAAGTATACAACAATGAAGCAAGTTCCATAGCATTAGCTATGGCACCTCCGTCATAGTGAGGAGGAGCTGGCATCCCCGACTAGTTTCGGTCGCCGCCAGTTAGCGACCTCATCAGGGGGCATTTCGAGATGTTTAAGGTTTACGTACAACACTACTTATAGTCAAGTTTCATCTGATGTCACTGGTCGTTTTCTACATGTTGATACGATAACAAATTTTTGAGAGGCTCGGTATCACTCATTTCTCATAGCAATCGACTGCTACTACTGGCAGGCCTGACTGTTTCCCCGCTCCTGACAGGTCTGACTGTTTTCTTGCTATTTTACCTCAACTCAGTTCCACTTTTTACTAAGTGTCTAGTACTTCTTCCGCAGCTACGGGCGTCACGTTCCCAGCTGCACGCCCTCGAGGACGTTTTAATCTCTGGGTACTGTGGGAGATAAAAACCCTATGAAATGTACAAAAATCCACAGATAACGACACCTTGAAATCCAAGAAATCCAAGAAAACCAAAAAAAATAGGAATCCACCATCAATCTATCGAAACCAAAACAAAAAATGCATGGACAAAAACGATAATACAGCAAACCCTTACTACCCCAGAACCCATTCTACCATACGTTTCCTCTTTCTCCAAAGGTCGGCTTTCAGCAGAGCAATACGCGTTTTTTTACCTGGTGATCTCTGAAGGGGTGTATGCTCAACCCCTGTTGGTGTTTACTTATCCTATCTTCGCCTCAACAAAGTGACCATACTTTTTTCCTATTGCTTGAAAAGGTGACCATACCCCTGTCCTATTGGCTTCAACAACTGCCACTTTCTGCTCTTTAGTGACCATACCCCTGTTCCATCATTTTAATAGGACTCAAATACAACGTCTTTCGCTACCAGCCTCCAAGGTTCTTACACCATCCTTCCCACCCCGGTGCATGCTTGCTAGTGAATTTCCCCAGACAATCGTTGAAAATCCACGGGGGGTAGTTCCGTAGTCACAACTGACTTTTGACTGTCAACAGACCTAAGCCTGCTAGTTCGTCTGAAAATGTCATCGCTCGAATTCTGTGTCAGGCGCTTATCACCACTCCCTTTTTTTGTCTCTGGGTCAAAAAAGAAGCAAAATCCTGAAAAGTATGATAAGACAGGTTCTTCTCCGAATTCCAGACTTGTTCGAAATTCTTGGGGAAGCTTTGGCATGAAACTTGTTTTTTTTAAATTTCCACCCTCGTGCCCAAGAAATCCCATGTCCCTTTGCCTTCATCTGTTCGTTTCAGGATCAGTCTTTTGTCGTATGTCTTCTCAAATTTCCTCATTACCTGTTCCCGTCGTGCGGAGCTATTCCTCATTGGGCACTAAATGAGGAGAGTGACGTCATCAATCAGCCGCCATCCTTTTACCAAGGTTTTGTCAGTGTCGAGACTTGATAGAAAAGAGTATTCATTCGCAGCACATAGGATACAAGCCAATGGGGGGCTGCTACTCTTACCTATTGGGATTCGGACCTGTTGCTGGATGAGCCTCCCTGATGCGACTACGTAAGTATTCCTCAGCTCAAAGACAACCATCTTCTTAATTCTCTCGAAGCTTAACAATTGTCGAACAATTCTCAAAGACAACCATCTTTTTAATTCTCTCGAAAAGAGTATTCCTCAGCTCAAAGACAACCATCTTCTTATTCCTCAGCTGTACAAAAATCCCAGCTTAACGACCTGTTACCTGTCTTTTTTTAGAATGCAGCACCCTTACCCCTTCTACGAATGTTAACAATTGTTCTCCCTTTCAGTATGTACCTGTCTATCAACCAATCGACGACTGTTAATATCATGTCATGCGGGAGTTGGCTAAACATTTCCTTAATGTCAAAGGCTGCCTCTATTAGCTCACCTCTCCCTTTAGTTGCTACCCACTTATTCGCCTCATGCACTTGATCCTTAAATAGCCAAGTTGATTTCAAATTAAAATGCATCGACTTTGGTAATAAAAACAACAAATGGTTTAAAGTTTTAGCCACCCTTCTCCCTGTCATTTTTTATGGTTCATTAAAGGAGGGGCTGATGGGTCTAAACCTACGTATATCCTTGTTCTTTGGCATAATGTAGGTTCTTCCTACCATTCGCTTCCCATCACATCTTCCCGATCTTTCCAAGCCCTCCTAATTGTATTATGTTTCCCAACACACTAGTACCTCCGCTTCCTTCTTTGATATTGCGGTAAAATTGTCATTTCCCTATAACACTGCTTTCATCCCTTTTACGTACACGATAGGGCACATTACCGCCGTGTTAGCTGCGTTTCTGTCAACTGCACAGCACACCAGTCCCTGACAAATTTCTTTGACCTCCAATACCTTCTCCAGATAGTCGCTTCGTACTACTATTTTTTCATTAACACAGTTACTTATTTCCTACATGCTTACCATCGAACGTAAATCCAAAATTATTAGGCTGCCATTCACTTCTCTCACAACTTTATTATTCTTCACATCTCCACCTTCATACACAAGGTTACGAGCATTCAGCGCAAACTCATTTATCCCTTCTACCTCGTTGAGCATACATTGCATGTGACCCTTCTTTCACAGGAGAGCACTGTCTGCGCAGGAGCAGACTTCCACGAATTGGTGTGAAGCAGTTCGATGGTTATGGAGTATTTCCCCAACGGTTTGATTCCGTTTCCAAACCATCAGGAGTCTCCGACACTAGTAATCAGTAAAAGAACGAGGTAGTTCCTCTCGGATTTTCCCCGACACTATTTCCCTTAACTTCCTTAAGGACAGTTTAGAATCCTAAGTCACGCTAACGCATACTTTGTTTCTGATGTTAATCTGAAATTTCTTTCATAGTATTCCTGCCAGCACATCCTTCAGTCTTTTCCGTGTTGTTTGCCTAAAAAAAAAGTCTATTGCCGCCACCAATTGTATGAGCCTATCAACGTCATAGTTATACAGTTTCTTTTATACCAAGGGTTCCGGATAACTTGATATAGTTCACGTTTACGCTCAACATTTGCCTTAGTTAAGGTCATTCCCTGCCATCTCACTACTACGACAACTCCCCTGTTTCCAACTTCGATTTTAGTTCACTAACTGTTTTCACTTCCCCTTTCACGCTAACCACTGTTTTGCCAATCCCTTTAACGATCTGCTCCCACTTTTGAATCCATAACTTCCCCCCTTCCGATCTGAATGGTTTTTCCCTTCCCATGCTTTTTTACATGTCTCGATCAAATCCACAAACTTTTTACCATTTATAGCAAATGTGACTGGCCGCTCATTCCTGACCTCGTGTGTCCTTGACCTTTTCCTCTCCTTCCTTCCCTTCCGCTTCCCTTTTCCTTTTTTCTTCTGTCTTCCTTTCCCATTTAAGTCCAGACACCATTTATCGATAAACACCTTCTCCACTCTCTCCAAATCGCCCTTTGGAGGGAAAGCGATAGGAAGAGCAACATAACCAGATGATCCATGATGTCTTAGCCAACTGTACCACTTTGAGTTCCTCGTTCCTTCCCCATGTTGAGATCTGTAAGTGTGTTCGCTCCATCTCGTCTGGAGGCTTCGACCAGTCTGACCAATGTAAGTGGCTCTAACATCTGGGTCTATTAGGGCGTACACACATGCTTCCAGGTTTTTCCAATCCTTCTCTTTATCCTCGATTAAATCCAAACAATTACCCAGGTACTTGCATACCCATTGTACTTCATCATTAAGTACTAATAACACTATTAAGTACCTCAACACATTCTCCAAAACTCATCTCAATTGCTAAATCCCTACGGTGGTCTCGCTAATTAATGTCTTCCGAAGCTCGAAACAATTCCTCAAATTCTTCCAGATATCACTCCCCCGGCTAGTCAAAACTCCCTAGGTTCATTTCTTGATCCGGCATTGGTGACCCCCGTGCTTCGTGTTGTGTTTCGTGTAGATCCCTGATGACAATCCTACCCCCACCCCCACCCCCACGCCGCCTTTGAGTTGGGGTTGTGATGAGTGGCGGTTGTTGGTTTGGTTCGGTACTAAGTATATCACCCTTAACTCAATTAGTTCATCCACAACATCCGGTCTACCTCTATAGACAACCTTTGCTTCTCTGCACATCTCCTGGATAGTTGCAACTAGTTTCTTCCCCAGAAACTTCCGGACGGCTTTCCGAAACGCATTTGTCATACGATAGTCATTAGAAACAGGCGCCCCCTCCCACAGGCTAGACTCATGATAGGGGTATCCTAGTTGTTCGTCATCCCTCCGGGCTTGCCGATGGGGGACTCTTAATCGAGGAGATTCACCTGGCTGCCCCGGGGTAGTCAGAGGTGCCGACGTGGAAGCTCTACCCACTTTTGCAGGCGATTCTCTCGGCGGGCTAGCTTGTCTGACGACCGTTGGTTGCCTTTTGCGCTTCTCTAAACGATCCTCTGGGGGGGTCTTCTTCTTCGTCGTCCTTCGAGCTTGATGAAACCGGTGTTTTCCCTTTCGCAGCCTTTTCCGACATTGCGACTTTCCTCAACTTTTAGTTGAACATCTTCTCAAACTCCTCTCTTAATACCTTATTTTGCTTTGCTAACAGAATTTGCAGCTTCCACTCACGATCTGCTTTCTTTTTCTCCTTTGCTTTCTTTTTCGCCATCTCTATTCGATTCTTCTCCTCTCTTGCACTTTGTTCTTCCTCTCATTGTTTCTGTCTCTCTTCGGCTTCCCTTCTTTCCGTCTCTCGTCACTCTTCCATCTCAATTTGTCGTTGTGAAAACAGCGCTACCGCCTTGAGTGATTCTTGTAGATCAATGCTGATTCCGACCGCGTTAACTCAGCCAACAGAGGACGAGTTACTTGCGCCGTCATTGCCTTGTCGTCCTCCTTCGTCATTTCCATGGGTGTTGCCACTCCCATTTCCATTCCAACTCCCACTGCCCCCGTTTCCATTCCAGTTCCCACCTCCATTGTGTTGCCGTGGTGCGTTACCTTCTCAAACGATATGACCGTACTAATTACAGTTGTAGCATCGTGTTGATCTTCTCCAATCTCCTCCATTACCTTCAATGCTCCCAACGTTGCCGCGTCCACTATTGTTCCAATTGCCCCCGTCCCCATTGCTCCAGTGCCCGCCGTTACCACTGCTCTAGTTTCCACCACCAAACCCTCCGTTGTTGCCTCCTCCCCAGTTTCCTCCTCCACCGTTACCATTTCCCCATCCGTTACCATTATTCCATCCACCGTTATTGCCACCAATTCCAATACCCGTCGTTCCCTCCTCCACCCCCATTATTACCTCCACTCCACTTACCTCAATTTCCTCCCCCTTCGTTATTACCCCCACCGTTCCAATTTCCTCCTCCATTAATGACACCATCATTCCCGTTCTCCCCTCTGCTAGCCATGCCAGTCACACTTCGCTGACGACGGTACTGCTGATGTCGATTCTCCGACGATTCGTCACTTGAGTTATAGGTGTCGATCTCTCATACGGTTCGTCGAAAGCTACTCTGCAGGGCCACCAACGCACAAGCGATTTTCCGGCAGGTTGCCACTGCTTATACTTCAGTGATAGAAAAAGCAGAGTCAGTCAAGACCGACAGATGCCCAACACAGTCGCGCTTACGCAGCCAAAATATATGTGAAAAAATGATATCGAAAAATCAAAGTATACAACAATGAAGCACGTTCCATAGCATTAGCTATGATACCTCCGTCATAGTGAGGAGGAGCTGGCATCCACGACTAGTTTCGGTCGCCACCAGTTAGCGACCTCTTCAGGGGGCGTTTCGAGATGTTTAAGATTTACCTACAACACTACTTATAGTCAAGTTTCATTTGATGTTACCCCTACAGTCTACTTTTTTCCTTATACCGGAAGCATCCGTTTCTTGACTGCACCTGACTCATCTCTTTCACTAAGTCTCATTTTTCCTAGTCGTCCTAGTCGTTTTCTACCCGTTGATACGATGGCAGATTCCCGAGAGGCTCGGTATCACTCGTTTCTCATAGCAATCGACTGCTACTCCTGGCAGGCCTGACTGTTTTCCCGCTCCTCGCAGGTCTGACTGCTCGGTTCTGCTTTTTACTAAGCGTATGGTCCTTCTTCCGTAGCTACGGTCGTCACGTTCCCAGTTGCACGCCCTCGATGACGTTTTAATCTCTGTGGACTGCGAGAGATAAAAATCATACGAAATCTACAGAAATCCACAGATAACGACACCCTGAAATCCAAAAAATCCAAGAAAACCAAAAAAGTTAGGAATCCACCCTCGATCTATCAAAACCAAAACAAAAAATGGATGGACAAAAACGACAATACAACAAACCCTTACTACCCTTGAACCCATTCTACGATACATTTCCTTTTTCTCCCAAGGTCGTCTTTCAGCAGAGCAATACACGCTTTTTACCTGGTGATCTATGAAGGGGTGTAAGCTCAACCCCTGTTTGTGTTTACTTATCCTATTTTCGCCTCTACAAAGTGACCATACTTTTCTTCTATTGTTTGAAAAGGTGACCATACCCCTGTCCTATTAGCTTCAACAGCTGCCACTGTCTGGTCTTTCGTGACCATACCTCTGTCCCATCATTTTAATAGGACACAAATACAACGTCTTTCGCTACCTGCATCCAAGGTTCTTACCCCATCCTTTCCACCCTTGTGCATGCTTGCTGGTGAATTTCCCTAGGCAATCGTTGAAAATCCACGGCGGGTAGTTCTATAGTCGCAACTGTCTTTTGACTGTCAACAGACACAGTCCTGCTAGTTCGTCAGAAGATATCATCGTTCAAATTTTGTGTAAGGAGCTTGTCACCACTGCCTTATTTTGTCTCTGGGTCGAAAGTAAGTAAAATCATGAAAAGTACGATAAGAGAGGCTCTTCTCCGAATTCCAAACTTGTTCGAAATTTTTGGGGAAGCTTTGGCATGAAACTTGGTTTCTTGAAATTTGCACCCTCGTGCCCAAGAAATCTCATGTCCATTTGCCTTCATCTGTTCGTTTCAGGATCAGTCTTTTGTCGTATTTCTTCCTAAATTTCCTCATTACCTGTTCCCGTCGTGCGGAGCCACTCCTCATTGGGCACCAAATGAGGAAGGTGACGTCATCAATCAACCTTCATCATTTTACCAAGGTCCTGTCAGTGTCGATACTTGATAAAAAAAAATATTCATTCGCAGCACATAGGATACAAGCCAACGGGGGCTGTTACTCTTACCCATTGGGATTTAGACCTGTTGCTGGATGAGCCTCCCTGATGCGACTAAGTAAGTATTCCTCAACTCAAAGGCAACCATCTTTCTAATTTTCTCGAAGCTAATTTTCATCTAAAAATCGTTACCTGTTTTTTGTGCGAATGCAGCACCCTTACCCCTTCAATGATTGTTAATCATTGTTTCCCTTTCAGTCTGTACCAGTCTATCAACCAATCGACGAGTGTTAATATCGTGTCATATGGGAGTTGGCTAAACATTTCCTTAATGTCAAAGACTGCTCCTATTAGCTCGCCTCTCCCTTTAGTTGTTACCCAATTATTCGCCTCATGCACTCGATCCTTCAACAACCCAATTGGCTTCAAATTAAAATGCATCGACTTTGATAATAAAAATAACAAATGGTTTAAAGTTTTTGCCACCCTTCTCCCTGCCGTTTTTTATGGTTCGTTAAAGGAGGGGCTGATGGGTCTGAACCTACATATATCCTTGCTCTTTGGCATAATGTAGGCTCTTCTTACCGTTCTCTTCCCATCCCATCTTTGATATTGGAATTTTATTATAATTAACATTATGCACCACCTCTTGTCACTGATCATTAAATTTGGTTTACTCAACTCATATATGCGAGATAACAAAATATAGTGTGCAAATGCTTGTGCACAATAACAATAAACGCTTAGTATTACTTTGCGAATGATGATCATTCAAGACGGTTGTGCAACAAAATAATGTGTTCGTAGCATTTTATAACCTCTTATAATTTAATATTGGAGGGAGCAACAAACCCCGCATGTGGGAAAATTAACAATTACAGTTGTGTTGTTTAACAATTTGAAAAAGATAAAGAGAGGAAAAACTTGGAGAGAAAATAAAGAAAAAAATAAAAACGGGGAGAAAAAACAAAATTTATATCAGATGTAAAAAAAATATACTTCTTTTTTGCGTAGAATGTATGTTCCTCATTGTTTTTTTTTGCTTTTTTATATGTCTTTATTTTATCTTTTATATTATCTCTTACTCTCTCTATCTATGCATTTATTAATCAATTAATTAATCAATTAATTTATCTATCTATTTATCTGTCTATCGATTGGTCGATTTATATTTATCAATCAATCTGTCTAATCTACTATATAACATGCATGGGTGAAATTAACCATTTTTTTTTCATGTTGTAATGGGTTGGTCAAACACAACGATAATTGGAAAATAAAAAGTTGGTTACCACAAAAATTGTCTTCAATTAACACTAGAAGTATAATTCGGATTCACAAACTCGATGTCCTTATCAATTATTTTTATGGTTTTTTTTCCAGCCTGAAAGGTAATGGTGGTCTAACAAACATGTTAATATATTATGAATCATAAATAAATTGAGGTCGAGGTCCTAATAGTCTACCCAAAAGAAGGATGATCGCTAAGAACCTTACCCATTTTTGCTTATGGGAAAAACACCCCCGAGATTGACATGATTTTCAAAAGGTTCTACGAATTAGGGTACGCCCTGGGCCATTGACTCACTGTGAGGGCAGCAGTGCGCAAACCGTAGTTTATCTGCTGATCTGGTTAGGGAAGAGTAAGGTTGTGATGATTTTATGTACATGTTTTGTCATGTTCGTTATAGAGAAGAGTGTGTGTGTGTGTGTGTGTGTGTGTGTGTGTGTGTGTGTGTGTGTGTGAGAGAGAGAGAGAGAGAGAGAGAGAGAGAGAGAGAGAGAGAGANAGAGAGAGAGAGAGAGAGAGAGAGAGAGAGAGAGAGAGAGAGAGAGAAAGAGAGAGAGACTCGCAACATATAACGTGATAGTAATTGAGACCAAAAGGGAAAAGTCGAAAAAAAAAAACAATGATATATTTGAATACAATAGTTTTTTCTTTTCAAAATTATAACAGTGAGCATTTACTTCGTATTCGAATACAACGCACATGCATTATATTCAAAGCGTCTTCTATTTGTGAAAAGTGGACTGAGGGAGGGGGGAGGAACGGGGGTTACGCGCCCTTTCGTTTTTTTTTGCAAGACCACGACCAATACGGGTCATGCGTCTACAAGGATTATCCACCCCCTAGAAACCTCTGCCTGCAATTTTAAACCACCACGGCCTCCGATTGTGTTTTGTCGAACCTGAATTTACTTTCACAATAAGTTTTGTCAAGCTTGGGACCCAATTTCTTTTCTTTTTTGGTACTCACGACAATTACATTAAAAAAAAAACAAGAAAAAAAAATGGTAACTTTGGCACAATCATGAAACAATTTCGAACCTTTTTTGTCAACGAACACAAAACACCCTTATGTTACCCCACCGCACCTGGAACCTGGGTCGTATACATTCACCATTGGCGACCCTTTTGCCTCAAACGCATTTTCAAACTCAAAATTTGACTGCATCGTGGTTTTATCAAGAATAAAACTTCCCTAACGCCATTATAGCCATCAAATACATTATATGAGATGATAGTGAGACTGTACCCTCAGGGAGGGTGTTTGTCCACCGAAAAAAAATCAAGAACAAACAAAAGAAAAACATCCCTTATGTTGTGATCTCGGTCTAATACGGACGTTACAACAGTAGTGTGAGTATGAGATGAGTGAGGAAGTTACTTGCCCTGTGTGGAATACGCCCTGCCTCGCTGGCAGGGCAACGAAAGAAAACGAAAAGAAGGGAAAAAATAAAGCAAAAACAACAGCAATGAAATCCACACATAGTGGCCAGATACATTCCTCAAAGCATTGGTGTGACCTCCACCTCCGTAAGGGCCTTCCCCCGGCGTCGCTAAATTCTAAGTTTTTTTTTTTTTTTTTTTTTTGTTCCCTCACTCCGGCCCACAAGGCCCAAAATTTCCTTTGCTGCCGACCCTACGTCGGACCCCCGAACTTTTCGGATGAGGTCATTTTTCCAAATGGGAATACATGTTGGAAAGGTACTGGCAGTAGTTTAACACCCCTCCAGGGGCCATTTTGGGCCAAAAGGAACGAAAGAGGAAAATTATTCAGGTGTATAAAGGCAACCTTTGAGCTAAACTCCACCAACGCAAGTGACATTCATGAGGTATTTGTTCAATCCTCATTGACCTCAATTACCTTCCTTGGCAAGCTTAGCGCCCGCCACCTAAAGATATGTCGTTGGTCCCCCCGAGTGGCATTGAGCAGCGACTGCTGATGTTCATAGGGGGAGGGGACCAAAGGGAAGGCACAGTGATTGACCCATCGAAGAAGCTCGGTCCTAATGCTACCGGCTGACCCCTGACCAGTATCCCCTCCTGCTGTAGCAGGTATCACACCTGCTGGTGGGTGCAACTCCCGCATGTTCCCTCGTTGGGGGCTTGAGCACGAACGTGACTGCTACAGGGTTCCCCTTAATACTATAATGACAACAAGTAAACGCCCCGCAGCTACGCTGCGGCAGGGGAAACGTACGTGATTGAAGAAGTGAATTTTCCATCAGAATGAGAATGAACACAAAAATGTATGAAGTTTTGACACTGGAAACACTCTCTCTCTCTCTCTCTCTCTCTCTCTCTCTCTCTCTCTCTCTCTCTCTCTCTCTCTCTCTCTCAAAGATCAAAAGATTTGAGGTGGCGACCATGCTCGCTGCACATTTTTTATCCCCTTCCATCTCATGCCACCGCACTGACCAAGAGGTAAGTCTCCAACCCTACGGCTATCGATAAAATGAGCGAAATCGAATGAATCTTCCGCTATAATATGGAAATATACACTACTACTTTCCTACGTTATGCCACTTTTCTCTCGATCACGTTGCCAGTTGGCTACGCTGTGCCACTATCCTCTCGATCGTGTCGCCAGTTGGCCACGTTCGTAGTGCTTGCTATGTCGCTCTCTTCTAGGTCATGATGCTAGGCGCCCTGCCACGTCCCCGCCCCTGCTAGCACTTGCTCTCCTCTCGATAGCTAGTGCCTTGCCAACTGACTACGGTATGACCCTCTTCTCTTGATCGTTCTCTCTCTCTCACAAAAAAAAAAAAAAAAAAAAAAA
>BFEA01000016.1:446948-472395 GCA_003427395.1 Chara braunii | reverse complement strand
CCCCCCCCCCCCCCCCCCCCCCCCCCCCCCCCCCGGCCGGGGCCCCACACACAGATACATTTGGAGACACATTTGGCATCCGTGGCTGAGTGGGTGTGTAGAATGGGTTTTATCAACTTTTATGGCTCTGGCAGATTAGTTTCCCAGACTAACTGCCGTTTTTGGCACGAGTTTGGTCGACACAGACGCTAGGATTGCAGGGTTGGTGTGAGTTAAGTCAACCAGTTTATATGGGGGGAGTCCTAGTACATCAGTCAAATGCAACCTGGGCAGATTGTCGGGATTCAACCTCCTGATGAGTCAGTGAAAGTCCGACAAAACAGTCTGACACAGTCATGCATTATTTTTTGTGGAGTTGTGTGTAGCGAACATGACAACACACACACGGCATCATTACCATCATCTCTACCACAAACACTCCCACACAACCCACCCCCCTTCTTCTGCATTTCGATGTCATGAATGGTGATGGGGAAGCTTTCGTGGTCGTGAACCTTCTGGATAGCCCCTGATTTGGCAGATGCATGGATGCAACAGGTAATATGGTTTGCCACATAGTTCTGTCTACTCACTCCAAAGTATTTTTTTCAAGTACACAGGATTCAAACTCAGGACGTGTGGATTATGCCCTATTGAGACGTGTGAAAGGATTTTACCGCTGTCAGCCTGGTCTTGGTCCCTGTCCGATCTGTAATCTCGGTCATATAGTAGTCCCAGTCCTGGACACCTGTACCATATTCCCGTGTCCCAGGTAGGTTAGTTTGCAGTAGGCCGATGTAGGGAGATTCTGATAGGTATTGTCGGTAGGCCCTTTCGTCAGTCGGTCCAGTCAGCAGCAGAGCCCCCAGGAAACTCCGCAACTTCTAGAAGTGACAAACATTGGCAGGGAACTGCACCACAACTGGTAGAGGAAGTCCGGAAGACAAATTGTCAGGTACAAAATTCCAGTTGTTGAAGGTGACAACACATTAACTTGCATGACCAGACAGAAGTGCTGCTCCACTATTTTGGGATGCGCTGTTGTGCACTGCCAAGAGGAAGTAGTCGACGGCACTGGGCGGCAGTAGGCATAGCTGGGTCGAATGCGCAATAGAGGGAGAAAAAACGAGGGGTACTTGGAAAGATGCGGGTCAGAGAGAGAGAGAGGAGTGAGATTGAAGGTAGGGAGAGCACATCTGGAAGAGCTTGCCTGGCGGCCATATCCACACATTGTCTTGTACAAAGACAATGTTTGTATGATCGAGTTGATTGTCCGAGGCTATGTTTGAGTTGCATCTAGCGTGTGGTCCTTGTGTGTGCATCCTGTGGTGTGAGCTTGGTGTGAAGTGTCGTGCATGGATGGTCTTAAAGCACATGCTTGTTTCCTCTGGTGCTTGGAAGCCAACGGAGTCCGATGTCATTATTATTCTTTTATACCAATTCCCCATGACAAGTTCTGCATATCGGCGAATACCAGTGTCTTCCATCTAGCCGTGTCTGCAAATCTTCTTGACTTGTGAAATGGCGGTCTTGTGTGAAGACTGTTTGCAGGGGTTACCAGAGGTAATTGAAGAGTACTTGGAAAATGGCTTCACCAGGAGCACAGCATTCAATCGGCGAGGCACACTACTGGCAGGTGCTTCTTCTTTTCCAACTCCCTTGCTGTCTTGGATCATCTTTCGTTTCTGTTGCCCGTCCTTCTATTTGATGGGGGGTATTGGAATCTCTCTCTCTCTCTCTCTCTGTGATGTCGTGTTTTGATGTTAAGTAGGGGACATAGGTTGTGAACATTCTGCAGAGGCTGCAAGGCTGCAGTTGTGAGGCACGTTGATGTGGTGACAAGTAAAGGTCTGCATCTCGAGATCTGGTTGTTGCTGGACGCTGCTCTTTTTTTTTTTTTTTTTTTTTTTTGGACAGTGGTGAAATCCTTTTTTTTTGTGGCTCCTGTCCAGTGGTGCGGAGCATCACCAGCTGGAAAATGGGTCCAGCGTCTCCGAGTGTCACAAAATGGTATGTGGTCATGTAGTACCTGGCCCAGCGGGAGTACGGAGCTGGGGTTGGAGGGCCGGAATGTGCTCCGGACGCTGCGTTTTCAAGTGCTATGCCGAAACAATCTAGAATCCCCTTTTGTGAACTACATGTGGCAGCTAAACTGGGCAAAGCACCTCTGGGCTACACCTGCAAATCTGTCCTATTCAGAGCAAACCAACAAGCAAGCAAAGAACCAAGCAAGGAAGAGAGAGAGAGAGAGAGAGAGAGAGAGAGAGAGAGAGAGAGAGAGAGAGAGCAGATGCAAGTTCTATGCCGAAACAATCTACGTTTGTGTGAACTACATGTGGCAGTTAAACTGAGCAAAGCACCTCTGGGCTACAGCAGCAGTCGAGGCTTGGCATACCTGTCCGTAATTTCCGGACGGAACAGGCAGGGCACTGAAAGTGTGTTAGTCCTTCATGAGTGTGCTGCTTTTCATGTCGTTTTGCACTTTTCTCATGCGGTTGTCTCTACACTGTCTTGTCGGACCTGAATGTATGATCCTTACCCCTGTTTTAATGTGAGAAGAGCAATTGCCATTGTCCTAGTATGTGCCTAAATTCTCGAAATGGATGCTGCTCAATGAGCAGTAGGGTGCTTTTTCCTCTGCGCCCTCATTGCCACGAATCATTAGTTGTGTATCAAAATCGCCCATATGGTTTGCAATTTCAAGAAAACCTCCTGTCTCTCTACCCCCCACCCCCCCAAACAAAACCTCGGCTCGCTAATCCCTACATCCCCATCCAATCTACTTTGTCTCCACCTGGGTATCTGCTGCCTTTTTTCATCAGACCTGCGCTTCTCATGCCAAAACGGATGGATGCTGCACTTCAGCCCCCATCCACATCATAAAAGACTGATGGCTAATCCGGGTGCAAATAGTTTTTCCTCCATTAACAAACGAACTCTTTTGTCACAAGTGGTTAACAGGGACCCCCACTTTTCAGCCCCAGGTTAATATCCCCAACACTGAAAAGTGCATCTGGGGATTTTTTATTTATTTATCTTTAATTTGGACCATTTCTCGATTTATGTGTGTCATCCTTGCGCAGGGGCCATGCTAATCTTCTCTGTATCGTTCCAATTTTAACGGATGTCCCGAAGGACTGCGTTTGGGGATTTTTTTTAAGTTTTTTTTTGAATTTTCGTTGGGCCCTGTTTTATTTTTGGTCAAGGTCTGTGTGTGCCAAATTTGGTGTTTGTTGGGGTCTTGGAGATGACTGGTTTGACCAGCCCTGAAAATCCTGGAAAACTGAAAAGAGCGAATTTTGCATGAAAAGTTGAAAACACACTTTTGCCTTTAGGCCCCTTTGATCCGTTTTTTTGTATCTTTTTTGCTGTTGGTTTATTTGGTGTCCACTCGATGGACTGGTGACAAGTCTGGCTTAAAAGGTGTGGGGCGTTTGTTTGTTATAATGACCCTGAAAAAAACCTGAAAATTTAGGGCTCTGTTAACCTCTTCTCATTGCAAAAGAAAAAAAAAAAAAAAAAAAAAGAACCTGCAGAGTTGAAAAGCAGGAAGTCGGGGAAGGACAGTGGGTACTGTTTGGAACGCATCTACCCAGAAATGTAGCTAGTTTCATTTCTGGTTGTCTTAGTTTTTGTGTTTTCGTTTGATTCTGTTTTCGTGCCCTGCCAATGAGGCAGGGCACATTCCACGGACAGCTGACAATTCTGTTTTCAATTTGGAATGTCCATGGTACTCAGGACCTGAGCCTTTGACCTTCCTGCCGAGGAGAAATCACTGATCTAAGGTGGTTGTGGGCTTTTTTGTGGTTTTGGCCTTTTGTTTATGCAAGCGAGCTTTGTGGTGAGGTGAGCATCCCTGCTTGGACCGATGAGTGAAGAGAAGTTTAAGAAACTTTGGCTCGTGGCTTTCTTAGGGAAGATGTTGGGAGGTCCTGGCTGGACTTGGGATGCAATTGGTAATGTGGTTTATTCCATAGCAGTGTGGGGGTTCATGCCTGGTTGTGGATTGGGTGGAGCTGGGCGGGATATGTTGGGTTTGATTGGGGAGTGGCTTATCAATGAGGTATGGTGTTTTCACTGGAGGATGGGCTGGGTGGTGGGAGGGAGATGTGACCGTTGGGTGGTGTTCCTGTAAATGATAGCTGGGCGTCAAGATGGGACCATTGCAATATGGAACTTTGACACAAGGGCTGTCATGAAGGAGCTGTCTTCCGAATCGTCGAGTTCACCAATCATCAGTGTCAGCTGGTCAAAACGAGGATGGAAACTTCTTTCGGCCTCTATCGACAAAAGAATTTTGCTGTGGGATGTCCTCACTGGTAATGTCGAGGCATCTGTAGAATTTGATCGGATGGTTTTGACGGCCAGAATGCATCCCTCTATAAACAATTTGTGTCTTGTATGCTTTGTGTACGGAGCACCTCTGCTTGTTGATATTGGTAGCGGTGAAAAGCTGCCCGTGCCTGTGTATTCGCCTCCCCCCTATCATCGTGGTATTGGATCACCACTGGACAGGGGTGTCACAAGCGTGAGAAGAGGGGGCAGCTGTGGGTTTACACCTGCCCCTCCCAGCTCTAATGGAGAAGGCGGCATCGATATGCCATCAACTGCTTGTTTTAACAAGAGGGGAGATGTGGTTTACGTCGGCAATTCCAGAGGCCAGCTTTTGATTGTGGAGATGGAGACGTGCCATGTCCTCGATGTAATTCAGGTCACTAGTGGTACACCGATTCGGCAACTGGCTTTCAGCCGGAGTGGAAAGTATCTTCTGACAAACTCGAATGATCGTGTTCTGAGAGTCTTTGAGAACTTGCTGCCCAAGGAAGGTGCTGCTGAAGCGGCGAAAAAAATCATGGAAGGCAGGAGATTGGTTTCTGCAGATGAACAGGGAGGCGCCATGACGTCATCCCATGACTGGAACTCAATGCAGGGCTCAGGACGTGGAGGTGGGAGTGTAATAGGGACACCTTGTGAAGAACTGATTGGAGGAGGCAGTAAGCGGCGCTGCTCAGAACTGCTAGTCTTTGTGCGAGGTTATCAGGATGCTGTGAATAGGTAAGTCTGGTAAGTTACTAATGTCGAGCCTTTTACCACCTTTGCTTGCGTCACCCCTGCACTGACTCCGGCATTCTTTTGCCTCTCTTTATTCTATTGTGCACGTTTCACTTGTTGCTTTGTTGGCTAGATGCTTGGATGCCACTCAGAATCAGGTAATGAGAATCTGTATGAACTCGGCCACATCGAGAATGTGTGTGGGCTGAATTGTTTGCTTTTCATGCTCTGACCTGGCACTATGTATGGTTAGGTGCAGGGAAGGTAGTGCAGCCAACTCCAGTCAGAAAGGTCGTAGCACTTAGTCTCTCTATCCTTTTTTCTCTTCTCTGCGCACTTAGTCTCTCTATCCTTTTCTATCCTTTTTTGTCTTCTCTGCGCACTTAGTCTCTCTTCTCTGCCTATTTCTGCTCCTCCCTGCTGCTTTTATACTCTTTTGTGTCCCACAGGCCTGTAGCTCTTTCTACGAATGGGCTGTGGGATTTTCGGGACCTTTTCTTTGGCTTTCTACTCCTGCCGGTTTCATCTCTTCCCCTCACGTGCCATTCCTTGAATTTCTGACCTTGGGCCTAGGACTTATGGGCAATCCTATTTGCCTGCCCTGTTTCCCTGTTTTGTTGTCTTGTGCCTGTGCGTGCTCTAATTTGCTTTTGTAATTATCTCCAAAATTGGAGACTGTGAATTCTGTGTGAGTTTTTGTAGCTGTTCCATGGGTTTTCTGGGTTTCTTATTTTCTGAATCTGATCCTTGTGTGGTGGTTGCTGATATCTGTGTTCCGTGTGTCTGACTGTTTGTTTGAGTACTCGAGTGTTTGTGTGACTGGGTATGATGGCCTGTGTGTTGCTTTGGCCCTCTCAGGCCTGGTATTAACCTTTGTTGCTGTAATGGTGGCCTGTGCAGCGGGTACAGGGCTATTGGGCTACCATAGGCTTGTGGTAGGTAGGCCTAAAGTGACCAAAATGAAGAAGTACCGTGTAGGTAGGCAGAAAGGGCAAAAAGTTAGGCGTGTGGGCCCAGAGAAGTCCGAAGGTACCAGCCTGAATGTAGTGCGGGAAGAGTCTAGGTCCAGCCTGCAACGGTTTGCACACCAGAAAGAGTAGGAAGCGGTAGGGCCTGGAGGCTGCATATGATGGGAAGTCACTGGACACTAAGGCAGGCGCCAAAGTATATCTTTGCGAGTGGTGAGTTGCTGCTCTTTCCTCACTTGACGGCAGTCAGGCTGCTAGTTGGGTAGCTTGGGTGGTGAGTGCCAAGCAGCGGCATAGGTGGAGAGCTGCCGCCCACCCTAGCTATGATCTCTGACCTAGGCTGAGGCAGGAGAAGGGCCAGGCAGCCTGGCGGCAGGTAGTAGAGGTGTCTACCAGGCTATGGAGGTGGAATAGAGGGTGAAAGGAGGAGGAGAGTGAAGGAGAAGACTTACCTTGGCTACAGTGGACTGGATCTTCATCCTTTTGGTTGGCGGTGCACGTAGAAGGTCCCCGAAGGGGGTACCAGTGGGTTAATGACTTCATTTGTTAGAGTAGGCTTGGTGGCTGAAGTGGGAGGAGGCATGTCAATTTTGCGTTGTCCTTTGAACATTGGAGCTATGCTTGGATGTGCCGTCATAGCTAGATGCCATACCAATGAGGAAGGGAGGTGTAGGAGTTCAAAGGAGAGCTGTATATGTCGCGGGGCAGTAATCAGGCAGTTGAGTCTGGCTCTTTGTTGTTGCTTATTATTTATAACAAGTGGACCCGCCGAGGTGATGCCGCAGCCCAGTGGCGGGGGTGAGAGGAAATGAGGGGGGGGGGGGGGGGGGGGGCCTGCTCAACAAAATGTGAATTTCTCTCCATCTCTCCTTCCTGCCCCTCCCCATCCCCCCCCCCAACCCAACCCAACAAAAAAAAAGTCTTTATGACCTCTCCCTCTGCCTCCGGCCGTTAGAGTCGTCGACTCTGCTCTTCCTCCCTCAATCATCTGCCTTGTGGACTATTGCTTGCATGTATGGCAACACTGTTCACATGTAAGCAAACCGGATCTCTTGCTGGAATAAAGGGGGGAGAAAAGAGAGGGCACGCGAGGTGAAACTGATATTTTTGAAAAGTATCATCACTTCTATTTTACGGGCGCTGCATTCTGGATCGTGAAACCTGTGGGGTTGACACACTCACATCCGCTTGATCATCACATGCCCACGAACTCGTAGTAGAAAAAGTGTTGTGGTCTCGAGCGATTTATGAGCAACTCATCCACATCCGAACTCAGAAAACCAAGTACCTCACCGATAGAATCACTAAGCTCCAGTGTGATTCTGAAAATGCAAGCCAGGCTATCCTGAGCACCCGTTAGCAGGGGGAGGGCTTCAGTTGATTGACCGATTGCTTTAATCGATTGGTTGATCGGCTGCTGGGAGAATTCTATGCTCGATGTCGTACAGTGACCTCCCCTGCCCTCCTCGTCCTCCTCCGTCCTCAATCTCGCCACAATCATGTCTTTCCTCGTGGCGTCGTTCGCACACGCGTTTGCGTGGGTTGCCATCTTTGGTGCGTGTGGGTTGTGTGGGTTGTCACGTTTGCTACACAACACCGCAAAAAAAGCTTGACTGTGCTTGACTGTTTTGTTGGACTTCCACTGACTCTTGAGGCGCACGAGTGTGTGCTTTCCCCATCGCCATTGTGTTTGTCCTCCTCCCTCCTCGAGCCTTGTCCCTCGTTGTCATCGTGATCGTCCTTCCTACTCTTCCTCCCTACTCCCCCTCCCTCCTCCAGCTCTGCTCCTCGTCGTGCCTCCAGGGTCGACCGCCTCAGCATCACCATTGCTGTTGTTCTTGATGCGTCGTGTGTGCTTGACTTCACAAAAAAAAAAAAAAAAAAAGAAAGGACGAATGCGCCATACTGGTCTGTGCGTCTGTCTGTTGCGCTTATCTGAAGGAGCCCCCTCCTCTTCCATCCATGCTCGTTGCCCTTCTCCCTTCTCCTCCATCCATGCTCGATGCCCTCCCTCCTCCTCCTCCATCCATGCTCGTGGCCCTCCTCCCTCCCCCTCCCTGCATGCTTGTCGCCTTCCTCCCTCCTCCTCCATCCATGCTCATCACGCTCCTCCATCCCTCCTCGAGTCTCCATCCTCTGTCCTCGTCCCTCATTTTCATTGTCCTCCTCCCCCTCCATCCATGCTCGTCCATCGTTTATGGCATGGACTACCAGATGTTGAATTTAAATAAAATAAAAGATGGACTATATCATTCTCTGAGCTTTTGTTTTGATTGCTATATCAAGTGGGAAAAACAGTGAGTGGAAAAGGCACTCCCCGGCAACCGGCAGGTTGGAAGAATTGTGCCCTTGGCCTTGGGCTGTGTGCGCAATTGCTTGGGTCTAGACAAGAGAATTGAGATTCGTGGTTCACTTCTTGATTCTATCCTGGCACTGACTGTTTCCCTTCCATTTTCATTGTACTATGGAAACTCTGGCGCCACACTTCGTGCTGGCACACGGACAAAAAAGTTGAGCCATATGTCAAATCAAGTCAATCAAAAACGTAGATTGCGCGTAGCTAAAGATTAATTAAAATTTAAAACGCAGGCAATGTAAAGTGATTTGTCAAGATAGAGCTTTTCCTATGGCTTTCTCAGTTTTCTTCAAATCACCAACGGTACATAGGAACCGAACTGCCTCACGACGTACTTATGTCAACAAATGGAACAAAAGTTCAAAACACTGTTGCCTTTTCAAGTCAATTCTCCCATCATGTACAGGCCTCGTTAGAGGCTTGTTTTCGTGAAACTGTTTGTGACGAATTTCGCTTTTTAAAACTGCGAAAACATCAGTCAAAACTAGTTCAACAAGAAATATGAACCTTCAACAGACTTACAGTCTGTCGCTTTTAACCACTCGGCCACTCTCCCAAAGAATTCAGCATCCTACAGGATTTGAACCTGTGACCTACATTAAGAGCAGGTTGGATTCCACGATAAAACAGTTCTGTTTCCAAAAGGATTTGTCCGTCCGTAATGGACATTACATTGGTAGGAATATGAGCAGATACATCTCCAACTCGTGTTTCGATAACAGTTAAAGCAGTCAGACTACCTGCAGCCTTCTTCCAGATATCTGCATTTCTCTTATCTGGCATCAGATCAGACGCGAAGTGTCTGCTGCCCCTCCTCCCTCGTCCTCTTCCCTCCTCGTCCTTCTCTCCTTGTCCATCCATGCTCGTCCCCCTCCTCCCTCCTCCATTCATACTCGTCGCCCTCCTCCCTCCTCCATCCATGCTTGTTGCACTCCTCCCTCCTACTCCACCCTCCATCATCTAACATCGAACTTCATCGACATCGTCCTTGTCCTCCCTGCTCCTCTTCTCTACTCTTTCACACTCCTCAACCTTGCTCCTCGTCGTCCCTCCTCCATGGTTAACCTCCTCATGTCACTGTTGCCGTCACGCTCACGTCTTCACCGGTGGATGTGTGTGTGCATGTGGGATGTGCCTTTCCCTCCCTTCAACTGCCCAGCTCTGCCATGTTTCCACGACCCATGCCCCCCATCAAAACAAACCGTTCATATGAATTTTGTACGAGTCTGAGAAAACAGAAACGTTTCTTTGTGCTGCGCGTTTTCGCTACAGCTTTTCCCTGGGCCCAGCATTTTCGGTGTGGCTTTTCCTTGGGCCCGATCTGTGTCCCACATGTTTTCCCACCACTGGTCGCCCAGGTTTCACGTGGGAGCATCACGGGAGACCTGCGTTTTGCTTTAAACCATCACTACCTCCAAGCCTCTTTTTGCCGAGGTGGAGCAGAACTGCGTGCCAAGCTTTGGCTGAAGCACCAGCGTGGCCTTTTTTGTTTTGTTTTGGGTGGTGCCGCCAGCCTTTTTGGTCCTGTGCGACCTGGCCTCCACTGACCTGCGAAGAATGCGGTATAGGTTGTATTTAGGACTTAGCTGTCCAGCCTGAAAGGTAGTAGTGGTTTAAGAGTATAATAATAATGATAAGGATAAGATGGTGTGGGAGATGTATGAGGGAGAGATGATGGAGGCGAGGTGACATTGGTTCCAGCTTGTGTTTATCTTCTTCTTCTTCGTCTATTCTTCTTCCTCCCGTGTCTTATTCTTCTTCTAGTCTCTTTCATTCGAGTTGCAATTGAATGACATCGTCTCTTTGTGAGTAATTGCACGGGGAGCTGGCCAGAATCATAACATTTGCTTTGTTTTCCTTTTACAGGTACCAATGGAAGGCAGCATGCTTCAGTGGGAATGAAGAGTACATCATAGCTGCCTCCTCACAGAAGACAGAGCATAAGGCATACATTTGGCATCGCAAGGAAGGGACGCTGAAATCTACTCTAGAAGGGCCTAAAGAGGGTGTTGTTGATCTGGTTTGCCATCCGGTTCGTCTTATAATTGCTTCTGTGGCGAGTTCAGGTTTAGTCTACATTTGGGCACAAGAATACACAGAAAAATGGGCGGCGTTCGCCCCGGACTTCGAGGAACTATCGATGAATGAAGAGTACTTGGAGAGGGAGGATGAGTTTGACAAGCCACTCCCTGACAGCATGGTAAGCCATTTCCTCTCCTGGCCATTACATAGGCATGCAGGACTCCAAGCGTATCTTATTAACTTCGTAGCAAGGAATGTGTGAAATCTAAATGCCCGCTGATGACAGTGGATGTTGAGTGGGTGAAGCAACTGTTTCGGTAAAAGCCATGTTGTGATGCTCTGAATTTCAAGCAGTTCATCACATGGAAATTCTGCCCCGAAGAGCACTGTTCGCTAAGAACGGAACAACACTGCATACTCGCTGTACCCGAAGGAATGTCTATACGAAGTGAAGGACCAATGCCTGGGAACTGCAATCATATAGTTCAGATATTCCTGTTTCCCTTGTAAATCTAACATGTCTATTATTAACTATGGTCAATGAATGCCCGTTGTCATTTACCTAATATGCAAAGAACCCTCCGTCAAAAAAGGAACTAACACTGCATACTCGCTGAATCTATCTTCCTAGGCCGCGCGGCCTCCAAGCAACCGTTACCTCCTCCCTTTCGGAGGAAAACATCATTGCAGACTCTGATATTGCCCGTACAGGCCCTAGACTCAGACTTGTTGGACTGGTACCCGCCTAGACCTAGCCTACAACTACTGGGCCTCTAAAAATGCCAACTTCTGTCTTCTTCTCGGCCTCGAGTACCCGACACATCTACCTCGGCTTGGTGTGGTACCGGCCTACCTGCTACTTGAGTGTTTTTCCGCTGCTCTCAAGTGTCGCGGGCCTCTTTCCCCACCACTTGAGTGTTTTCCCCGCTGCAACCCTCAATGTCACGGCCACAGGTAAGTACCTGCCCTTCAGGCCTTCCGAACGAACAAGTGCCCTTGTGGGTCACACACACACTCAAGCCGACAAGCACTCAGACAGGCATCCAGACCAGCAAGCACACACACACACACACAGACTTTGAAAACTCAGCATCAAGTGGGAAACACAGCAAGGCATACATCCCATTGGCAAAACTCATAAGTCCGCTGTGTGTCTCAGTCTGTGTTTGGGAGGTCCTTACATTCGGGCAGTTCATGTTTTTACGAATGTTGTCCGACTAGGCATCTCCAATTTCTTGCTGCAATTGTTGTCTTGCATCTAGGTAGTCACTGATATTCCCAAAGAATTCTTCCCTCCTAGACAGCGCATCAGCGGCTACAAAGCACTTAAGGAAACCCAAAGTCAAACTAGCCTATATCTCGCATGCCTATAGAACTCGGTAATCTATTAACGTTTGCTTCTTCTGCATAAGGACAAGGTACAGTCTTTGTCCCATAGCCAGATGTGGCTTCTGCGGAATGGGGTTACGAAAGCCTAGGAAGGAGGACAGTTCGGTGAGGTTTTTGTAGGCCAATCCCTGATGGCTATCTTCCGACTCTACTCCATCTCCGTCTGAAGCATGACCGAGATACAGCACTCTTTGCTTAGCGCACTTACATGTCTTTGGTTTTAGCTTGAACTGACTCTCCCTCAAATTGGAACCTTGCACAAGTGCTCCGGAAGCTCTTCTTGCAACTCGCTGCATGCTGAGATTTCATCTAGGTACACTACAAATCTGTCAAGCCAGTGCCTAAACGTATTCATGCAACGTCGAAAAGTTGCAGGGGCATTAGTCAGGCCGAGGGGCATTCCAGTAAATTCATAATGTTCCTATCTAATCTGGAATGTTGCCTTGGGTTGGTGCTCCTTAGCTACTTAATCTGGTGATACCCAAATTTTAAATTTATCGTTGAGATGTATTTGCATTCCTCCAATCTATCTAGCAGGTCATCTATTCGTGGCAGTGGCTCTGCAATTTTCATCGCGATAGCACTCAGTCCCCTATAGTTGATACACACTTGCAGTTCTCCTTGCTTTTAGGTACAAACAGGACGGGTACCCTGTCTTTCCTCGGACTTCGCTGCTGACTGGACGGACTGACAGAAAAAGGGCCCACCGAGTGTGGTCAGCATGCAAGATTTGGCGTGCACAGACTTAGCAATCCTTTATGATCAAAATTTTTGACAGAACATCCCTGAAAAAGATCAGGGAGGTATACTGGGTGGTGATCTATTTGGGAAAAAGTAATAGAAAAATCAAAAGAATTATTCCGGCACCCAAAGTTCACCTCTCTTTTCTTTTTGCCCCGAGGGGATGTTGTGGCAGTCTGAGGTGGATGTTGGTGCCTGGAGCACACATTCACTGAAGCATGCGTTGTTTGAGATGCGTCTGTCGAGCAAGGCTTGTTCATCATGCATGTTCTCCCATTCGCCGTGTAGAATTATGCATCACGGTGAGATGAATGTAATACAAAGACAGTTCATGGAGCACACCCAAGTAGTCTGGCTGAGGACTTCGCCCGATGAGGTGTTCCTGATGGCTTCTCTCACACAAAGTACCAATCACAGACATCCCTTAGGAGGGTGGGCACAGCACAGAGTTTGATTGTCACCTTCAGAGTATCCAATGGTACGTGGCTTGATGACCTGTGTTCCTTTCGACTCTCATGTCCGTTTTGACTCTCTGGTTTCTGTTGGATGCAATGTGACTGATAGCTGCTGATCATCAGCTGGCAACTGTTGCCTGTGGTTTTTATCTATTTGCTGACTCCTAGTTGTTGACTGCAGATGCAGAACATGCACAGTATCCTTCACGCATCATTTTGCTAACGGAAACCCTGGGCTTTCTTCTTGATTAACTTTCTATCACGTGTAATGCAGATTGTCTATCTGTGATTTAGTCATCTCAGGAGTTTCTAGTTACAGTTGATCAACTGGTGTATGTGCAGGGAGTCTCAGGTAATGAAGTGGAGCAAGATGAGGACGAAGATGTGGACGTTATGACCGTGGAACGACTGTCTGTGTATAGCGACTCTGATGACTCCCGCGATTGCCTATACTATTTACCGACAGTTCCTATTCCAGATCGTCCCCCGGATGAAGTCCAAGCGCAAAGTGGAAGAAGGAAAGACTTGGCTCAGAGCCATGATGGCAGTGCGGCCGCTGAGGGTGAAGGCGAGGCAAACCACGCCGAAGATGGTGACAACGAGGACGCTGCAGCAGAAAAGGGGGGGTCTGATGAACAGTCTGCTCCTCGAAGTGCGAATGGGAAAGGTGGAGAGCTCAATAGAGCTGCAGGGGAATCAATACAAGGTACATATGGCCCTGACTCGTTTGAGTGAGATGCGAACAATAATGAGTGGCTGAGTGCTGGGTTGCTCATAATATGGACATTTCCTGAGGATGGAAACAAATATTTAATCATGAATTGGCTGAGTGTGATCATGGGACACACATTTCTCGGCAATGGAAATCGGATTTAGCGCATGCGAATAACAGAGTCAGTGATTAACTGCTTGACTTCTTGGCAGCGTGGGAATAAGAATGGTTGTGGTAAATGACGATGAGGCTTGCAGCACACCATGTGTAGCAAAGTATGTGCGTGCAGTGCACAGGGCAGTGTGCTGCATATGGTACATGCCTACCAGAGAATCTCCATTCCACCCCCCCCTACAATCCGTGATGGAAAGCGGGGTGAAACATTATTTCAAGCCACTTTTGGCGGTATGGCCTGTCAAAATCTCCTCTCCCCTCCCTCCATCTCCTCCCCCCCCCCCCCTCTTGGGTAAAACATGTCCTCACGGTCTGGCTCCATATCCATTCTGTGGGGACATGTTTTTCCAGTTGCCAGGGTAAAAAGAACTGGACTTTCCCTTTCAGAACTGTTGATTTTACCCTGGCCAGTCACAAGGTGCAAAGTACAAACTCGTGATTCCGTTCATTTGACCGAAGGAGCTCTGAACATCGTTGATCAGTCCATTTTATGGAGGATTGACTGTCAACTTGCCGTTTCCCTCTTATTCCGCAGAAACCCTTCCTAGAGTCTGTCAGATTAACCTTTGTCGACAACAATGGAGGAGGAAATCCGGCAAATGGAAGTGCGGCACCTGAATGTTTTGGAATGACTTCTGGCTGAGTTTGCAGAAATAAGAAAGGTGGCTTCTTGAGTTTTTGTGAAATCTCATGTTTATATGTTAATGCAAGGAACATGAGCAATAGCGAAATGACTGAATTTCAAATTGCAAAATCACATTGAAAGCCAGAAAGGTGTAAGCTGTCCAGAAAGCAGAAATGCACTGATATCACACCAAAGGAGAACCGAAGCATCAAACTCAATTGTCAATGAAAGCCCTCTCTCGCCACCGTCAACAATGTACCTGAACCTCTTTCCCCTATTGGCGCTCAGCGCTCAGACTACGATCTTACAGCTACTATACTCGCCTGCAAAAATGACAAAGCATCCAGCTGACGTCAGCAGAAGCAACCAAGGTACATGCCAGGTAATTCCTCCTGCCAGAAACACTTGAGGTCCACCAGAGCCATAACCTCAGTGGACCCGTGGGCCCTTGCCCCAATGTTCAAAGGACGATGCAAAGCTGATATGTCCCCTCTACCATCGCCACCATGCCTACCATGCCTAACTCTGCCCTGTAGCCTTCTTAGAAGCAGGGCACTCCCTCTGGGGCCTTCCAGGTGCAGCACCAACCAAGAAGATGAAGATGCTGTCCAGAATAGCCAGGTCATTCCTCCTCCTCTTACCTGGACTGCTCCGCCATAGCTAGAGCTGGAGCTCCAGGTCTCCTTCCTCCCCAGCACTGAGATTACCCGCTCGTTCCAGCAGTGTGATGCCGAACTTGCACACCGTGAAATGAGGAGCACCTCCAGGATATTTACCGGGCAGCTTGCCATTTGGGCTGTGACTTTCCAGGCCGCTCGGCGTCCCAAGCATCCAGTACCTTCCTCCTTTCAGAGGAGAACATCATTGCAGGTCTGATATCATCCGCTACAGGCCCTAGAGTCGGACTACTGGACTGGTACCCCACAGACCTAGGCCTACTGGACTTTTAAAATGCACTCACCCTCAAAAGGTACTAACTTTTTGTCTTCTTCTGCCTACCTACCCGCTAAGTATTTTTCTAGCTACGCAGGCCTAACCTGCCTGCTTCTTGAGTGTTTTTCAGTTGCGCAGGGCTGCAACCTACAAAGCCGCGGCCACAGGTAAATACCAGGCACGAGGGCCTTCCAAGCATACAAGTACCCTGGCGGGTACCATGGGTAAGTACCAGACCCGATGGCCTTCTAAACATACAAGTACCCTGGCGGGTCACAATCATACCCAGGCAATTGTGCACTTGGACAAGCACATGGAATCCAGCAAGTAAGCAAACACACAGACTTCGAAATCTCAGCAGTGAGCGCCAAAACCTCTGAAATCATCAGAGTTCTCAGTCTGTGATTTTCTACATCATTACAAAAGAAAGTTTTTTGATTTCACACCGGGGCCCGGGGCTGCCTAGGTACTGGCTGGAACCACGCAGAGGAAGCTTGAGTGTCCAGGAAGGTATCCTACCCTGCAACACCAATCCTTTGGAGTTGTTCCCCCCCCCCCCCCTCCCTCCCCCCTCCCTCGTCTCCCACCATTAACTGTGCCCGCTGGTGAAAGGTTCTCTCTCTCTCCTCACTCTCTGAACTTGTTGTGTAGATTGATCCCTATGTTTGGGAAGGTTTTGAATTTAGTCTCCTTGGTGTGTTTGTCGTGTGCAGAGGACGTAGTGCAGATTGGTCCTAATGGCAGGCCAGTTCGGAAGAGGAAATTGACGGAGAGGTCTGTTCAGGTTCAGGAACTACTTGAGAAGCGGCGATCTTTGGGAAAGTCGAAGAAGAAGCCAGGAGGAAGTGCAGGGAAAACTGATGTCAAAACACCCTCTGTAAAGGGTGAGGCAACGACTTCACCCATCGCAGCTGCAGCAGGGCAACCTCCTACTGTGGCATCTTGTGGGGAGCCTTGCAGCAAAGTAGGCTCCCCAAGGACAGTGCTTGCGAGAGAGGCATGCACCTCCGAGAAGGCTCTGAGCGAGGCAGTAGGGACTTTGCGTCGAGGCCAAGGTGGTGGGGACTCAGGAACCTCTTTGTTCTGGGTGGGTGGCGATGCGGTGCGCTCCCAGAAGTTGGTTGGATCCGAAGGTGAGGAGGCAGCTCAGAAAGCTGGGGAAGGTGATAGGGCAAGAAAAGCCAGAACTCCGAGCAGTGGCAAGGGGTGGAGAAACTCAGCGATGGGACATCCTGTTAGTAGCGGAATGTTCCATGCTCAGGAGCCACAATTGGGCAGCCTCCCCGAGACATCAACGGGTGCTGTTGCCAGCACTGTGATCAATGACAAGGATCCTCTTTTGGGTACGAGGAAGAAGAAACCAGGCTCATCTCGAGTTGCTCCTGGGACATTAGGAACAGAAGGCAGGGATTGGAATGCTGCGGGATCAGGGGTGACAGTCATTGAGCAAACGACACGTACTGCTGGAAATGACAGGGTACTGGATAACGGGAATCCTCGGAAGGGTCCATCTCGAAAGATGGGAGTGACTGGTGTATCTGGCCGATCGGCTGGGGAAGCCAAGAAAACAGGCAGTACGCGCAAGAAAGCTGATATATCTCAAGTTCATCATGCTGGTCTTGAAGGACAGCCAGTGGGTGCAGATCCAGGCCACATGTTGCAACAGAGTGTGGGCAAAGCAGAGTCACGAATGAGTGTGAAAAGGCCTGTCTGGAGAGTTGAAGCTGTCCCGGGAACGCCAAATAGAACAAAGATGCGGGGCGATGAGCTGACACCAACTCGTGTTGTTGGCAGGGGCCCTCGGTTGGGCACAGCCGCTGTGAGACCCGCTGTTGGGCAAACGTGGAGAGTTGGAACTACAGATACAGCTGCGGTTAGAGGTGAGCCATCCTCCAAGGCAACACAGAGCATCAAGTGTTCAGGAATGGAACAGAAAAAGGGCGGTATGAAGGGAATGATGTCTGCTAAGTCATTGGGTGCAAGACCTGCTATGCTTAGAAAAGGATGCCAGCCAGTAGGAGACAGTGGCGTCCCAAAGGGAATAGTGATCAGGGCAGAATCCCGGAGAGGCAAGGCAGAAGCTGTTGGCCCATCACAACCTGAAAAGGGACGGGCTGCTCTTGGCAAAGGGAAGAAGGGCATCGTGAATGAGAGGAACAATGCCCGAGTGAAGGTCAGCCAGCCCCGAAAGAAGGTAGCACCTTCGGGGGAGTGCTGTGGATTAGAGAGTGCAGACCTCCTCATGCCTGGGCGATCACCCGTTGGAACGGAGGGGCCGGCAGAAGCCACGTTTGGGAGGCCGATGTTTCATGTTGTGAAGCCTCCCACGAAGCAGCCAAGGGAAAAGGAGTGTGTGAGGTTTTATAGCATGACAACGAGCCCATCTGACAGATCCAAAGCGGAGGTGTCAGGCACTTCCACCCTTGTGGAAGTGGGCCCCATGTTGAGAAGAGTTTTGCCGGGTGAGTGTCCAAACTGGAGGGATGAAGAAAGTGTAACAAATCCTCCATTGACGACCGGGATGACGCGGGTGGGAGTGGTTCGGAGCTGCGGTGGTCCTATCCAGGAGAGGAGGGTTGGAGTAATCATGCGGGATTTCAGAATGGATGCTGAACGGCGCATAGGACTTGCTCCTGGGGTCCAAGCTTGCAGATCTCAGATTAATGGCAAGTGGGGGGTCCTGTATCATTGGCCCAGAGCTCAGCTTTCACGACCTAACACAGACAAGGAAAGTGAGGCCGAGATGATGTGGCATGGGAAACAAGATGGATACCATTCTGTCCTGGAGAACATGAACCAGCGGGGAAGCTCACGGCCTGACCCTTGGGGGCAGGAAGTCCGTTCGGTCCATGTTCAGTGTCCTTGGATGACTCAGCAGCGTAAAGAATGGATGCACTGTCAGGAGGGGATCTTAAAGGAGAATGGTGCCACTGATCCTATACGGGAGTGTAGCAGTGGGAAGAGATCAGCAGAGGTATGTTGTCGCGGCTTAATGCTTCCCTCTTCTGAGTTCCTGTATTTCCCTGTGTTCCTTGCTGCTCTGAGTTCATAAGGTTGGTCTTAATATTCTGTGTGCAAGCTAACAAAACAAAACGCTAAAAGTCGCTGGCGGTGGAGCAAGTGGTGGCACCACGATTGAGTTCTCATGCACCGTTGGCCTTTGGATCGGTCAATCTGGCGATCGTGCCTCAAATTGGGTATTTTTTATGTGAAAGGAGAATTGTTCCTCGATGCGTTGGATCGTTGCAAAAAAAATACATCGTAAGGCTGAAATCATTGGTGTTGTGTGGATCCGTTGATCTTTTGTAGCGGGTCTTGGATTTTTGTGTGGACCTTTTTTCGTGGAGATCTGACATGCATCTGGCATATTCTGTTTTTGTCAGGCCTGGGCCAGGATCTGGCCGCTTCAGCAGGCTCAGTCCGACCGGCGCCAGGCCGGGCCCTGGGGGGTGAACCGGAAAACCGGTTTTATTTAAAAAATGCCCAATTTTGTAGGCTATCAGCTGGGCCGCCCGGGTCACCTTTTTTTCCGGGGCGGCGCAGCCATGCAAGGAGCGCGGAAGGTCCAAGCAAAAACAGAACAAAAGGAAAAAAAAAGAAAAGTCCCAAAAAAACTATGTTATGCAGAAAAATAAACTGAACCTCAGGGTCATGTCGAAATTCTTTTTAACTTATACCAAGGTTTTTTTTTTTTTTTTTTTTGGCCCGGCCGGGTAGGTGGTCTCGGGCCACTCTGGTAGCCTAGCTAATTTCATGTATTTATTTTTCCGGATTCCGACTGTGCTCTCCGGGATCTGTCGGAATCCGCCATCAAAAGTTTGAAGTTGCACTGTTTTTTTTTTTGGGGGGGGGRGGGGGGGAGGACGGTGAGGAGACTGCGCTGTAGTAGGGGAAGGAGTAGAAGGAGGAGGTCGCTCCCTCTCTCTCTCCCCAAGATCCTGACAAAAAATAAGGAGGAGAAAAAGATGGAGAAAAAGAGGGGGGGGGGGGGGGGGGGAGGACGGTGAGGAGACTGCGCTGTAGTAGGGGAAGGAGTAGAAGGAGGAGGTCGCTCCCTCTCTCTCTCCCCAAGATCCTGACAAAAAATAAGGAGGAGAAAAAGATGGAGAAAAAGAGCGAAAGAAGTAGAAGATGAAGAAGACGAAAAAGAAGAGCAGGAGGAGGAGGGGATGGTGGTGCAAGACGTGGGGGGCGAAGCTCTCTCTCTCTCTCTCCCAGTCCAAGAACCCCACGAAGAAAAAGAAAGACGAAGACAAAGAAAGACGAAGACCAAGAGGAGAAACAGATGAACAAGAAAAAGAAAGAAGAAGAAGAAGCAAAAGCAGCAGCAGCAGCAGCAGCAGCAGCAGCAGAAGAAGAAGAAGAACAACAACAAAAAACACAAAAACTAAGGTCCACACTTACCTTCAGTCTGCAGTTGGACGAGACCCATTATTGGCCACGTGAACTCGGTGGCAAATTATTGTATTGGCATCTTCTGAGATTGCGGCTCTCCTCATCTTCTATCGCTTTCTTGCTTTCAAAATAGATATGACAGGTTCAGGGATCTGGATCTGAGAGGAAAGGTAGAGGTATGGCAAGCTGGCAGTCAACCCTCCACACTGCTGGAGCAATCAATGCTGTTCAGGGATCCTTCGGCCAGATGGAAGGAAACGTGTGTGTGGTCAAAATGTAATTTTTTGACTTGCCGGTGGAATAGGAACCGGACTGATGCTCCCCAGAATGGATATGGTAAAAAAAAAAAAAAAAGGTCTATACTTACCTCACGTCCCTTCGCGGCCATGGGAGGTGCATTGTGCGCCGCTTCACGATGGCGCTGGCGAGAATGGCGGTGGTGGGCTGGCGAGCTTGGACGTCGCGGGCTGCAGCGGGGAGGTTGACGGCGACTGGAATGAACGCGACGTCAACCTCGTCGTGGGGATGGGCCGGAGTGGGGGTGCAGGGGGATGTGTTTGATGATTGATTTTCAAGAGTTTCTAACGAAGTGGGAACAGGGGTGGGCCGGAGTGAAGGCGGGGTGGCGCATTTCAAATTTTGAAACGCGCCCGATTTCGGCCGCTGATCTCGAGATCAGTGGCCAGAACCAGGCGTGTTTCGAAATTCGAAAAGTGGGTCCTATGGGACCCCGCATTGTTAAAGAAAGTGTGCGGTAGATCTCCACCGCCGATCTCCACAGATCGGTGGCAGAGATCTGCTGCACATTTTTTCAAAAATGCAGGGTCCAATAGGCCCCATTTTGTGGAAACGAGGGGGCGGGGACAGGGACAGGGACGCCCGAAAATCCCGGCCCCCCCCCCAAGCGTGATGCACTGGGTTCGACTGGACGTCTGGACTGGTCCGATGTCCGGGTCCAGCGTAACCATGGTTTCTTTCAAAGGGCGAGGGCCACGAGATATAGGGCCTCAGTGCCCCGCTCACTAAATGCGCAAAACACACCCCCAAAGGGAATGAATAATTTTCGCATGTGTGTTGGCGGCGCTGTTTTGTGTTTGCTTTTTTTTTTTTTTTTTTTTTTTTTACAACACCCCCTGCAGTGCCAGTGCTACTGGTAAGAGCAGACAGCAATAGCACCCAGAGAAGGCTCCATCTATTGGTGGGGAGCATCACCTGCTGGAAAACGGGTCCAGCGTCCCTTGTACACAACGATTCAGGAGCATGACAAAGAAAAAAACAGAGGAAAGCACCTGCCAGCATTGTTTACTCTGCCTTCCAGAGGATTGACTGAGCAGGTTAATGGGAAAAGGAGAAACCTCTTCGCCCTATACCAGGCGCCAAATACCTGCTATTGAAAGACTAGTTTCTCCTTCTCCCAAAAGATTTTTCCATCCCATCCCCCAATAAAACATCCACTAAACATTCACCATTTTGATACTGTCTCATTCCATACTACCTTAGCTCGCAATCCCCCCCATACCATTCCATTTCAACCAGATCTAAAGGAGGGGGTGGGAAGAGATCCGGAAAGTCTGAGAGGGGACGGAGCGGGATAGAGGGGTTAATCTGGGTCCAATCTTGAAAGCATAGGTGGTAATCCCTTTTCCCGTCCTCAACATCTTCCCCCTCTTTCTTCCCACCTTTCCATATTACCATAGCGATCCAAACCCCCTATGCATGCGTCTGAGGTATCTCTTCTTCTGCGCTCATGTTTTGTTGCGACACAGACTTTCTTTTCAGATACAGGGCCTCACTCACTCAACTCTATACATGCATTTGGACACTTCTGGCCCAGATGCATTCATATATGTCCAACATTTTGAACAGGTCGATTACAAGCTCCGGATGCAGATAGCGTTATGTAGTGGAGTGAGGCCAAGAGAGTGAGAGCTAGGAAGAGACAGGCAGCCCAGGTACAGCATGTCTCTGGGTGCAAAAGGAGAGCGTACCGCAGGGTGGGGAAAGAGAGAGAGGCACCATGACAAAGATGGAAAAGATGGAGGGTAAGAGGGGATAGGAACGTGGGGGAGGGAGGGGGGGGGAGAGAGAGAGAGAGAGAGAGAGAGAGAGAGAGAGAGAGAGAGAGAGAGAGAGAGAGAGAGAGAGTAGCATGCTATGGGCTCCTACACAGCCGCTTGCAGGCCCGACGTTTCATCATTCGGACCCCACGCCGCGCAACATTTGTGCGACCTGGTGGGCCACGGCCACGTTTCGGGAGCAGACTCACATTTTTGTCCTATTTGCTTTTCTTTTATTCGGCATTTTATTCTACATCTACATCTACATCTACATCTACACCTAATATAAGAACTGCTAAATGTCATATCTCACGGCCTGAATTGCAGGCCGGTAACGCGCCGCGGACGGCCCAGATCGCAGGCCGATCAGAAAACTTTCTGATCGGCCTGCGATCTGGGCCGTCTGCGGCGCGTTACCGGCCTGCAATTCGGGCCGTGAGTCGGGCCGTGAGATATCGCTACCGGAGGCTACCGGAGGCGCCCGTTCGCCCGCCCGTCGGCCCGTAATCGTGGCCGCCCCCCCCCCCCCCCCCCCCCCCCCCCCCCCCCCCCCCCCCCCCCCCCCCCCCCCCCCCCCCCCCCCCCCCCCCCCCCCCCCCCCCCCCCCCCCCCCCCCCCCCCCCCCCACTCCTTCAAGCTCGGTACCGAATCGCCCGCGTGCCTGTTTTTATTTTTATTTTTATTTTTTTTATCCTGATCAGAACAGCTACTACACTTGCCACGCCCGTTTTTCCGTTGCTGGCCCACCGCTCCAATCGCCCGCGCAATGTTGTTGCCGCCCACGGCCACTTCTCCAATCGCCCGGCACTTCGTCTCTCTTTCTCGGTGCGCCTGTGTGCTCCGTGGTCCGTGCGCGTGTGATTGTCGGTCGGTGCTCTATGGGTGCGTCTCTCTCTCTCTCTCTCTCTCTCTCTCTCTCTCTCTCACTGTGCTCTCTCTTTGGTGGTCGCCGTGGTTCGTGGTTCGATTTGGTGCTCGGTGCTCATCGTGGTTCGATTTGGTGCTTGCTGCTCATCGTGCTTTGGTTCGATTTGGTGCTCATCGTGGTTCGATTGGTGGCCGGTGCTCATCCGTGCTTGGATCCATGCTTTGTCTTCATTGCTGCTCATCGTGTTTGCTCCTTTGGTGCTCTCCTTGGTGCTCATTGCTCTCTCCCTCTCTCTCTCTCTCTCTCTCTCTCTCTCTCTCTCTCACACACACACTGTGCTCTGCAGACGTGCTCATCATTGATCAGTAATTTTCATGCTCATCCAGACGTGGTCACCGTGGATGCGTGCTCATCGTGAATCCATCCAGACGTGCTTTTGGTGCTCATCATCGGCCCTCCCTTCTTCCTCCCTTTCTCCTTCCTTCTTCCCTCCGTGGCCTTTGCGCTCCTTCCTCTGGTGGCGTTACCTTCCTCGGCCCTCTGTCCTCCCTCCCTTCATGCTACCTTATCTGGGAATGATATAGAGAGTGCATTACGTTTTTCTTAGCTTTCAATTTGCGTTAAGGCTTAGAGCCACGTTTTTTTTTCCAATGTGAATAAGGGCGAGCGTGTCGCGCGTGCGGTTGCGCACAGACGCACACAGCGAGAGGTGTGGATGGATGGCGCGCGCGCGCGAGAGAGAGAGTGAGAGAGAGAGAGAGAGAGAGAGAGAGAGAGAGAGGTGACTCAGTGTGGTGTGTGTAGGGCTTGGGGAGGAAGAGAGAAGTATGGGAAGAAATATCGATACCCTGAAATACCTGGTGCAGGCAGTTAATCATAAGGCCGCTCCAAAGAAAAAAGACCGAGGGAGAATGTTGAGGAGGAAGATCTTGAGGAGGCAGAAGACGTGGTGGTGGAAGAGAGACAAGGGCAAAGAAGGTGCGAGGAAGGAAGAGGTGAAATGCGTTTTTCTCTCTCCTGCTTTCCCTCTCTCCTTCTTGAGCGTGTGCAACGGTGTTGAGATCTTTAAAAGAAATGGAGCGATCTTGATAACAAATGGAGCGTTTACGTCCACTGGGTCGGGCGTTACGAAAGGAGGGCCGCCAGTTGAGGGAGGAAGGGGCAGGTAGGGAGTACAACGGAGGGAGGAATGGAAGGAGGTGGTCAGGTGGTGATCAGGCTGAGGAAGGAAGGGGAGGAAGGAGATTGGGGGAAGGAGGGCAGACAGAGATCAGGCGAACGAAGGGGGCGGATGAAGGGGAATGAGGCGGCCAGGCGGACGGAGGCCAGTGGGAGGCTGAAGAGAAAGTGCTGAGGAGGCCAGTAGGCAGGGGAAAGGCCGCAGAGAGTAGGGCGGAAGCAGGAGTTCAGGTAGAGATCGGGCAAAGGAAGGAATGGGAGGAAGGAGATTGGGGGAAGGAGGAGAACAGGGCAAGTCGGGCAGAGGAAGGAGGAAGGAGGAGGACGGAGGAGATGAGGGAAGGAGGTCAGGCGGAGATTGGACGAAGGAAGGGAGTGAGGTGGGCAGGTGAAGGGAGGGCAGAGGGAGGTTATAAGAGAAGGTCAAGAGGAGGCAGGGAGGAAAGGGAGGCGGCAGGGAGAAGTAGGGCGGAGGGAGGACAGAAAGCAGAACGTAGTTTAGAGGTTGAGTGACATATGGAGGAAGGGAAGAGGTAAGGGGGGGACGAGCATGTGAAGAGGAAGAGGAGGGGAAAGACGGCATGGTGAGGTCGGCCGGAGGAAGGGCAATGGTTGGGTGGGGTACGGAGTAAGGGAAGAGGTCAGGCGAAGGTGGAGAGAGAGAGAGAGAGAGAGAGAGAGGCATACACAAATGGATTGGTGGGAGGAGAGTGAAGAGGGGCGCGTGAGAATTGGGGTCAGGAGGGGAGAGGGGCAGCAGAAGCCACAGTAGGACTGGGGGAGGAAAGAATTTGAAGAGGCGCAGAGCAATAGCTCGGGCGGATTTGGAGGAAGAGGATGAGGTGGCGCATGGCACAGCGTCCTGGGAGGGAAGGGAGAGTTGAGGGGTAAGGATGGTACAGTGACAAAGGGGAAGAGCGGGAGGGATAGCAGTACATGTCGTGGATGGGAGACAGATGGGGGGACGGGGAAGAGGGGCAGGGGTAAGGTGGAGTGTGGAAGGCCGAAAATCGCGCTCTATTTCTGTTTTTTCCCTTACGTGTGCTTTTGTGTGTGTGTGTGTGTGTGTGTGTGTGTGTGTGTTGGGGGGGGGGGGGGGGGAGAAGGGGGGGGGGGGGGGGGGGGGGGGGGGGAGGGAGAGAGGGAGAGGGAGAGAGAGAGAGAGAGAGAGAGAGAGAGAGAGAGAGAGAGAGAGAGAGAGAGAGAGAGAGAGGAGGATTAGGGGGAGTCGGCCTTTTGCGTCTCTTTTTCTTGCGTGTGAGAGAGTGACAGGGACGGGGAAGTGAGGACGGTTACAGGAAAGTCAACAGTGGGATGTGCGCATGCGAGAGAGAGAGAGAGAGAGAGAGAGAGACGGGAAGGGAGGAGGATTAGGGGGAGTCGGCCTTTTGCGTCTCTTTTTCTTGCGTGTGAGAGAGTGACATGGATGGGGAAGGGAGGACGGTTACAGGAAAGTCAACAGTGGGATGCGCGCGTGCAAGAGAGAGAGAGAGAGAGAGAGAGAGAGAGAGAGAGAGAGAGAGAGAGAGAGAGATGGGGAAG
>BFEA01000016.1:415393-438321 GCA_003427395.1 Chara braunii | reverse complement strand
GCTCTCTCTCTCTGAATGTCTTCTTCACTTTTTAACCTCTCTCTCCCTCAAGCTACAGCTATGGTGCTGGGTGCTGTTGACTACTGTGCTTGCTCAGCCGCACTTGATGCTTGGTTGCACAAGCAACTGATGTTGACGCGTTATCGGGGTGGACTTTCGTATCCACGCTGAAGTTCCCAACCTTTGATGTTTCGGGCCAGCACCTGCACTTGATGGCCGCAGACAGACTTGAATGCTTCTGGAGAGTCCACTGACTTGCCTGGGACCGAGCTGCTGACCTGACTGACTGACGGTCTGGACTGACAGGTGAATTGGGCCTAGCCGACCTACGGACCTGATCCCTTGATCTAGTTGCCTACCGAGTGGGATTTACGGTAAACGGAATCGTGGAACTTCGAGACTGGGGCTACCGTCTTCCCCTGAACATAAGGCATATGCGTTGTAAACGAATACAACGCATACCGTGTGTTGTATTCGTTTACAACGCATATGCGTTATGTTAGAGTGAACGAGACCAACTTTGCCTGCACAAGGGGGTCGGGTCCAGGCTGAGAGGCTCAGTTCTAGACCGTGGCTGGGGGGCTCAAAGCCTTGGTAAAAAGGTAAAAATGAAGTAGCGACGTACCTTTCCATGTTCAGGGTTGAGTTTTTCTTTCGCCTACTTGGGCCCATGCTCCACTCAGCAGCAAATGTGCAAAATGCGAACGAATCTTTCGGTACACCGTGGACAAATACAACTCGTTTCTTTTTTGTCTCGGTGACGACGATAGTGTAGTAAGACTGTGGTGAGTGACTTTCTTATTTTTCAACTTTCTTGGCCGTGCCACTTTCTTGGCCCCGCCACATTCTTTGCTGTCAGAAGGCCCTTCGTGCACGGGGACAGAGAGAGAGAGAGAGAGAGAGAGAGAGAGAGAGAGAGAGAGCCCTGCAGCGCGTGTCAGTGACCTGGAGGGAAGTTTCTTGCCTGAAGAAGAGCACAGGGGGCAGAGAGAGAGAGAGAGAGAGAGAGAGAGAGAGAGAGAGAGAGAGAGAGAGCACGGGCAGTGATCTGTGACTACGGACCTGCACGGGCCTGTCCCGTTCACCAAGGCAAGAACGGAGCAGGCGGTTGACCTTCGGGAAAAAAAAAAGTTACATTCGAATACAACAATTTTCTCTTTGTGAAATTCAAATATAAGGCATATGCATATTATTATTCTATAGAACGCATATGCGTTATATTCGAAGTGCCCTTGTATTCGAAGAAAAAACCGTTTTTTTTGGAAAACTCGAGTCCACCATATATGCGTTATGTTCGGGGGAAGACGGTAGGACTTCGATGCTGAGGTATGTGAAATCCTCTCACTATACCTTATCATTGATGACAATGATGCCGTCAATAGACCTTATCCGTTGCGCTCCTCAGTCTCTTTCATTTCATACCCTGTAATTGGCCTCCTCCAGTTCTTTTGATGTATACACCAGTACCTCGCTCAGCTATAGAGTCCGAAGCTGGGACTACCGGTAGCCCGATGATTCCCGAGCCTCGGACAACCGGTAGGACATCACAGAAACAAAAAAACAAACAAACAAACAAACGAACAAACATTACATTCAACGTTCAGCAAAAGAAAAAAAAAAAAGAAAGGAAATCAGATGTGCCCTATCAGATTGAATCTTCCTCGACAAAGAGGAAGATTCATTCTCGTAGAGGTTCAGAGAGAGAGAGAGAGAGAGAGAGAGAGAGGGCGTCAGATAGTATCTGTAGCCAAGTTTGGTGGACCAAACTCACCCTCTCTCTCTCTCAAACGCGGATAACGCGGAAGATTCATCCGAGAGAGAGAGAGAGAGAATGGGCCTCGATGCACTACTCTCCAAAAGTGCAAAATGAGAATGAATCTTCTGCAAGAACATGGAAAGATGCGCTGCCATATTTTTTGTCTTTTGTGCATGTGGAGAGTCGAGTCGAATGTGAACGTTGAGTCTCTCTCTCTCTCTCTCTCTCTCTCTCTCTCTCTCTCACACACACACACACACACACACACACAAACGCGGATGAATCTTCCGCGTTATGTGTGAGAGAGAGAGAGAGAGAGAGAGAGAGAGAGAGAGGGAGTGAGGGCGTCAGGGAGCATCTGACGCAGCAAACTTGGCGTCAGGTACTCCCTGACGCCCTCTCTTTCTCTCTCTCTCTCTCTCTCTCTCTCTCTCTCTCTCTCTCTCTTTCTTTCTTCCCCCCGTTCCCCCGCCTCGCCCGTTTTTTTTATTTCTTTGTTTGTTCTCGTTTCTTCTTTTTTTTTTTTTTTTTCCGTTCTTGATTCCGACTTTTGGGCGGTACCGGTCGTTGCAAGGTGGGTGCCCCTCCCGACGCGGGGCATATACGGGAAGCGCCGCGTCCGATAGCTGGGCCAGGTACTGGTGGTTTAAAGCCAACGCAGGAAAGAGCATCGTGTCACAAGTGGGAAAGCATCCAAACCCTTCTCCTCCGACGATTGCCACCTCCCTAGATCAAAATACATGCATGAGTCGTCTCTCTGTGTGGAAGGTGAGTTTGCTCCCTGCTGCTGTAGCCAGGTGTCTCCCTCTGTCCCTCGAGGTGTAGGAGAGGAAGAAGGAAAGCTCAGTTGAGACCCCTTCCACTCCCTCTCTCTAAATTAGGATAAACTGATTAGCTAGAGATGAAGACTTGAACTGCGAAGAAGATTCTGTGTTTGCATGCAATAGTACAATGTGGAAGGCAGGTCCCATGGGCAGCTATGGCTGCCTGCCCCCTTCTCTGCCCTCAATTCCCATAGACATCTGCAGCACTACCTCCCAGTCTTCCTCCAATGTGCATCTGTCTTGTAGGCCTACCACCAGCGCTGCAGTCCTGAAGCCTGGCGGCCTCCAGGGACCAAGTGCACATTCTCCATGAGCTCTGCCCTAGCATGTCTCATATACTGCGACTGGGCGACGACTCCTTCACTGTGCTTGTGCTAAACACTGTAGTGCCGAAGGCAGGTACCATGGGTGCCGTCAATCCCTGGAAACATCCCTAGTCCCACCTTCCTCTCACCCACTCCCCTTCGACAGCAGCCTGGCACACCCCCCGATATGAAGCACCCTGTCCCATAATCATGGCCCAGCCTTTCGTATGTCCTGAGACTGGGAGGCTCCAGATTTTCCTGTCCAGGTGCTTAAACCACCAGTGCATACCCCACTCCTCCCGAACCCACAGCGTTAAATGCACTGCAGAGTTGAAGGCTTGGCCTGCCAAAGCGTGGTACAAGAGCGGTATGCAAAATTCCGAGTACCCCGACTTTGTGTTGCCACGTGTCCATTGAACGCGGGTGCCGCGTTCAGTTTTTCAATGCATTGGATGCGCGCTCACTGAACGCGGGTGAACGCGTTTGATGCGTTTGCGACTGGGTCAAAACACGTCCATGGGGGAAGGTTTCCACACGGGGAGGGGTTATGGGGGGAGGGGAAGGGGTGCAGGCACCCTTCGCATCCCTCAAAAAAACATAAAAGGTAAACTTTTTGAAATGCCCCTCCGACTTCCATTTTTTGCGGTACGCCCCTCCAACGGCTGACTTACCCTGTCCTGCCCGTGGGGGCTTTGAGGTTTCCTGCAGGCCCCTGTCAGTGAGGGGTGCAACTTTTCAGCATGCTGGTGGTCGTTGGTGGCACTCGCCGCTGTTCCCCTGGCCCTGGGAGGGGAGCTACCGAGGCGTACTGGAAATCTGGAACTGCTACCGGTAGCTGGTACCGGTAGGGGCACATTGAACATATTTCAGGCCCTGCACCGGTTTTTTGGAAACTTCAATTGTTGCATTTCCCAAAATAAAAACATCAGAAGAAAAAACAACAAAAAAGAGCAACCAAAAAAAGCAAAAAGAAAGAAAACAAGAAAACTTACCTCTGTGCATTTGTGTCAGTAAGCGCAGCCATGTGGCACCGCCCAAAATCTCTCTCTCTCTCTCTCTCTCTCTCTCTCTCTCTCTCTCTCTCTCTCTCTCTCCCTCGCCCGCGCGCTCTCGGGCGTGTGCGTTCGCTCTTTGCGCCAGTGAAACACACACACACACACACTCAGGATTTGTTTTACTTGTTTTTCTAACTCCCCATGCCCCCCGGTGGCGTCCAACACACACGCTGTGGCATACTGGGTATCCACACGGGCCTGCAGGGCCCGACCAGAGGGAAAATCAGGGCCCTACAGGTCCTGTGTCGTTTTAGCCTGAAAGTCTGAAAGCAAGGGCCTACAGGCCCTGTGTCATTTCAGCCTGAAAGCCTGAAAAGAAGGGCCTACAGGCCCTGTGTCGTTTTCAGCCTGAAAGCCTGAAAACAAGGGCCTACAGGCCCTGTATCGTTTCAGCCTGAAAGCCTGAAAACAAGGACCTACAGGCCCTGTGTCGTTTCAGCCTAAAAAAAGGGCCTGGATTCAGCCTGAAACGGAGGGCCATTTTCAGGCCCTCGTAAGATCGACCTGCACTGAAACTTAGGCACCAGACCAGGGTTTTAGCACAGGCCATTTGGGCCTGTTTTCAAGACAACCTTTGTTTGAGCTTCAACCCCAGGGTCTGGCACGTTTTGGCATTGGCAAGAGCAGCCTCCTGGACGGGCCAGCACTATATAAGACTGGCCCGCCCTGCAGGCTGCAGGTAGTTCCTAGGGACTTCCCAGGCACTTCACGTGCAGGAGGCAGGAGGCAGTCTTCAGTATTCGGCACGCTGCAGTAGTAGTAGCGCTAGGAGTAGTCTTCAGCGCTGGGTCCTATTAGGAGCTAGAGTAGCGTTGGAGAGAGAGATGGTTGGCGGAGGCCAGGGAGACTTACCTGTGGCGCCATAGCTCCAGCTTCGTCTTCGATGTGCCTGCAACAAGGCGTCACCTTCACAGGTTAGTATCGGAGAGAGAGAGAGAGAGAGAGAGGGAGTTTTAGATCGAATAGGATGAGCAACTCACCGGCCAACAGGTAAGTCTCCAACCCCGCGGCGCCCGTCACGCTACTTCCATCGATAGGATGACCAAAATTGAATGAATCTTGTGTGTGTGTGTGTGTGTGTGTGTGTGTGTGTGCGCGCCAGGCCCCTTCAGACCATGGAATGATGATGATGTATGTTTGGTCTGCATTGCAACATTGATTGTTCGGATCATTGGTATATTAGCCTTCCACTGCGCTATCTTGTACTATGTGAAAGAGGTCGGTTCTTGCTCTGGTATGTACCATTATGGTATGCGACACGCGCACTGGAGGGGGCGCGCGTTCAGTCTTCCCCCCTTGTCTGCCACGTGGCACATTTGAATGCGTCTGAATCCGCGCGAACACAGTTTGAACGTGCGCATTTGAACACGAACGTGCGTTCGGCGTGTTCACATAGTATCCTAGCCCTGACTTCGTTAATTTTTCATCCGGATCCCCGGCAAGGGAACATTTCGGAAAAAATCAGGCATTTAGATTAGGTTCCGGCAGATCAGGGGAAAAAAAGTAAGAACAAATAACTACGGCCAGCCTCCCATGCAGGGCCACGGCCATGCCTTGTGTTCTTTTGCACTGGGCCATTCCAGGCCCCCTGAGGTGGCTTCCTACATGCAAAGGGAGGCCCAAAACTGTTTTTGGGCCTACCTTAACACCGCTAGGCCTGACTTTTTGTGGCCCAATCTTGGTCGCTGATCTTCAATCACCATGGGTCCCAATTGGGCCTTACAGAAAAGCACCAGTGAGAAGCGAACGCCTTAAGTCGAAGTCGCAGTGAGGGTATGTATTTCCCTTGCCTTCATCACTTGCTGTTGTCATCCCCATTGTGGCCCTTGTTGTGCAATCGTCTGCATCGTCTCTCTCTCTCTCTCTCTCTCTCTCTCTCTCTCTCTCTCTCTCTCTCTCTCTCTCTCTCTCTCTCTCTCTCTCTCTCTCTCTCTCTCNTCTCTCTCTCTCTCTCTCTCTCTCTCTCTCTCTCTCTCTCTCTCTCTCTCTCTCTCTCTCTCTCTCTCTCTCTCTCTCTGTGTCTGTGTGCGTGTGATGCCTGCCGGCGATAGCTGCTGCGTGTACATACGAATTTGCTGTGTAATACATTTCCACAATTTTCCAGACAGTTTCTGCAATTTTCATTTCTTGTGGTGGTGGTTGTCATCTCCTATGCAAGTTTTAGATGCAATGCGTTTCGTGGCCTCCCAAAGAAGCACAAAGTAGAACAAGAATATAGAAGTAGAATAAAGTACTGATCCTTTCAAGTATACCCTCTCTGTAATGACTCTGGAGGGGGAAAGCAAAGGGCTTGAATTTTCCAGTCGCCCCTTCTCATCCACTCCTCTCCTGCGTCTCTTCCTGTTTTGCTCCTTCCTCGTTTCCTTGTCCTTGTGTGCTCCTTGCTCTCTGGTATTCTCTCGAGGTCATCTTCATGGCAAGTTCCCTGCTGTCTGGCATTGTCTCCGTGTCATTTTCATGGGCAGTATCTAATGCAAAGGAAATCTTGAATGAACGGGGAAAAAGGAGAATGACAAGAACGAGTAATACACACAACCTTTTCCTTCCTCGAGACTCCTCTTCAATCTAGGTGCTGTCCTGTGCCTCTTTTGCTGCTGCTGTCCTCATCCTTGTCTGCGGCCCTTTAGCCACGGCGTTGGGAATTGTGACATGGCAGGTATCTCCGTCTACGCAGCTGACGTGTTGGATTTCATGTGTGTGTGTGTGTGTGTGTGTGTGTGTGTGTGTGTGTGTGTTTGTGTTGCAGAGACGGTGCTTTCCAGAGAGGCTGCCAAGGAAGCGAGCCAAGGGTTCTCTGCCCGCTGCTAATCCACGTGGCGATGATATTTAGTTTTGGAGACCTTTTCGTGCGTGAAACACAATAAACAAGTTTGTGGGGTAGAGGAGAATGTGCCCCATTGTATTCTTTCGATCAGACGCGTACTTGCGCTGCAAAAGCAAAATTGTGCTTTGCAGTGCGCATGTTTCCGAGAAGGTAATTTTTTTGAATTTGTTGCCTTTCACTGGCCAATAATTAAACCGCCATGACCGCCGTACCTCCGCTCGCCCAAACCTATTTATCGTTTCCAAGGAAGCAGCGTGATCTAGCCTCGGACCTTTTTCTATGTTTGGGGGAAACAGAAATCCCTTAGCCGGGTGTTGTTTAGGTGGGCAATCTATACGATTCTATAGTGATTTGAGTCACAAAGCTGTGGGGGGACACGGTTTTGAGAAGGACACATAGGAGAGCTGATCCTTCTACTGAAGGACCCTGTGGCCTATCGGCGGCCGTGGCCACTCCGTTTGCACCGGAAAAGCAGGCGCCTGCCTGGCAGAGGTGCTGGTGGGTCAACTGCTCATCCCCCTCTGAGTCTGACCCCCCGTTTTCCTGCGTAAGGATGACGGTGGCTGTTTTAAGGTCTTTCTATCAGCCTGACCTGCATCGGAACCTTCTTGCGTGCAGGCAAAGTGTAATATTGCTGCACCTGTGGCAGTGTTGGTAATTTTAGGAGAAGCTGGAATACTTTTCAAATATCTCACCCATCTGCCTTTTTTTTTTTTTTTTTTTTTTTCCCCCTCTGATTCTTGGTACTCGTCTTTGCGTGCAGGCAAGTAGGTTTCTCATTGTGCTCCCTCCTGTCAACCCTGGTCAATGTTTGTTTGTTTGTTTGTTTGTTTTTTTTTTGTTTTTTTTTTTGGTCTTTCCCTGTGATTGTGTCGCATTTAAAAGCATGTTTTTATTTTTTGTTGTTGTTGTGGTTGCTTTCAGATGTCTCTTTGTGAAAGAGCAGGGGTGATCGTTTTGTTTCGGCAGCTCATCACCCATTTCTATGGCCTGTTGAGTCTGTGACAGACAGACACATTCATTGGGAGTCTTCCTGTAGCAGCGGGAAACGGGCATTATGCAGCACGAGCCGGTCAAAAAAGGGGGGCGGGGGTCTCGTATCGATGAAGCAGAGATGGTCTGATGGTGTGAAATGGAGAAACAGACAGCGACTCTGTTCTTTCGCCAGCACCAAATGTAGGGGCTAGTGGTGGGTAGTATCTCCCATCAATTGCTGCCCGAAAACGGCCAGCACTGCACTGGTAAGGAACTTGCCCTCCCACCCAGCAAGCACTGTTAAGGAAAACTTGCCCTCGCCCTCCCAGCAAGGAGGAAGAGCACTTGGAATGTGCAGGCACCAAAAGACTTCTTCTATTCCCCCCCTCCCTGCGGTGTTGGGCTGATTAGAGCTCTGTTTTAACAAGCCCACCTCTTTTGCACCTCTATTATTATATATATGTATCGCAGGCTTTTGGAAACCTCCTTAACGCTATCGCCAAGGTTGATCCCATCTGAAAGAAGAGGGTAAACCTGTTTTTTCCTTCGTTTTCTCCGAGCCCTTTTCTTTCGTTTTTGCCTGTGTTCAATTCATGGGGATGGAACCGAATGCCAAATGAGGGCTTGTACTGTTCAAATCCCTAGATGGAGAGATGGTGGGCAAAATCCTTGGCCCTGCCAGTTTCGGATCTTCCGCAGGAAAAATAAGGCCTCTTAACTTGAGAGTCTCGGAGGAAATCCGGGGTGGCGGGCATTTTAGCAAGCAAGCAAGCTGGAAAAACGCTTTGAATGAATGCCTTCTCTCAAGTTTGTATATGAAAACCGGGCAGGCATTTTAGCCAGCAAGCTGGACGAACGCTTTGAATGAAAACTCAAAAAAAGGCCGCCTTGCCTTTTCAAGTTCGTATATGAAAAGGGGAAGCTGGTCCAGAGGGACAAGATTTACGCTCGCCGTGTGATGTGATCGGACATGCACAAGGGCGAAAAAGGCAGTTGCGGGTGCCTTTTTCCCGAAGCGCCGCAAGTATAATCCTGGCTGGGTGCGGATGTCGGTACTTTGCCGCGTTCATGGAAAGAAAAAACAAGAAAGTGCTCCATTTGCCAAGAAACCTGTTCTGTACTTGGCCAAGAAAGAAAAAGAGAGGAAGAGGGTATGTACTTGGCCAAGAAAGAAAAAGAGAGGAAAAGGGTCTCTGTGCGTAGCCAAGAAAGAACAAGAGAGGAAGAGGGTCTGTTCGTAGTCAAGAAAGAACTTGAGAGGAAGAGGGTCGGGTCTGTTCATAGCCAAGAAAGAACTTGAGAGGAAGAGGGTGGGGGAAAGGGAAAGAGAAGGGTTGGGCTGGACTTCCCTTTCTAGGCAGTCTGAGTGAGGTGCAAGGAACCAAGGAGAGAGAGGGAGAAGGGGGGTTGGGAAATCCGACGAGCACAAGTGTTCCATTTGCCATGTTCCTGGTGGGACCATGGAGAGGATAAACCAGTAGATTGATCTGTGGAGCTGCCCTCTCTCTCACACTCTAGAGAGAGAGAGAGACAAGGAAAAGGGAGGAAGGCTAGCTGACAGAGGGAGGGAGGAACGGCACTGTGTTTCCCGGCCTTCCAAGTCCAGATTTCATCCCGGACGAAGTCAGTGATCCGGACTTCAGTCTGGACGAAGTCGGCGATCCACCCTGGCAATGGTAAGAGGCATGGTTACGTTCCGGACGTCCGGACCGAGTTCCAGACGGTCCGGAGTACAATGTCCGCGCGGACGTACAGTCCGGAGGGTCCGGAAGGTGCCAAAATTAGCCAAATCCAGACAATTTTTTTTTTTCAAAAACGGGTCGGCCTGCACCCTTGGTTGGGTCGAGGCCGACCCCAGAAAATTGGCCCTGGTATTTTTTCGACCCGTTGGGGCTCTGCCGACACGGCCGGACGCGCGCCTCGTAGGTTTTAGAATTATTTTTTTTTCGTTCACTGCAGTCTTGGTGTGGCCTCGATTTCGGGGGGAAACGAGGGCCTGTTCGAATCGAAAACCCTCCCGCCCGCCATTCAGCCGCTGGTACGCTGTTGAGACTCCCATCGCCTGCCATTCGCCCCGCTGGATGTTGACGTCGTCGTTGCAGCGCTTCCCCCATCGCTGTCACCGTGGCTGCTCTGCACGTGGTCGCCGTCATCGAGCCAACGTCGCCATCAAACACACACACACACACACACACACACACACACACACAGAGAGAGAGAGAGAGAGAGGAGGGAGGAGTTGTGGATGACACAGGAGACGCAGAGGAGGGAGGACGACGGCGGCTTAGAGGAGGGAGGATCTTGGAGACGAAGTAACGTCAAGAAGGACAAGGCGGAGAGGAGGCCAGCCATCGCGAGGAACACGACAAGTGACAGCAAGCCCCCTGTCACCCCCCTGTTCCTTACTTCCTGCCAGTTCTGTTTTTTTTTTTTTTTGTTTCTGTTATGCAGTGTTCTGTTTTTGGATCGGTGAAAACACTGAAAAGTTGGGCACATTTACGGAAGAATGTCACCCCCCCTGGCAGTTTTTTTTTCCATCGAGTTCCTTTTCGTAGGTGGACTTGCGGAGTTTCTCTGGTGGCATGTTCTTTGACATGTATACTCCATTGGTCTCGACGTCTTACCCTCTACTCGTTGTAGCGCTGCGCTTATGCCGTATCGGTCGGGGTCAGCGGTAAACTATGAATAGCTTGTTCAGTTCTGCAACTTTCATAACAGAAGGGTTGATTAGAGCACGCGTCGACTTCAAGAATGCATCCGCTCACCTCTTGTCCCATTTTCAGGGGGGTATCAAATTGAGTCAGATAGGCTAATGGACAGGCTATAGGGTTGTAATCCTTTATGCATGGCATGGTCCGGACTAACCTGCCATACCCAGGAAGGATTTGTCCTTAGTTACATTCCGGGGTCATAGCCTGTCCCGAGTGGCTGCTACTTGAGCGTCCTTTGACCTATACAAGATGCTACATTCTTCAGATGTTCCGTGACTCGAATACAAGATACTACATTCTTCCCCCAAGTACAACGCACGGGCATTATAAGCTGTTTTGGGGGCATCTTTCAGTCTAAATACACAGCTATAATGACTGTGCATTCTATTTCGGGGGAAGAAGGTAGTGCATGCAGATTTACTTTGTTCTTTGTGAATCAGACAATCCACAAAGGTTGGGAATCCTCCTCCTCCAATGTTGTACTGAACATAACTATGTTATTGCGATAGAGAATGGCACACACACGGCGATGAAATACTATAGAAGACGCATTGCAGAGTTTGAAAAGCGTCACCACAAACTCGTACAGAACATGCTTGGTGGTGTGAAATGCAGTTTTGTTTAGTGTGAAATGCAGTTTTTGTTTGGTGTGAAATGCAGTTTTGTGCTTATGGTACCCGGACTTGAGATCTACCCTGCCGAAGCGCTTACGCTCATTTGCATCCTGTTGAAGAGGTCGTCGATGCAGAGCAAGGGTTGGTTCATCGGTACGCATTCCGATCGCATTGAGGGCCCCGTAGTCAATGCACACCGTAAGGGTTCATCCCTCTTCTTGTGCACAAATAAAACTGGGGATCCAAAAAATGAGGTACTACGCCTGATCCAACCCTTGTCTATCAACTCATGACGTTGACGTTGACGTTGCTTCCTGAGTTCATCTACCTCGGCAGAGCCTAAGGACGTCATATAGACTTTCCCCTTTGGTGTCTCACTACCTGGGATAATCTCTCCAGGGTGGCATAATGTCCATGTCTACAAGCGGGCTCCTCGGTCTGCATAACCCCTGATATGAAGGGATCCATCTCCCTAGGTTTTGCAAGGGTCTGTCGCTTGGGATATACAACACGAGATACGTATCGCCTTTCGAATTGAACGGATTTTGTTTATAGTGGCGGTTCAGAAAGCTCACAGCGCGAAGTTCGTCGCCGCGCCGGACTCCTCTATGCCTTTATTATATTTATACCTTTCTACTCTCACGGTTCTACTGCCTGGAAGTGGAAAGAAGAGGGTCTTCATTTCCAACTCAAACTGAGTTTGAAGAGGTTTAACTACGTCTATGCAGTTCAAACCCGGAGTCGTGTTAAGCGACGGATCATCACTTGCGAGAAAAGACGGTCACAGTGTTTGAACCATCCTCCCTCCCTCGTAGGAGACGGTACGAACCGCTCCCTTGATGCAGTCGTACCTATGAGTGTACGTACTACAGGAGCGCTTAGCAGCTGGAAATGGTCCCCCGTAAGTGCAGTCTCTCGGCATTCGCAGTCAATGGTAATTGACTGCGAATCGATGCGGCGTCTGCGAGTGAGTCAGCCCTCTTTCCTCCAATGCACACGCTTCTACAACTGCTAACTCCGCTTGTGAACAGGTACTTTTGGCTAACCAACATGCCCAAAATTTTCTGTGAAGCTTCTTTTCTAGCTGTTCCAGGGATTCGGTCATACGTCTAGAGCAGAGCAGGTCGTGTGGTCAGGATGCGACTGAGCTAGCCGAAGGATGAGTGGCCATGGCCAACGACTGTAATGACAAGGGGGAACTTCCCTCCCACACCAGCTAGGACTGCCTCTCCTGTACACACACTCTAAAGGAGGCTGCTTGCCTGCCTGTTCTCCTTGCGTAGTCTTGGGACACACCGCTATCTATCTAATGTGGTCGGTTTCGCCACACTTAATATCACTTTCCCCCATAAGACTTGCCACTTCCATCGTAAACCTATTCAACGATTGGTCGTTGGGACTTCTCTCTGTGACCATTTCATTTGCTGGCTTGGTTCCTCGAACCAATTTTCTTAGCCTCCCATTCAACAGTTTGTCCCCTCAGATCCCTCTCGTCTGTGGACTCGCTATTGCTTTCCTCTAGCTCTGAATTCCCCACATCTGAAAGATCTGGGGGGATGCATGAAGCCGCCGCCCTCACTAATGCTTTCCTCTGGCACTGATGGCATGAAGCTGCTTGTTGATTCCCATCAGTGTTGATGATGTGCACTGAGAATGCAGATTTCTGCCAGCAGTCTGAGTGAGGGCGGCGGCTTCATGCTTTCACTACCTTTCTGAATGGACATACTAGCATTCATTCTTTAGAGTTGCCTCTAACGGCAATGCTTGCTTTGCTGCTTAGTGACTTATGTGTTGGCCTCGCTAGCTCACAAATTCCATACATTTTCAGGTAGAGGGACCTGAGATAGCTCGTTAAGAACGTATATCGAGGTTGTGTGGCAATTGCGAACCTCAACGAGGCAACACCCTGTACAGTCGTCTAGCAATGAGACTCCAGCAAATGGGGCTCATCTGTAGCCTTCTGTGCAACGGTCCTGTTTTCGTTGCTCTGCAAGGCCCACAAAAAGCTCAACGACCTGGGTTTTTGGCCCAGACCCCAAGATCTCTCCCAAATCCCGTTGTTATCACCGCTCTGTATGGCCATGTGGCAACGACTTCCTTCTCCAGCTGTGGCTCCTTCACCCTCACACACAAACTTCGGGGCTTCCTCGTGAAAAGGCTCCGGCACCTCCAAAGCAGTTTCGGTGAAGAGAGGACAAGGTAGCAGGGAAGTGTTTGTAGCACCCAGCGCTGGTGATAACCCTGATCATTGAGGCGTGCACTGGGCATGAAGAAATTTGCGCCGCGGCCTATGATGTGGCACTAGCGACAACTATAATGGACAACCCATGTATGCCAAACGAATAGCCCAACAGTTGCTGATGTACTGGCCGGACTACATCACCCCCAACCATGGGTTATTGTCTGGCAATGGTAGTTGGGACCTGTGGTCCTGATGTGACCTGACTGGTGTCCAGGACTGTCGTCTTGGTGAGAATGTGGTCGGAACTTCGACGGGATGGACTCAAGTGGGTCTGTAAGGCGGCGGAGTACCGGATTGTACAGGCTTTCCATTTTCTCCATTATATTTGACGTTGTAACCCATCTCTCAAACTTCTCTACGTTCTATGTCTGCATGTGCCTCTTTTCTACATCTTATTTTTTCTGTGCGAGTTTTGCTTGTCTGAGCTCTTCTTATCACTGATGTACACGTAGGTCCTGCGTAGACTACAGGCTTCCCCCGAATACAGTGTACGGTCATTAAACTGAATTGAGACAGAAAGATAGACCAAATTCAGCTATAATGACCGTACGTTGTATTCGGGGGAAGACTGTAGCCAGAACTGCCGCCTGCAAAGCTGCTACACATTATCGGGCTGCTCACAGATGAAGCAGTGTGCTGAGAACCCGCCTGTGCAGAAGAATCAGCCATGGCTGATCTTCCCCTTTGCCCTCTGAGCTCTCTTACCCCACTATGTGGTAGATTAACAAAGACGTATTTTATTTCAGTTGTGAAGCTCTGCGATATATATCCTTCTCCTCTCTGGTGGTTCTGTTGGATAACTCGTGCACTTTAGAAATCACTATTCATCTAACACAAGATGTCGTGTTTTTAGTAATTTTCTACTACCTACCTTCCAAGAGTCTATCAATTATTAATTGGGTGTGAATTTGACCATGAATACCCATAATAATATGACTCGTACACGTCTTACCCGTGCTGCTACACGTACCTACTAGACCCTGATGCAAACCATGTTGTTTGACAGTTATCTACGAATGGTCGGAAAACTAGCCGAGGTGCAGTGCAGATCAATTTCACGGTGTTTGTTAGAACACACAATCGGTCACTTGTACAATCTAATCACAAGCAACAGTGAATGCTAGAGAAATGAAACACATGGAGCGCATTATTTTATTTCAACAGTAAAGTCAAAGGAGCAATTAAGTCCAATCTGCCACCGTCTACGTCTCTCGAGTTCCGTTTCCCACCCCCTTAACTGAGAAGTACTCAGTCAGTGGGTGTGAAAGAGGTGTGTCTTACAGCAAGCAACCCACCCTTAAACCACTGCAGTACTTACTAAAGCCGTGCCCGTTAACGCTATGCGATTTTAGGAAACGTACGGGCCACTACAGGAGCGCCCAAATTCATCCAACTAGATACGTTTCTACTCTATTTTTTTTACTGTGGCCGATAGCTGCACCAAGTACTGGTGGTTTAAGCACAAGCAGCCCAACATGAACGGCGAGGTTCCACTTGGAGTGTAGGTGAACTGACCATTCGATTTTCTTATCCGATATCACGAGTCCAGGCTGGCATGTCAGCACACACATGCATGAAGTTTTTCCGCATAACGTTATGTGTGTCATCGACTGAGGTGGTCCGTCCACAACTCTCTCTTATAAAACGGATCAAGAGAAGGCAACTCCTTCAGAATAGTGTGCGCTCACAACTCGCAAAGAGAGAGTGCAATGCTCACATACCTCATTATGTTGCCCACAACCACGAGACAATCTCATCAGATAATGATGGACCATTTGATAAACAATCATGCTTCCGGCGCTACCAACTTGCGAACGTCGTAGCGCCGTCAACAGTGACAAGGGTCGATATAGTCCCATTATGTTGCCACGAGATCTGTACAATAATACCCACCACTTTATCTTCTACCCTGACACAGTAGATTCTTCTCCAGCTGTTGAGTGAGCCAATAATGCCGCTAGAAGGTCTGAGCCGACATGATTTACGCCGGTTAGGGAACCCCGAGTAACGAAGCCATGAGTATTCAATTTTTCCTTTGGAGAGAATGACAAAGTACAACAAGCATATGAGAGTGCAACAAGCATATGAGAGTGCAACAAGCATATGAGAGGTCCCGCGGGGGTATACCCCAGCTGCGACCTGTTTCATTGTCATTTTGCATTACTTGGTCCAGTATCGTGTCCACAGTGTGAGTGTGAAAAGAAAAGAAAAAAGGTGTGTGTGTGTGTGTGTGTGTGTGTGTGTGTGTGCTTCACGCTGGTCATAAATCTTCTCCATCATTCTCTTTACCTTTCCTTCTTGTTCATCACGACACCGGTGTCAGAGCAGGTTTTCATTTCTGTGCCCCTCCTTCACCCGCCCCCTCCATTGTTTGGCACGTGATATGAGCAAAAAGCTCACCACCTCACACTGGTAATGGCAATGATCCATATTTATTATCGTGACGTTTTCATTGGGTGGCCGAAGTTTTTATTCTTTGGTTTGTGTCTCAAAGCCTTGGACAAGCTGCTTCTAACTTTTTCAAACTTCAAAATTGTGCGCACTTGTTCTTTGACGAGTGCTGTTACTACAGGCTACGGCGTATGCCGGGCCATATCTCAATGCAAGTGTCTTTTAAATATCTTTCCAACCAGCTCATTTTTTGCCGAAAACTGCTCGACCAATGAAAAGGTATTGGCGAAAAGGATTTTTATTCTCTCTCCTCTCTTTGCATGTGGCAATTTCCAAGAGTGCCATGTGGAAGCAATCGGAGATATAAAAGACACCCCCCCCCCCCCCCCCCTTATTAAGGGGGTGCACTACAAGGATCATCAACGTGGATGATGGAGATCTCAGCCACCGGTCTGGATCAGAAACATATATCGGATCAGATCCAACTGCCCAGCAATCGGAGATATAAAAGAACCTCTTTATTAAGGGGCTGCCCTACAAGGATCATCAAGGTGGATGATCAAGATGTCAGCCACCCATCTGGATCACAGAGATATATTGGATCAGATATCACCGCCGTCACGAGGATATTTTACCACCAATGAAATTCTCTGTAAATATTTTACCACCAATGAAATTCTCTGTAAATTGGTGGAACACTTTGCGTCAACCTTCTAGTATTAGCCAATTTGGTACATCAATACATCTTTCAATGCTGATACACATCTTTCTGATGTTTACTAGTTTTACATCAATACATCTTTCTAAGCTGATACCCATCTTTCTGATGTTTACTAGCTTTTTGTTGTTAACTTGGAGCACACTTTGGACAAGCGTCGCGAGCTACTTCCCTCATGGTCTCTCTCAGGGGTTGATCAAGGTCAAGATCACCAGGGTCTTGGTATATCTATTGCTCTTAGCCGCTCGAGAGCGTGTCATCAACACTTTACTAGTTAACTTTTTTCTCTCTTCATCTGTTTCTCATGCGTCGGTGCGGATATTCAGCAGGGAAATCGTGTTGATACATGCGCTGCGCCCCTCAACGACTACACGCCAGACATCCCTGCTTGGGAATGATGATATAGTCTGACCTTCGTGGCGACACGAAGGAGGAAGGCCTCTTGCATCGTTTTTAATCTTCACTCATCATCAATTATCTTTCTCCCCTCTCATCAATTATCTTTCTCCCCTCTCTCCTCTCTCCTCCTGCTAATTGTCGCTCCCCTATTTCCCCCTACCTCTAACTCAAATAGAAAAAAAGAAAAAAACTATAATCTCTATCCACACTAACTAACCCCCCCCCTCACCCTTCTCTCTCATTCCCTTTACTATTTGCTCATCGTTCTTGCTCTTCTCTCACCTTCTGCCATCCTCCTCTCAAATTTCCTTGCCCAAACTGGCTCAGCTCAATTTTGTTTTATTTCTCATCTTCCTCTCTTGCTACTCGTCACCGTTTAGTTTTTTCTCCCTACTTCAAATTTTTCTTTTCTTCTTGTTTTTTTCCTTAGTTGCTTATTTGTCTTTAATTTTCTATCCAAGAAATTCTTATTGTTACCAAGAAATTCTTTTACTTTATTTATCTACTTAATTAATTTTATTTTTTTGTGGTATATTGAAATTCTTGCTAGCACTTAGTCTTCTTTTGGTTGTCGGAACCCGTCTTCTTTTTGTTCTCGGCTGTACTGTTGGAACCTGTGGCGGCAACGAAGACATTTATTTTCAGCATATTTCGATTCCGTGTGAATACCAAAGTGTTGGCGAAAATTTTCATTTTTACTTAGTCATTTTCTGGTTGGCACATTCCAACCCTACTGGTGCAGGGGTTGCAAAAGATTTTAATTGTTCTTTTATTTTCCTCTCCTCCCTCTTGTGCTTCTTATTCTTTTTTTTTTTTTTTTTTATTAGGCCGCTTCGTCGCCTCCTAACATACCCGCTTTTTTACTTAGGCCGCTTCGTCTCCTCCTAACATACCCGCTTTTTTACTTAAGGTTTAGGGTTTGACCATCTTCATTCCCTCACCACCCTTTTCACCCCATCATTTTGCACCCTGACACATCCCCCCCTGTCAAGCGGATCAGGGTCAGCATCTCCCGTGTGACTCACTGTTGGACATTTATTTTCAGCATATTTCGATTCAGTGTGAATAGCAAAGTGTTGGCGAAAATTTGCATTTTTACTTAGTCATTTTCTGGTTGGCACATTCCAACCCTACGGGTGCAGGGGTTGCAAAAGATTTTAATTGTTCTTTTATTTTCTTCTCCTCCCTCTTGTGCTTGTTATTCTTTTTTATTTTTATTTTTTATTAGGCCGCTTTGTCTCCTCCTAACACACCTGCTTTTTTACTTAAGGTTTAGGGTTTGACCATCTTCATTCCCTCACCACCCTTTTCAACCCGTCATTCTGCGCCCTGACACATCCCCCCCTGTCAAGCGGATCAGGGTCAGCATCTCCCGTGTGGCTCACTGTTGGATCAGCACACTCACTTATAGCGGGCCTACGCATGACCCTGCGCTCCCTCAGCGCCATCACTGTATCCGATGGCCTTCCTTTCCCACCACGATTCTTAACTCCCTCCCCACCTTCATCCGCCCACCCCATCATAACCACTCTTATTGGTCCAGTGTCCATAGACGTCTTCATCCCCTCACCCTATCATGACCACTCACATTGATCCTGTGTCCACAGACGTGGGCAGAATGAAGGTGACCCTTAGAACATTTGCCATCTTACAGGTGACCGAGCTAGCCGTCGCCCACACTCATGACATCTGCCATCTTACAAGCGACCGAGCTAGCCGTCGCCCATGTTCATGATCCATCTCTTCCAGATGACGTCTCCATTATCTTGGCTCACCTTCTAGCCCTGGTACTTAAGTGGATCGACGATCGTACTCACGCATTGACAGCGATTGCTTGTATATATCCCCTTCATCGTTGTTCTTGGCAGGCCCACGGACGCTGTCTAACATTTGTGGGAATTTTTGACTTGATGAGGCTGACTTGTTTGCCGGAAGTTCATTCCGGCCTGACATATGATTAAGAGATTAAAATTGTTTTCACACCTTAAATCCAGATGTGTGCTGGCATCTGGGATAGGAGGTGCGATTGATTTTATTTCGGTTCTTGCGAGACCGTAGGGACGCGCGACCGATGAAACGTAAATCTTAACCTACACAGTCGTCCGATTCAGGGCTTGGGCAGTTGATAATGATAGTCGCGTCAGCCAGCGACAAGATGGTGGGGGTTGGTACCCCATGTAAGTTGGGCACCCCATTTGCTGCCCATGGCTCGAGCCAGCAAGGCCTGCTAGGCCATAGGGAGGAGGGATAGCCAAGGCAAGCTCCTCATATAGAGAAGTTGCTCCAACTATTCCCGTAGTAGGAGCTATCCCAGTAGGTAAGACACCAGGCTTGGCTGCTGCAGATGCAAATATTGAACCCAAGATGTTTTGAAACTAGGGTAGTTCATTCTCATGGGCATACTGACGGAGTTCATCGAAACAGTTTGCCACAGTTATGTCTTTCGGTGTGGTTGTGTATAATGATCACGATGACACACGTATACTTGAGTTCCATTTTCCTTGTTATTTCTATAGACTGTCCATAGATGAAAGGTTAACTGTCCTTTCCTTGGCAGGCAGATACAAATATGCCGAGATACAGTCATACAGACAAATATCGACAGATACATACAAAAGGGTACAGGTAGATAGAGATATTGAAATAGATATAGAGATGGATTCATAGATGGATATAGATACGGACATTTAGTTCCTGTGGTCTAGTGCGGTAGGCGTATGACAGACAGTAGCAACTAGAATGCTCAACGTATTCCTGGGGTCGATCATCTTCAAGGCAGATGCTGTGAACTGGCTATGGGCATTTCCATACTATATATACCTTCCTAGATGCATCCGTCAGCGATGCTGGCTACATTCGGTGAAGAAAAGCTCGCAGGAGTGTACGTTTTATGTGCAGCTTTCCAACTTCATACCCCTTTCTCAACTAACTACTCAACTGTCTCTTGACTGACCAAACCCTCTCTCTCTCTTTTCATACTCCTTAAACGATGACCTTTATTAAGGAAACACCGACTGTTTTTGCCTATGATCGAAAGTGATTTCTCTCCCAACACAATAATGCGAAGTGTTTATCCTCTCACCTCAGCACCCAGCAACAGAGTCAGAAAGAGAAGCGAGTGCACTTTTTCACCTTCAACCTCGGATGGATTGAAAGACTCTACCTGTGCATGTGAGCGCAAAAGGATCTTCACGCGGCTTCCGTCATCACCAACAAAATCCATAGTAGGTGATACCCAAGAGACACAGGATCATAGCCTTTTCAGCCCACTTGCTATATGCAGCAGAACTGCAACGCAACACGGTTCGCTACTACGTGCAGCATACGGACACCACAACAAGGGGCACACGACAGTCACAAGCTTATATTCCTACAAGGCGGGTGGACGGCGGCCCCGTCCCTACAACTTTACTGGCGGAAACATCATATTTTCAGGTAAAAAATAAAATAAAATAAAATAGTAGTAGTAATAATAACAATAATAATAATAATAATAATAATAATAATAAGGAATAAAAGCGTCAGCGCTATTGAAAACGACAACAATCAACAATTGATAATAGTACTATTAATAATAATAATAATGAAAGTACCTTTCTTGTTGGCCTGATGCCGTCAAAGCGAGAGTGCGTACTGGAAATATAACTTTCACTATGTTCGGAGGAAGGTGCAATCAGACTCGCTTTCTTTCACACTCCACATGCATCTAAACAGGTAGCGCAGCAAACTGGCGATAAGCGCTCACTCAAATATGGAAACCAAGAACACAGTTCAGATACAAGTTCACTTTAGATGGCTATGTCGCGTCAGCGCCTGTACAAGTCCCTGTTCCTCACTGCGCCTCACTCTGCTGTTCACACGCCCTCGACTTAGGATTACCCTGGATATCCCACACGCATCACATTGTACACATACGAACACACACACGCTACACTCTTCTATCAGCTATGGCGGCTATGGCCGCTACTACCCCTATCGCTATGGCTAAGCTCTCCTTCTCGCCCACTTCGTCGCCGGGCTCACCGCAGACCACCTTGCATAAGTCGCTGTGGCAGCGCTTCTGCATGGCTTCCGCAGGAAAATGAATGAATGGCTGGGTGCTGCCTCTTGATTTATACTTCTATAGCTCGTTGGTCTGCCCCTTCCCCATGTCCCTGGTGCACATAGTCCCACACGGTACTTGCTTGACTGGACTGAGACTGCCTGGGATCAGCACCGGTGGACTTCACCACTTGCCCACTTGCCTCGGTCTACTGTGGGCAGTACCCGAAAGGCCACTTCCGGACCTTCCGGAAGATCGTGGATTTGGCCGTTTGCTACCGTAGCAGCTACGACCTTGACCCTTCAGGACTGTAGTAGCTACGATCTTGAGCCTTTGGAGGAGCTGCAGCTACGACTTCTAGAACTCACTAAGAGTCCTATCTAACATTTCTACAGATACGACAACCTACCAGCTGTGGGGAAAGACTCATGTCGTGGGTTCAACTCCTGGGGTCGACACAGATACTGTACACAGGCAGGGTAAGGACTATGGATCGAGCCCTGGGTTCTGCATCGGCTACTGCAATGGTGGAATCCGTTTCACTCCCGCCGGCCTAAATTCGAGGTCCTCCGATAATATCTCAGTTCAAGGTCGGACCTTTGCCTTTCTTATCTCTCTCATAGGCCCGAACTACGTCGAGAGCTGTTTCTAGAAGTTCAGTTCTTGTAAACCTGCGGTCATCTTCCGGTTCCTGATATGTGAATCGGACCTTGTATTGTTTCTGTGGACGACCTCTACCTCCTGTTCTGAATACATCCTTACCTACAATGCCCTCAATGTCATATCTCCCATCCATATCCGGAGGGATCATGGATCTTCTTGAGGGAAACTGTTGGCTTGTGACACACGGCAACAATTTTGACGCATGAAATACGGGGTAGGCGTGGAGGTGTGTTGGGATCTCTATGGTGCAGGACGACCCATCCTCTCCGCCCTTGACTTCTAGTATTGGCCATGGTCCCCCATATGCTGACAGTAACTTCTACGAGATGTTCTCCTCAGGAGCAAACTCTTTGGACTTGATCCAGACTAAGTCGCCTATTTGGAACTGCAATGGGCGACGGTGCTTGTCGGCTTGCTCTATCATTTTATGTTGGGCCTTCCTGAGGTTCTGGACGACTGTAGCTAGCTTTTTCTTGTGTTGTATCGCAAACTCCTTGGTACCGGGCGGTAGCCTGTGAATCTGGTCCGATTAAGTCCCTCAAACGGTTTGCGCGGTCTAAAGGACTTGTGTAACTCGTTGGGAGTGCAACAAGGGGACAAGTGCACACTGTTGTTATACGCACTGGCTACTTTGGGCAACATCTCGTCCCAATTGACTTGATCTGGTCTAATGTACATGCGGAGAACTTGTTGCAGGATCTTGTTCAGTTGTTCAGTCTGATCATTAATCTCTGGATGACGGCCAGATGACATCAGCAACTTTGACCCATAAGCTTTCATCAGTTCCTGCCAGTTCTGACTCGTAAAACAGGTATCTCTATCGCTAACGATAGACAATGGGATTCCATGCTCACTAATCCAAAAATAAGAGAACTTTTGAATAACTAGCTCAGTGCGAGCTTCTACGGGTAATGGAACAAAAACAACTGACTTACTGAATCTATTAACTATGACTATGACTTCGCTCTTACCATGCCTACTCTTGACGCCAGCGTCCATAAAGTCAATGGACACTGAATCTCCTGGATGATCAGGAATAGCCAAGGGTCTGAGAAAACCTAGAGGGGCATGCGTAGTGGTTTCTCTGGTAGACTTTGCAATTGCGGACGTACTCTATGCAGCCAATCTTCATTCCTGGCCAAGTATATGAACATATCAGATTGGCTAAGTCTTTTGTCAACCGAAGTGTCCCTCTGAATCATGACATTCCCCTAGGATTAGACTACGAATTTCGTCGTTGTTGGGAACACACAAACAGTCTACTAAATTAGTCTTCTCAAATAACAAGCCCTCCATAGTGCGGTAATCTGGTTCGGTCTCTTGGGCCTCCTTAACTCTCTTGAGGAGGTCACTATAAATAGGGTCCTACGCATATGCATGTCTTACTCTCTCTTGCAGGTCACTCCCTA
>BFEA01000016.1:384653-405705 GCA_003427395.1 Chara braunii | reverse complement strand
CAGGTACGTGACAACCAATTTCTCTCTCTCTCTCTCTCTCTCTCTCTCTCTCTCTCTCTCTCTCTCTCTCTCTCTCTCTCTTTTCTTCTTCTTCTTCGTTGTTATCTTCTTTGCAGGTGCGCGCGGCGGCTTATTCACCCTACGGATCCGCTATAGCAGTCTTCCTCTCCGATGGCGCCTTCGACTATGATGCGCGACTCTCCCTGCAGCACACGACGATGGCGCGTGGAATGGCGGATACCAGCTCCAATACCAATTAGACTCGCTTTCTTTCACACTCCACATGCACGTAAACAGGTAGCGCAGCAAACTGGCGACAAGTGCCCACTCAAACTCAGAGATATGGAAACCAAGAACACATTTCAGATACAAGATCGCTTCAAATGGCTATGGCACGTCAGCACCTGTACAACTCCCTATTCCTCACTGCGCCCCACTATGTTGTTCACACGCCCTCGATATAGGATCACCCTATATCCCACACGCATCACACTGTACACACACGCACACATACACGCTACACTCTTCTATCAGCTATGGCGGCTATGGCCGCTACTACCCCTATCGCTATGGCTAAGCTCTCCGAGTCCTTCTTGCCCACTTCGTTTTCGGGCTCACTGCAGACCACCTCGCACAAGTCGCTGTGGCAGCGCTTCCGCATGGCTTACGCAGGAAAATGAATGAATGGTTGGGTGCTGCCTCTTGATTTATACTTTTGTAGCTCGTTGGTCTGCCCCTTTCCCATGCCCCTGGTGCACACAGTCCCACACGGTACTTGCTTGACTAGACTGAGACTGACTGGGACCGGGTACCACTGACTCAGCACCGGTGGCCCACTTGCCTCGGTCTACTGTGGGCAGTACCCGAAAGGCCACTTTCGGACCTTCCGAAAGACTGTGGACTTGGCCTTTCGGTACTGTAGCAGCTACGACCTTGACCCTTCAGGACTGTAGCAGCTACGACCTTGACCCTTCAGAGGAGCTGCAGCTACGACTTCTAGAACTCACTAAGACTCTTATCCGACAGTTCTACAGATCGAACCCCTATAACCTACAGACCTACGACAACCTACCAACTGTGGGGAAAGACACAGGTCGTGGGTTCAACTCCTGGGGTCAACACAAATACTGTACACAGGTAGGGTAAGGACTAGGGATCGAGCCTTGGGATCTGCATCGGCTACTGCAWAGGTGGAATCTGTTTCAAAGGAGGATGCTTKCTTAGTAGACCCATGAGCTGTTGAAGTTCAGACCTGTATTCTGGTCCGGACCTCATTACACTTCTGAATTAGAAAGATAACAAAACTTGCACATGGGCACACACACTCGTGTACTTACGCACACTCACTCACTCGTAAGCGTAATAATGCATACTTTTGTGTTCTAGTGGTAGATTCCTTCAGTTTGCTCATCCTATCGATGGAAGTGGGAGGAGTAAGCCGCGTGATTGGCTCATACAATTCATACGCACACATACACACACATGCCTGTATATTTTCCATGTTTAGGGCTATATTCATTCGACTTTGATAACAATATTAGTGGAGGCAACCACGCGTTAGGAGACTTACCTGTTTCTTGGCTTTTTTTTCTCGTCACTGTCGTCGCCAGCTGACGTAGTTTGGAAATGTCACGAAAGCCCTGTAAGGAGTCTACTCGAGGCTTGATCGTTGTTGCAAGTCTTCCGTCGTTCGCCAAAAAACGACTCGCTCGTCCCACGCAACTTGGAGATCACTCAAGGTATGGTCAGAGTGCCCTTCGTATCCCAAGTACAGGGTCCCAAATCCTACGCCTAGGGCATCGCCATTATCAAGTACGTCTCCTCTTCTCTCCTCCTTTTCCTTTTTTTTTTTTTTTTTTTTTTTTTTTCCCTTCTTGCTTCACAACTTTCTTCCCCTCCCTCTTACACTTTCTCCTTCTCCCTTTCTTCCTTTCCGTTGTTCTACCCTCTTCCTTGTGATCTCGTGATCACATTTCGTTTGCAATAGTAGTTTCCGCTAGTATCTGCTTTTGTCCCCTTGCCAACTCGTTCTATCCCCAAAGTATATTATTTGTATTTTAGGTTGGAAACAAACAGAATGAGGGTGTGTTGTGCTCGGGGAAAGGTAGCAGTCAGTCCTTTCCTTGAGGTTCTGGCTCCCTCTCTCTCCCTCTTTTCGCCTCTTTCTTGTGGTAGTACATACAACCTAACCCTCCTTTTATAGTCGATCTCCTACCCCCACTAGATGCACACCACGAGTTCGTTGTTCATTTTAACTTCCTTTCACGTTTGGACTGCCTATTTCACCGGAATTTGACCATGCGAACTTCTTCTTGCTCACCTTTCCTCCAATCTCTACTCTTCTCCTTTGCTTCACTTTTCTCCTTGAGATCCTTTATCTCACCTACTTCACGCCCACCATTCTTACGTAGAGATCTCTATCAAAAGGAACTCATACTACAAATAAATCCTCGTATAAATGATCGTGCTTTTCGGCTTGGTTGCTTGTTTGTGTGTGATCGGGATCTCCTTTGGCTGTGATATGGTGAGTTTTTCTCCTCTTCCTTTTCCACTACTCTTCTCCCTTCCTATGCTTTTTTTCCCTATCCTCTCAAACCCTACGCTTTCCCTTATCCTTTCTTTTTACGATCTCGTTTGCCTTTTCAATTGCGAGATTTTCCGACTGTTATATGTTTGCACCTGCCTCCTTCCTTCCACCGTACTTCACTATCCTTCGCATGTGTCCGCCTTTACCCTTTTTATGTCTTCCCCCTTTAGCTCTAGTTGTACCGAGTTCCCCATGTACTCTTGTTTGCTTCGCTCGTTGCCCCTGTACTCACTACTTGTTGTGCCTCCCATTTGAGATCCTTGTCCTTCTCGAACAGCACGTGTCTCCTTTCCTTTTCGCAGTTGTTCTCCCTTCTCCTCAACCACATGTCACTGCGCTCCTCCCTTGCTGCCTTCGTTGTCCTTCTCTACCAACTTCCGTTTGTTTACTAGGTCGCACGGTTGATTCGCAACGTTGTGACCGAAAACCTACCGGCCAGGGTTTGACCACTCGTCACACAGGTATGCAGGGGGAAGGGCAGAGAAGACTTTCAATTTTTATTTTTTTTCGGAAAGCTAGAAAATTTTATTGCAAAGACCAAAACGATGAGGCCGGGGACCTCACAATTCAACCCGGAGTTATCTTGGCAGCCTCAGCCAGTTTCGCTTAAGAGCATCACTCGAGATGTGTAAAGACAACTCATGTACTCCGGCTACCCAAGACCGCTTTTGATGGAAACCGGGTCCAGCGTCCCCCTCTAAACAGTCTTTCCGAAAAAAAGGAAAAATTAGCTTGAAGCACAGTAAAAGGCGCTCGCTTCCAGAGGCTAGCAAAATGCCCAGAGCTTCGTACTAGAAATCACATGCCAAGGATCGTTATCGAACCTGCGAAACAGAGGGTTAAAGGCCAACCTCCAGTTGTACAAGGAACCCGTGGAAGCTCGTGGATACAAGCTCAAACTGGGGCTTGGCCGTGTTGCCAAGCAAGCATCTTAAACTCTTGATTGCACCGCAAGTCGCCCTGCCTGTGACCGTGGTGTATGTGACACCTTTGTGGGGGTACCCCTTTGGATACCCGGCTCCGGATGCAGTGTTTTGTTGGCCCAACTGGCTAAGAGGCATGGTCCCGTCTGGGGTCCCGAGTGGCATAGGATAAGTTACCCTGTTTTTAGGGGCCTTTTTTCGGGTTTTCAATTTTGGGCTTCCCTAGCTTTTTTGTGCCACCCACATTGGTTCAATACAAGGTAAGGCTTTTTCAGATAGCAGCGGGGCGCGCTCATGGTACTGGGCATCTGACGACCATACGGTTGTCTCTGACGTCCGCTTCACCTGAGCTAAGGCTGCACTCCTGCACAAACGGTTACCGGGTGCTCCGACTCTCCGCTGGGTGTCATTACTCCGGCCACACAGCGGGTATTTAAGCTCTGAGCACGAGGCTCTCATCCTCATTTTCATGCGCTGACGGTTGTGCAATACGCGACCTCCGGCATAGGCGTTCGTCTCGCCAACTCTGCACTCTTCGTCACGACGTACTCCAGCTGTACTTCGTGCTCCGTTGCGCAGCTCTTCGGTGTTACGGCGACGGAGGCTGAGTTGTACTGCCGCTACTACTCCGGAGCAGGCGGTGTCCTTCGTGTGAGGAGTTGGGTCTGTGCTATTTCTTTTTGCTGTGTCTTTGTTGATTGGCTTTGCAGATGTTCACTGGGCGCCACGATTTCGGATTGGGTTCTTCATACATGCTACTCCGATCTGCTTCGTTGCTCAGCTCTTCGGTGTTACGGCGACGGAGGCTGAGCTGTGCTGCTGCTACTACTCCGGAGCAGGCGGTGTCCTTCGTGTGAGGAGTTGGGTCTGTGCTGTTTCTTTGTGCTGTGTCTTTGTTAATTGGCTTTGCAGATGTTCACTGGGCGCCACGATTTTGGATTGGGTTCTTCATACATGCTACTCTGATCTGCTCAGTTCGATAGATGGATCCCACCGTTCGATGATTTTCATCTAACGATGATGCACGACCTCCTGGGGTGGCGGGTAGGAGTAGGATAGCTATTTAATGGGGCAAGGCAAAGGAATGGCCCCATTGGATTCTTGTTGGATGTCTCCTCCTGATGAGTCTGTTCGCAGCGCAGACGAAACGCGTCGAGGGTTTGCTGTTCGTGTTGTGCTCTCAGAGAATTTTATGTGTAATTTGGAATTCGATATCCATTTTGGCGTGCGTGACGGAGTGTGTCATTCGGGTGTATCTATTTCCTTCGTCCTCATGCGTTCACTGTCTTGTGCCGGACAGTTTTATCTTTGCTATGATGCACGTGACAACCTTCATTGAAATTGCACTTTGAGTGGTGGTCGCGCTTCGGTATGGATAGGGTTTTGCTTAAATGCGCGCTGTGGTTTCCCGAAGAGGATGTACTTATTAGGATTGTGATCCTGCTCGATGGTGAATCGAACCGGCTGACTCTCGCTATTAGACAGGATTAGTTTTAAACCGATATTTTTGCTTTAATGCGCGCTCAACTTGTGGTTTCCTGAAGAGGTTCGATGGTGAATCGGACCGGATGAATCCCGTTATTAGATAGGATTAGTTTTGAACCGGTATTTTTTGCTAATTTGGTTTAATATAGAGTTCTCGGTCGTTGGTGTTTCGGTGTTTCTGACTTCCGTCTGGCTCTCATCACCAAGACTTTACGACGTTTCCTTCTGGGTCTTTCTCCACGCCATATCTCTCTTCTGTCTCTGCGCCATAGCTCTCCTCTTCGCCCTCTGTTTTTTTGATCTCGTCCTCCGGTTTTCCTTTTTTCTTTTTCCTACCGTGCTTTCCCTGCAGTATGGCGGCCAACGGTGGTGGTAACCAGTGTTTTGCTTGCGGTGGCGAAGGCCACTTCGCTCGAGAATGTCCACATAGGCCAGCACACCTTCGGGTCCTGATCCAGCAGCAATCTTGGTCCCGCGCCTCTCACCCGAGCGTGAGGACTCTGCAACTGGTGGTTCGTCCTCATGCTGAAACAGTGGTTGCCGAAAAATGCGCTTCCCCGCCATAGTCGTCGCCTTACCCTTCCTCTTTTTCTCCTGTATCTCGTAAAGCAACGCAATTTCATCCTCGATCTCCTCCAGCCCTTTAGAAGCATAATCCATCACGTCCCTATCGTCAAAATTCCATACTGGTGTACGCAAAACCGGTGTCCTAACCTCCTCTCTACGAGCTTCATCTCGGGCGGCCAAGTATTGCCTGCCCAACTTGGATATCACTCTTGCCTCAAGAGCTTTCGAGTTACGCTCGATCTCCAACTTGATCATCTCATCCATTTTCCTTCTCTCCTCAAGTTCCCTCCTCCTAGCTTGTTCTTCCTTCTTCTCCGCAATCAGCTGCCGAATAAACTCCCGTTCATCCGTATCCTCTTGCCTACGTGGCGTCCAATATCTAGGGGTAGATACCGGAGTACTGTTACCACCTCCAGTAGTCTGGTTCCCACGACGGCTTGAAGCTCCTCATCACTAAAAACAAGGATCAACTGAAACACATCTGTGCACTTGAAGGGGTGGTTTATACCACGAAGGAACCCACCATTGAGAAGATTATTGAGGCATGTGCCGAGCTTGCTTACGAAGGTTTCGTATTTACTCCTGTCACCTCGCCCTCGGATGGTCCGAACGAGGGTTGCACGCCAGCGAAATGAATGTCCTCCTTCTCACGTTTTCGATTATGGGCTAATCTCCTCGAATGTATGTCCCTGCGGACTTCTGCCTGGAACCTGGGTTGTTCGCCGCGCATCCGTTTGTTGTATGACACGTGTGTTACTCTCTGTTTTGTCGGTTTTGCCTTTTTGGGAGAGATAGTATGGATGCATAAATTTCGGTCTTTGTTGTTAGACGTGGATTGGGAGAATTGGGATTCGGGACCGGTGGTGTACCTTCTCTCATCTACTTGGTGTAGAGCCCAGTACATTGGATGCTTTGTGCGCAGTATCTACGTTAGGTGGGGTGAACACCTACGCACGGTCAAGTCTCACGGTTTTGGTGTCTGTCCTAAACTTTATCGATGGCTACGTCATTTTGGTGTGTCCGAGTATGTGGTGGTGCCGTTGGTGAATGGAGTGATGTCCGTGGCTGCTGCCGAGAAAGTGTTGATCCGTAATTTCTCGCCTAGTTTGAATTTCCGTAAGAAAACTCGAGTACCCCGGCGGGGTTCCAGACCTGCACGGACTAGAAGGAAGGGTAAGATTGTGCTAGATGTTGTTGTACGTATCGTTAAATTCAGAATCGAGGAGGGACCTTGGTTGGACAGTCTTCTGGGCCTTCTGCGTTCCGCTTGGTGTCGCAAACTGAAATACTTCCGGTTTGAATCTTCGGTCGGTAGTCTATGGGCGGATTCTTGGTCCCTGATCCGACGATGTTTTGGATTTTCCTCGATACGAATTGGTAGCGGTTGTTTCCAGTTGCGTGAATTGAAAGATGCTCTACAGCAAGGTGGCTCATGGCATATTGGTCCTATCGTTTTTACTCCCGGAGGAAGGACCATTTGTAAGGGACACCTATGTTCGTTGCTTAGACAACCATGGCGGCGTAGACTGTTGAAATTTAAATCCTTGAATGTGCTGGTTAGGTGGTACAAGGCGATCCGAGAATTTCCAGGCAAAGCGACACGGACTACTTTGAGGGGTATCTTGGCCAGGACTATAAAGTCTAGGATTGGTTTGGATGTTCGTAGGAGGATAGTCGTGCGGATGTTTTACGATCATAGACTTAGTACTGCGAAAGTGCACGCTTTGGTCCTCCAGGTCCTCGACTGTGCTGAGCTATATACGGGAGTCAGGGATTTACTCCGGAAAAAGGTACGTTTTGTGAGGCGCAAGAATCGGCCAGTTTCGCGCTATCTTTGGAACTTCCACCAAGCTGCTCATGGTAGGAGCGGTGTTTTCTGCACTTGCGACCTCGAACCTACCTGTTACCGGGTAGGTTTCCACGTGAGCACTCGGATTGGTCGGATCCCGGGAATTTCATCTCTGTTACGTAATTCCCGGAATATTCCGAAACTGACCCCCCGTGATGGGATGGCTGAGTTAGGAAAGCAACTGCTGGCCGTAACCAGCTATCTCCGATCTACGTTTGTTGTATCCCAACGGGACCTTGAGGCTTTCTGGAATCCGACTATGTTTATGGATGGCCAGATAGCCTCCTTATCTTGCTGGTATTCCCGCCTGAAAGTTTTTGTGTGTGTTCCTATCGATCGTAATGTGCCATATACCTACGTAATCTGCCCGGTTGTCTATAGGCACTTCCAGTCTATGACATTCAATTGGAACATGTCTTTCTTGCCGTTTCATCTGGATGACAGTCTATTGTTGGCTAAAATGAGAAGTGATTTTGTAGCTTTGGGCTTGCAGGACCTGGGAAGGTGGGACCCAGTGGGAAATTTTGGTAACTCTTATGTTTTGCCAAAGCATAAAGACCTATCGAGATGGCGCCCTATCTCGCCGACTTGTGCTGAACCGACCAGGTTGGCAAGTGGCCGAGTGGCTAGGGCACTTAATTGCCTGCTTTATGCTCTCCCTGCCCATTCTTCCTTTAACTTCAAGGCCGTTATGGATTTCGTGCCAGGGATTCGGGACATGGACCGACGATTTCGGCGCTTACCCGGTTACCATGATCTGTTTTCTGTCTCTTTTGACGTTAAAGACATGTTCGTGTCTCTCCCGCATGCCGAAATCGTCGATGCTGTATTTTGGTTGCTTCGGTATTTTGAGCTCAAAGGCTGTAAAGGGGTGAGAGTGGCTCAGAGAGGGCGTAAAACCTGGTTATCTTACGGTGGCTCACGTGACAAATGTGTGATGGTTTCTCTACGCCTGATTCGGGAGATGGTGCTCTTTGATCTCCGGTACACTTTCACTTACGCCTGTGGTGAGTTGTTACAACAGGTTGTAGGTGTTCCCATGGGTAAAGCCTCTAGTTGCCCCTTTGCATGTATCCTGTGTGCTTTTGCCGAATGGAAGTTCCTTGGGTCACTGGGGTGTGAGAGATGCCTAGTCGATGGTTTCATAATTGTCGACGATGTCACACTCTTCGTCGATGTCGTTGCCTGGTTCGCACCGATGACAAGGGGGAACATTGGACGTTCGCAGGAATTAGTATCTATAAGCATGGAAATACTTTGCGAACCGTAGCGATTGTCAAAAATTCAACATCCATCTGGGAGTCGGGCGAGCTTGTTTTTGGGAGTTTTCAGGATTTTGAATCTTACTCTGGTTAGAAAGCGAAAGTGGGAGCCATTCTGAGTACTCTACACTGATTGGTCAGACTTACCACAGACAACTGGGGTCTGCGTGAGTCGATCCTATCGGTTAAGAGAGAGCTCCTCATTAGGAGGTACCCGGTTAGGTTGTTGCGTTCTGTTTTCCGGAAGTTTGGTGATCGGATCGGTGGTCAGGTTGTTGAGGTGATGACTGACTGTTTCCACTAGGGTGACGTATGGGTCTGGATGAGGGGCAAACGGGGCTTGGCCGTGTTGCCAAGCAAGCATCTTAAACTCTTGATTGCACCGCAAGTCACCCTGGCTGTGAGCCTGGTGTATGTGACACCTTTTTGGGGGTACCCCTTTGGCTACCTGGCTCCGGATGCAGTGTTTTGTTGGCCCGACTGGCTAAGAGGCATGGTCCCGTCTGGGGTCCCGAGTGGCGTAGGATAAGTTACCCTGTTTTTAGGGGCCTTTTTCGGGTTTTCAATTTTGGGCTTCCCTAGCTTTTTTGTGCCACCCACATTGGTTCAATACAAGGTAAGGCTTTCCCAGATAGCAGCAGGGCGCGCTCATGGTAATGGGTATCTGACGACCATACGGTTGTCTCTGACGTCCGCTTCACCTGAGCTAAGGCTGCACTCCTGGACAAATGGTTACCGGGTGCTCCGACTCTCCGCTGGGTGCCATTACTCCGGCCACACAGCGGGTATTTATGCTCTGAGCACGAGGCTCTCATCCTCATTTTCATGCGCTGACGGTTGTGCAATACGCGACCTCCGGCATAGGCGTCTCGTCTCGCCAACTCTGCACTCTTCGTCACGACGTACTCCAGCTGTACTTCGTGCTCCATTGCGCAGCTCTTCGGTGTTACGGCGACAGAGGCTGACCTATGTTGCTGCTACTACTCCGGAGCAGGCGGTGTCCTTCGTGTGAGGAGTTGGGTCTGTGCTGTTTCTTTGTGTTGTGTCTTTGTTGATTGGCTTTGCAGATGTTCACTGGGCGCCACGATTTCGGATTGGGTTCTTCATACATGCTACTCCGATCTGCTCAGTTCGATAGATGGATCCCACCGTTCGATGATTTTCATCTAACGATGATGCACGACCTCCAGGGGTGGCGGGTAGGAGTAGGATAGCTATTTAATGGGGCAAGGCAAAGGAAAAGCAAAGGAATGGCCCCATTGGATTCCTGTTGGATGTCTCCTCCTGATGAGTCTGTTCGCAACGCAGACGAAACGCGTCGAGGGTTTGCTGTTCGTGTTGTGTTCTCTGAGAATTTTATGTGTAATTTGGAATTCGATATCCATTTTGGCGTGCGTGACGGAGTGTGTCATTCGGGTGTATCTATCTCCTTCGTCCTCATGCGTTCACTATCTTGTGCCGGACAGTTTTATCTTTGCTTTGCAAATAAGAGTCAGAACACTTCACCAATCTGTAGATATGCCTCCCACTACGACGGATCTAGTCACGATCGTATATTGTTTCCCGAAAACATAAACGCATGTATTAAAGACTATAGTATTCCTATACCCTACTGAACACAGCCAGATAACAAATTTTAAGTTAGAGATGAAACTGGAAGATTCTAGAAAAGGAATCACCCAACAAGCAAATCAAACAAATTCCACCCAGCAAAGACAACACAAGTACTAGCCCAACGGAGTAGCTACTAGCAGCTCTGGGGAGCCTGGGTTGCCGTGACGAGGTTTCCCACCTTGCACCCTTAGACCTATGTAGGAACTGCCATCTTCCAGGCACCCTACATCATAATGGGTATAACCCAAGTTTGCTCTCTTGACAACTAGATGCTATTCAGACGTGCCCTAGTATATCAGCAACGTTCCCACAACTACTAGTAGGTCTCCCACCACCTCCTATAGTTTCGTTGCCTTCAACAAATCAGTCCCCAACCTTCTACATTTACCAACCAAAAACCAAAGCTAAAAACCCGCAGTAAAGATTCCTTGAATGAAACCTTCTTCCTGTCGACTCCTTCATGCGAACACGAGACATGTATGTAGGGAAACCGAAGACATGTATGCAGGGAAAGCGAAAACGAGCGAATTCTTAGATTAAGTGAGATGAGATGAGATAACAGTTTGAAGCACCAGGGCTCAGATATGGAAATATGGAGATAGGCATGGATTGCCTGAACCCAACCGTACTACCCGGCGCAGAATATGGGTAAAATACTACATTACACGAGGGTTTGTCTATGAGAGTACCAAAGGAAGAATGCATCAGACGAAACAGACGCCCGGGTACGGAGTAGTAGTGACTAAATACGATCCGGGCTTGCAAAACAAATAGCAGGAAAAGTGTCACTCCAAATAGCAGGAAAAGCGTCACTCCGCGCTCCTGAAACTGTCGATGCGCTCCCACCGCTGCTACAGACTCTCCCACTGTCCACAACAGCGCCGCCAGGGGGAGTCTAGGAACGATTGGCACTGACTCCTTTCCTGTCCCACGAATGGCTCCAAGTACAGATACAGAAGAATTAAAAGGTCCCACAGGTAACCAAGGTAGAACTTGTTGGCGATTGACCTCTCCGAGTATGCAGCCACGGAAAAAGCACTCGGCACTCATCACTATTGATAAAACCCCCACCACGTACTAAACGATCTGTGGATAAGCACTGTGGTCGTTCTGGTCTTCAGTGATTATTAGCTCCCGCTCCAGATTATTAATTATCTCCCATGCGGCTATACCTGGTACTTCTTTCAGAGTGTTAACCACCAGTTTGAGAAGTAGAGAGATTTGGCCCAAAATGGTAAATAGAAGCATGTAAAATATGGCTAGATGCAAAATATAGCACGATGCCTCCTTAGAAATGTCAACAGCATTCCCACCGCCATCACGAGCTCTCCCACTGCTCCTGCTGACGCTGCTGCCACGATGCCTCCTTGGAAATGTCGAAAGCACTCCCACCGCCATCACAAGCTCACCCACTGCTCCTGCTGACGCTATTGCCAACCTTCATGTGATTGAACCCAATGGGCACGCACTGCCAACGAAACGTTACATCTTCGAAGCTCATGGCAGTCTTCCCCGGCTGACGGCGTCCTCCTGCCCCAGGATCTTCTCAAGGGGAAACGTAGTACTAAGCATACCACGCGGAGGCAGAGATACTTCGACAAAATTCCACATAGGTAGTCCATAGCTCTTAGCTCTCACGTCGGCGGCCACCGGCTGCTAACTCCCGAGGTGTTACCTCGGTAATTTCGGCATCGTCATTGCTCCCATGTGTTAGCGCCGCCCTCGCACATATTAGTGCACTAGGGTACCGCCAACCGACTGCACCTTTTTTTTTGTGAATGTAAGACTTTTAATCTTCTTTCTTCATTCTTTCTCAACTAGGTCCAGATTCACGCGCGACGTTTTTATTTTTCCATGATTCTACTTAGCGCTTTTATTGGTCTGACACAAATGTTTGTGATGCATTTGTATCCTATCCAAGGTAAATTCCAGAAGTCCATTTGAACGGAACGTGAACACGTGGGGTCATAAGATCTAGAAACGGATAACTGTGGAAAAAAAAAGAAATCTACCAATGTTTTAGTTTTCATGATAAATTCGTTGTAAGGGTGAGGGCAAATTCATATCCTACAGCCTACCTTCCTAATTCCCTGTGATGTCAAATGTCAGCGAGGTCCCTTACCTTGTAGATACTACAACTACTTCTAAGCTTGAGGTCGCGGGATCGAAACCCGCTTCTCGTAGTGAATTCCGACCGAGCACGAGCCTCCTTAATAAAAGGAATTAGCCAAGTTGGATTCGATCCCTAGATCCATCGTGTACAAATTCACTTACTTATCTACTAAGCTAGTTCCTGCTTCGGTATGAAGTAGGACGATTAGCACTATGTAGAGCCTTGGTGTGCACTCATGCGGAAAAAAATTTACTTAGCCTCATTTCCTCGTTATTTGTTTGAATAACCTCGGCCTCATGGCCATAATCTTTATTAATTTCATCCCCTTTTGTTCGCGCAGATGACGAATATATGTGTTTGTGTTTCATTATCCTAATCATTCCAGTCACAATAGTCGAGCGCAATCACTTGAAAATTTTAAGAAGTTGTCGAGCTCAAAACCTATCGGCATCCTATTTCCTAAACATGTTTTTGTTGTGCCGACGGTTCATATTGCCCGACCATTTTGGACCATTTTCGTCCCCCTTCAACCTTTGGGGTCAGAGGGGTTTCAGCATGTCGCGCTGAGGCATGTGCTGACTGTCTTGGTTAGACTGTCCTTCCTCCTCCGATTAGACAATCGAAGGGGGTATCCTAATTATTTTTAGAATGCAATGCGTTAGCGGCCGTTGTTGCCTGACCAATTTATTTGGGCTTATGAGTCGTGGTGCCGCAGACCAGTATATTTTGTTTACGAACCTTCGACCTTCTTTGGTTGGGATATCCGTTACTAAAACTCACTCCGATGACTGCGTACATTGTTTATTTTATGACGGACACTGTCATGGCGACCGATATCGTGGTTGTGTCAACTGTAAAAATGAGGGCAAATATCCTTGTAAGTTGTAAGGGTATTAACCCCGACAACGTATAGTTATTCCGTACGGTACCTTTATCGGAGCAAAAACTCTTACAAGGGTATTTGCTTGGGATTTTCAATGACGGGCATTGTCCGACTGTTGATGAGATTTTGTTTGAATGATTGCCAAAGTCTATTCAGACCAGACCCACGACCGAAAGATTAAAATATTTTTACCTAAGTTCAGATGCTTGCGGCTTGCGAGAGTGACAGAGAGGACTGACGGTATGGTCGGTCATGTTTCGTGTTTGGCAAGGCCGCGAGGATGTACGGCTGTTGGAATATTAAATAAAAAATCTAATTTATGCAAAACTAGCAGTCACATGATTCATGTTTTAAATGGCCTAAAAGAGCGGTCGTGTCGTGCGTGCAATTGTGGCGCGAAAGGGCGTGGGGGTTAGAAATCATGTGTTTTTAGGAATGACCCTTGTCGGGGCTCGAGCTCGTGTCGGGGTAGCAAAGGGCCAGTATCTTACTCTTTAGGTTGGACACGCGGTTGACCTAAGGATGGGCGGCCAGCCTGAAAAATGGCAAGGGCAGGTGGGGTCTGTCATGCCACAGAAGGGCATTCCACGGACGCGGAGCTCTTCATAAGGAGTCGTTGCTCCTACCTTACCGTGGTAGGAGCTAGCCGAATAGGATATAGCTTCGAACTTTCGTCCAGAAGATGCTCGGATTGAATCCGAAACATCTCATTCGGCTACCTCCTTTTTGTGAGGAGCAGCCCGATGCCTAATCGTGGCGCGATTAGTCTCGGTTGTGCGATCGACGAGATCACACGACCAAGCTGATTGGTCACAGTGTGTCAAGATCTGCATGGCTTTTGCGCAAGGATAACACACATAAATCGAGAAATTGTCTTATTTTATTTTATTTTCGCCTGATTTTCGATGAGAATTGAACTCGAGCCTGTATTCCAGCACTTGGGAGGTGTGTCAACAAGGATAAAGGAAACGAAATGTAAGAGGGGGGAAAAAAAAAACGAACGAAAACAAAGCGCCAAGTGGCGCGCCGCTATGGTTGGGATGTACACTCCCTAAAACAGCCATTTCGTCAAAACGAACATATTATATTATTTGAACGAAATCAAAACTGACTTTTTTTGCCAAAATCTGGTCGGAATTTTTTGCTCCTGGGGGTCCGGCGTTCCCAAAACGCCGGACCCCCTACATGTATCTGGTCTATGGTTGAGACCAGATACAAAAAAAATTATTTATTATTATTATTATTATTATTATTATTATTATTATTATTTTGTATCTGGTCTCAACCATAGACCAGATACATGTAGGGGGTCCGGCGTTTTGGGAACGCCGGACCCTCAGAAGCAAAAATTTTCGACTAGATTTTGGCAAAAAAAGTCAGTTTTGATTTCGTTCAAAAAATATAACATGTCCGTTTTGACGAAATGGCTGTTCTAAAAGAAAGGGCAACAGACACCCGTTTTCAGGGCGTGAGATTGTTTTGCTAACTTTTCTTTTTAAGTTTTGCTTTTCATTCTTTTAATCTCGTTTCCCCCCTCCGACGTGGCACATGAAACGGGTGTCCCTCCTCCACCACGCTCCACATGCACTAAAGACAAAAATCACGTCTGTTTTTTTTTTTCCCCCTTTTTGTTTCAGCCCCACGTCTCGTGCCTGTTGAGGCAGGGAGTGGGGAAACGGGAAGGAGGTGCTAATGGGTAACCAGACGTGTAGCCGAAAGGAAAAAAAAAGGGAAAAAAAAAAAAAAAAAAAAAAAAAAAAACTAAAGAATGAGAAAAAAGGAAAAGAGGAAACGAGGAAACAATGTCTCGCTAGGGGAATACAACCGTTTTGGGTGTGTGGGGGCACGACGGCCTCCCTCTCCCGTTAAGGGCGAATATTTTTGGCCATGGAATCTTAGATCCCCTGACTCATATTGCATGCGCTGAAGAAAGGGAGTAGGAGGGAGTTGGAGGAGAGAGAGAGAAAGAAACGGAATGGGTTAGGAGGGGAAGGTTCTACGTCTTCCTTATTTTCAGGGGTGGGCAGAGGAAGTAGAGGGGGTGTTGTTGAGTTGACAACTCGTTCGTAGCCTGATTCAGGGTTAGGAATGATGTAGTTTATAAGGTTCATTTAAGTTTTTTCTTTTTGATGTTTTTTTCTTTTTTATGCATTCTCGTAAGGACGCTTGTCCTCACGAGGTGTTGGCTCTGGCAGAAACTGTCAGAGGTAACTTTAAGGATCTCGGTTTTAGTTGGAGCCTGAAAAATGAAAGGTGAAGAGGGCAAAGGCCAAGCTCAGCCTTTCCCTTGACGTATCTGCCTTGGGATAGAGGGTCAAGTACGTCAAATTGTAAAGGGCTGTAACTTTTCAACCCCTTATCAGTAAAATTTGTACGGGGTCTTTCCGTACGAAATGTACAGGTAATATATGTACGGGATCTGTACGAAAACCTGTATGTCTTGTACGCCCCCATACGAAAAAGCAAAAAAAAAAAAAAGGTCATCAGAAAAATCTGAAACAACGTTATGTGATGCAACAACACAAAACAAGCAACATTTGGTTGAGCATCATCTTCAGATTCTTATTAGATTTTGAGAAAAAATAAAAACAGTACCGGATTATTAAAAAAAAAAAAAAAAAAAAAACCTCGTATGGGGCCGCTAGCGTACGAGTACAAAAGTACGAATCCGTACTCGTACGAGGGTGCGTACAAGTGGCAACGCAGAGAAAAATAAAAGAAAAACATTTTTGAAAATGTTAGAATTTCAGCCATCTCTTGAAACTCCGAGATAGGTGAAATGAAAAAAAAAAAAAAGTAAGAAGTAGGGCAGTTAAGGAAACTGGCCCACTAAGGTTGTGAGTCTTGTGACTATCGTACGGCCATAATTAGCCTTCGATCTTGGGCACATCAAGGGCTCACTATGAGCCTGCGATTTTGCCTAGGGCTGGAGTGACGATCAGTCCTCCTCAGCCACTATAAAAAAGGCAGTTGTCCCCAGTTGCCACACAGAAGCACTTTTGTTGCGAGTGTGTGACCACACACTTGAGTGCTGCTGGAGGAGTTGTCGAAGGAGCTGCTGGAGGTAACGCTGGAGGAGATCGGTGGTCTGCAGTGCAGTGCTGGAGGAGGAAGACGACAACCATAACTGAGGCAAGGGGCACTCTGCTTCCCCTCTGGCTGGTGTTGGCCTTTGGAATGTTCCTTGGGCTGCATTGTTGGACCGGGACTGTGCGGCGGAGACTATGCTTTGAACCTGAATTTTATCCAGGTTAAATATTTTGTTAAGTTAACGATAGGTTTTTCATCAGCAACGGCAGCTTCAAGGCGGCGCTGCTAGAGGTGTCGGCAGTCTAGTTTGCAGTGGGTTGATCCTCATTCTGGAGGGGAGGTATTGCCATTTTTACGGTACGACAATGGTAGCGTTTTTCGGTGAGAAAATGCTGCCCATTTTGCGGCGCGTTTGGCGGCAGTAATTTGAAGGGAGGTGTTGTTAAAGTTTTGGCACGATGAACTTCTTTTTTGTGTGTGATCCAGTGGCGGTACTGCAGGGTGCTCAGGGACCCGTTGGGACACGATGGAGCGGCGCACTGGTGATTGAGAGCATGTGCTGCTTGAGGTTTCAGCGTTCGGGACTGCCTTTGTTTTGTTTTTGGAGCACACAAAGAGTGAGCGGTTTTGATAACTGCAGCGGCACATGACCACCTGAGACTGTAGGGACTGGCGGGAGTGCGTGGGCGAAATTGGCAGCCAGCGGAACGACATTCGAGTACTTTTTTTTTTTTTTAAGTATGGTGGAAGCATGCGGGCGGCGCAGTGATTGCTGAGAATTGGCGGCGGCAGGTTTGATACGCGGGTGTTTTATTTTTTTTGGAGTGGGCGGTGCAAACAGTTTTCGCAGTCGGGTGGTCGGTGGTGTGAAACCATTTTGAACCGCTGGAGACCAGTTGACACTAACGTGGGACCGACAATTTTTGTTTTATTTTTGTAGGGGAGGGATGTGTACGGCTCGTCATCTTCACACTTGGGACTACCACGTGTGGGACATGCAAGTTAGGAACGCATTGGGACTAGTTGTTGAACTGAAACTTGCCTCGGGACTGCAGGTTTTCTTCGGCGACATGTATAATTTTCTTGTTTTTTTTTAGTGATCCAAGGCGCACTCGACACTACTACTTCACTCAAGGTTAGTTTGTCACTCAGATTCCTTTCACATCTGCGTGTTTCCACACTTTGTTCAACCCTGCATTTCATTGAAGATTTCAAAGGAAAAAGGTAGGGTAGAAGATGTGTGGTCATGCATTGAAGAATGGAGATTTGACGGGAGAATGGGATTGTTGGACTGTTGGTGCGCATGCAGGTAGATGAATGTTTGCAAGGAAGATTGGTTGTGCCTACTTAGGGCTGGTAAACATGATTGTCTTCTTTCTACCTATTACCTACATGCTGGTCGGAAAGACCTATTGGTCTGAAAAAAATTAATCCAGTGCTTGTCATAAGAGGGATTTGATTCAAATAAAGAAGACAAGGTCAAACGGATTTATGTTTTTTCTTGAAATTACTCTTTCTATCTCAAATGACCTTATATGTTTATACTTGTTTAAATGATTTTCATCCTCAACCTCTTCTGACATTTCTCGTCTCAGTTACTACCCTTAGCTTCGGAAAAACGAGAACGATTAAAATTTACTCGCGATGGACGGGTTCTCTGTATAGGAAGAATCTGGGGCGGGGGCTCGTTGCTTTAGGAGCCGACCCTGTTATCAACCCAGAGTGGACCGTTCTACGGGGGGGTATTTTGCCGATTCGGTGGAGACGACCCGACTACTAAGATCCGAGCTTAGTGCTCGGACGAGGAGGAGGAGTAACCCGAAACACTTCTTAGAGGGTTGGACATGCAACACTTCAAGTAATGCACCTGATCAAGAATCATCCACAAAGCAGTCTCTCATCAAAAGAATACCAAAACGTATGAAGGCGGGTGTGTGTGTATCTAGTCTTAGGTTGGCGGTAAGGTGCAACGGATGACTTTGACGGCGCAAATATCGAGTCAAAACTGAGGAAGTGCGGCTACCTTGTCGGTCGCCTCGAGGTTATTGTCGAAATCAACTCCCCGTTGGTAGCTCAGTAGATTTATTTGTTTTTTTATCGAGTTCAACCTGAGGTGGTTGGGTATTTTTTATTTCAATCTTGCGTTATTGGTCTTATCTCGTGATGCTCGAGTTATTTCTGTTATTGATTCAACTCATGTTGAATTCATATGTCTTTTCCAATCGACTAATAGTCGATATTTTTCGATATAGTTTGATTATGGTAATTTTTTCTCTTCGAGTTATGTGTTTAAGGGACTAGGATGCTAGTCGGTTTCACGTTTCGTTGAGACCGTCCTAGTCGGTCGACGCCCACTTTGTACTTGGAAGATCAACGCCTCAAGGAGTTGACGACGTTCGGGTTCAGATGGTGTTCTAACTGCGCGTATCTATATTACAGCGAACGAGCAAACATCCTCGGCTGACCTGCCTCGGCAAATTGCATTTAAAAACTTTCGCATGTAGGTCAGTAGCTCGGTAGGGAAACGCCCTTAAGGGTGGTGACAACCCCTTAAGGAAGGTAAGTTGGGCCTCTCGGGAACCTATCATGCAGTAGGGGACCGCGAGAAGTACAGTTGGCGCACCCGGCTAAAGCGGCAAGATGACAACGCAATCCTGTTTCGGCGGTTCACGGAATTACTTATGCGTTGTCGCGAGGTTGTCTCTTGTTTTTGTTTTGTAAACTTTTGCATGACATGATCAGGAGGACTCTCGCCTTTTGCGAAAAGAAAGTGGAAGCCGATGCGCTCGACACCGTCGTCAGTATCGTTTGGGCAATCCAGTTCAATCCATCCGGTGGGGGTATACCCCAACTGCAATCTGTTTCATTCTCATTTTGCGTTGTTGAATCTTGAAATCTCTCGTCTATAAAGTGAGTGTGAGATGTGTGTATTTGTTGTTGCCTCTTGCTTGACAACATTCTTCTTCATCACTCTCTCCAACTCTTCTTCTTCTTCATCATGACGAGGAGGATATACCATCAACGCAAATTTTGTACATCGATGATTGATGCTTGGGTGGGGGCACCTAAGATCAGTCCGAAAAGGTTTAAGCCACTTGAGGTCATCGGCGCCATTTCAAACGCATGCTTCGATGGGGGGACCTGAAAGCGGTGTCAGAAGTTTCAATCTTTTTAGATCATTTTGCCGATTTCAAGTCTCAGCATGTGAAACTGCTCAAATAATCTGAAATAACTAAACCTTATAAAAACGGTTTCAGTTTCCCTCATCTAAGCATCAGAGATGAGGGGAACTGAAACCGTTTTCAAAAGTTTCAGCCACTTCGTGTTATTTCATCGGTTTCAAGTTGATGATTGATGCTTGGGTAAGGGCAGTTGAAACTGGTTTTAGAAAGTCCATCCACTTCATGTCATTTCAAAGGTTTCACATTGATGTTTAATGCTTAGATGGCAATTAAATAGGTGAAACCAGATTTCAGAGGACCCCATCTCTCCAATTTTCACACTGAGACATGAAAATGACCTAAAAGAAACATTATTTTTCATATATGAAATGGGCTTCATTTGTTTCACATCTATAAATTTGAGGATAAAAAAAAATTTATGAAAAAATAAAAATTTGATGACAATTGAAAAAAATCAAAACAGCTTAAATAGGTGAAACCAGATTTCAAAGGACCCCATCTCTTCAATTTCACACCGAGACATGAAAATGACCTAAAAGAAACATTATTTTTCACATATGAAATGGGCTTCATTTGTTTCACATCTATAAATTTGAGGATAACAAAACTTATGAAAATAATAAAAACCCGGATTTCAAGAGGACTTTCTTCTCAAAATCCCACATTCAAACATGAAAATCACATGGGAAAAAAAGCACTATTTTTCACATCTGAAATGAGCTTCATTTGTTTCAAATTTGAAAATTTGAGGACCCATTCACCCATAGTGGTTGCGTCATCGGGGACTGTCCTCTTCTAGCGTCAGGAGCTTTCGAACAACATCCGCCAGCTTCCATATGCTATGGCAGTTTGTCTTCTGCCCAACTGTTACATTTTTACAGTCAGCCTTCAGGGAAAATCGGTGTAGGCGGCCCCTATTGGACATCACAGAGGCATACAACCTTGCACTTCTACCCCCTAGGGTCTGAAGCCCTACGCAGAATCCTAATCTGTTGGTTGTTACTTCCATTTCAGAGCCTTTTCATAATGTAAAACAACTTGGGATGTAGTCTTAACGAGTTCTTACGTTATAAACCACCGGTCCTCCCTTTAAATCCTCATGACGCTTGAACATCACCCTAAATTGTAACTGTGTCTTGGTGATCTTCCTCTGGGCCGCGGCTTCTACATAGGTAACTGTCTTTGCTCCACAATTCAATCCATATCCACATAACCTTCACTTATGATTGAGGACAGCATTAATCTGCGGGAAGGAAATTGATCGCTTTGTACGAAAGGCCAAAACTTCAACGCACGAAAAACAGGGTGAGTAAGAAGATGAGGCGGGATAGATATCACGGAAGATGGCCCATCATGATCCTTCCCTATGATGTCCAAGATTTATAGGTAGTGGTATCAATCTCGCAAACTTGGAAAACCTGTCAAGATGTGTCAACAATTACCACAATTCTTTTCTTCCCATTTACTGTTGACAGGTTTTCCAAGTTTGCGAGATTGATACCACTACCTCTTGCCTTATTGTCCTTATTCACCCCTCCCCTGGCCACCCGCACCCCT
>BFEA01000016.1:347505-357864 GCA_003427395.1 Chara braunii | reverse complement strand
TCTATCTATCTATCTATCTATCTATCTATCTATCTCTCTCTCTCTACAGTTGCAGCGACGAGCGAGCTGCCGTGATAGCCGTTCGGAAAAAACAAACCCGAACGCAGTAGCAAAAATGTTTGTTCGACCACGAGAAAAAAACTCGCCTGCTCCCTCAACTGGAAACCACTGAATCGTGTGCAGAGAGTCCCTCGTAACTCAAGTACAAGGTCCCGAAAACCCGCACCCGAATGTAGTCGCACTTTTGCGGCCGATCCACTCGATTTGCTCATCCATGGATATCTGTCCCAACCCGTTCGTCGAAATCACGAACAAGAAAAAAAAACAAACAAGAATCTAAGAAAAATCTAAATAAAGGAAATCTAAGGCGAATCTAAAAATGAAATCCCCAAAAAATATATATATATATAAAAAGGAAAAACAAAAAGAAAAGACTTACCTTGTTGCAAAAACGGTCGCCCGTTTTCACGGGCATTGTCTAGTGTGTTGGGGACTAAAGTGCCCCAATCACTTCCGATGGTGCCAAGTGGTGCTCCACGTTCACGATAAATTTAATTTTAATTAATTTATTTATTTATTTATTTATTTTTATAATCTCGTTGGCTTTGCCAACGGTCACATCACGGATCCCCCCTCGCGAACTGTTGAAATACAGACTCGAATTCGAATTCTTCTGACTGGAAACAAATTTGGACCATTTCTCGATTTATGTGTGTCATCCTTGCGCAGGCGCCAACCCAACCGTTGCACGACTGATTTCAACCGCATGATCCGAAGATCGCGAGACCGAAATCGACCGCGCCTGGGAGCTCTTGCCCACAGGCCACTCCAAAAGGAGCTAGCCTAGTGGGGCATTCTGGTTTCAATCCTCGAATCCTTGGCGCATCAAACTGGCATGTTACCTACTGGGCTATCTCCTACTATGGGGGTAGTATGAGCGGCTCTCCTATAAGAAGAGCCACACCCAACCATCCTGCTTGCCTATGGCATAGCAAGCCCTACTAACCTCCTTCTGCCACAGGACCGGCTTCCCCCTGCTATACGGCAACCACACACCTGGGGTGGCGGTCCCTATTAGTCATTTAGGCTATGAATCGCACGACTTAGCATCCGCGCGTCATCATTTTAAGCAGGATAGAAATTAGACTTAGTATTCCAATGCCCGTATGTCCCTGTGTCCTCGCCAGACGCGGATGGTGACCGATCGCACTGCCGCTATAGTATGCCGCAGGTGTTGGGACTTAACCAAAAAACAAATTCATTCTCTCACTTGTAGGTTTGGTCTGAATGGGTTTTTGACAAACGCCAGTCTCATCAAGTCCTCCAATTCAACAAAAAGGTCAGACAGCGTCCAACATTTTAAAATCCCTGGCAAATACCCTTGTCAGGGTATTTGCCCCAACAACGGGTCCTCTCTCACCCGTTGTGCAAGCGATGGCACTCCGAGCACACTCACACTGGCACTTCTCCGCGTGCACCTTAGCACAACCACGCTCACATCCAAAAAATCAGGCTACGTCCCAAGGAACCATCCACAGGACTCATGCAGAGAAAAACTGACCAGCCCTTGCATTTCCTCATGACCTTATTTTGTTTTTTTTACCGTACTTGGGTTTAAAGTTGAGTCTGTATTTTAACAGTTCGAGGGTGTACTAGCTGAGCGAGGCCTGTTGGTGCCAAGGCACAACTTGAGCCCAGCGGGATCGAACTCGAACCTGCATTTCAACAGTTCATGGGTGTACCAAATGGAGCCAGACCCGCAGTTGCTGTTCCCACAGGCCTATTTTCAGCAGGTCGCGGGTGTACGAACTGAGCTAGGCCCGCAGTTGCTGGTTTCACAGGCCTGTTTTCCACAGTCCGTGGGTGTACCAATATGAGCTAGGTTCGCAGGAGCTGGTCCCACAAGCCTGTTCTCAGCAGTTCGCAGTGTGCCAATTGAGCTAGGTCCGCAAGTGTTGTTCCATATGCCTGTTTTTCAACAGTTCACGACGCTACCTGAGCTAGACCCGCAGGTGCTGGTCCCACATGCCTGCAGTGTTCAACAGTTCATGGGGGTACCACTGAGCTAGGCCCCTGGGCAGCAGTTCCCACAGGCCTATTTTCAGCAGTTCGCGGATGTACGAACTGAGCTGGGTCCGCAGCTGCTGTCCCACAGGCCTGCTCACACCCAACCCTCTCACTTTTCACAGCAGGCTGAGGTTAATGGGCGGTGTATCCCCTGGCCATGGCTGCCCAGGCTTCCACCACCCCGGGGGTCCTGGTGCAGATCTTAGCGATAGTAGCAAATATTCAAATGAGAACTTTTGAAGGCCGAAGTGGGGAAGGGCTACATGTGAATCCGTTGCTGGGACAACTTGCCGCACAACCAACACTGCGGCAGCCTCCCACTGGCGCCCCCTGTCCCCGCCCAGCTCACGCATAGCTCATCGTCTTAAGTGTCCTAGCGGCCGAGCGGGCATGCTCACACTCAAACCTGTCATAGCAAACCGTCATTAGCGGACCGTGCGCCTGCAGCCACCCCCGCCACCAAGGTTTCTTTCCGCCTCGTGGGCTAATTACCCACCGGCTCGCATGCACATTGCACTCCCCGGTCCAAGTATCAAGACGGGCAAATAGAGGAATTTTGCCACAATCCAGGACACGCCGGAACCCGAGCGGACCCTTCAAAAGAGGCGCGTGATCAAGGTCCTCGACTGCCGCGACGGCCACCCGTGTCTGACAATGTCGTGATTGAGCCAGTCCCGTTGGTCCCGACGTCGGTTTCATAACCAACCACCAAGGACATTAGTAACAAAAATAAAATTAAGAAAAATAATAATGAGAAAAAATAAACGCGAGGGAACATAAAAAAGGTACCTGAGAACCATCAGAGCGGAGTTGCCGCTAAAAGAGGTACCTGAGAACCATCAGAGCGGAGTTGCCGATTTTAGCGGAGGATAAAAAACTTTTACCTTACCCTCTGCCGCACACAAAACCATCTGTGACTCATAACCAAAAACCAGTCATGAGGGGTCCCAGAATCAGGCAGGGTTCCCTGCCGCAAACGACACCCCCACCGGCAACTCAGAACCATCAGAGCGGAGTTGCCGATTCTGGAGGAGGATAAAAAACTCTTACCTTACCCTCTGCCACACGCATAACCATTTGTGACTCATTACCAAAGGTTAGTCATGAGGGGTCCCAGAATCAGGCGGGTTTCCGTGGCGCAGACGATGCCCCCACCGGCAGCTGAGAACAAACATAATTGAGTTGCCGATTCTGGCGGAGGATAAAAAATTTAATAAATCTTTTTTTTTCAAAAATAACCACTTAGGCCGCCCTCAGGCATGACCTCTCTTTCATTTATAACTCAATATAGTTTTCTCATTTATAACTCAATATAGTTTTTGGACTCTTTGAGTCTCCTAAAAATATCTCACTGATAATCAAGCTTTCTTCACTTCATCGAACCCTCCTTTGATATATGGATATTGGGATACATGTTTATTTATTGAGTGATTTTGCTTGTTATTTTTATAGTTGGACGTTGAAATCCGCGACAGCTGTCAAGGTCAACCCCCTTGACTTCTCTCCGGGCCCTGGATGATGGAACTTATCTCCATGACTATAAGGGTTGACTACCAGTACAAGTCGGAACATGTGTACCAACTACTCTCTACAGGGTGCAAAAGAGGGTGTGGTTTTCAACCACCTTGATGTTTGTCTAGCTTTAAGAGATTAACCCCTCAAGCCGCGTGTTAGCCGACACTTCAATGTCGAACGTGACCGTCGAAACCATCAAGGATTGCACGATTATGAGTACTTCATAGTTAGATATCATTGCGGAAGTCTTCCATCCGCGCCATTTTATATTAAGTTACTCGCGCGATGGTCAACCGATTTTGTGTCGAAAGGTTATGGGTTAGATACTAAAGGAACTTAAGAGTATTTTGTTTCGTGTGAGTGATCAAACGTTTTGTTTTAGCGTTGTGTAATGCGTGGAAAGAAGGATGCGTTGCAGTCGACAGACGATGAGCCGCGCTTGGGACTTCAGCCCCCCTGTGCGTTGGCTCGCGTACCGTTCCGATAGAGGCGTGAGACCGCGTGTAACCCCCTGTGCTATAGCGTACGAGAAAACGCCCTCAGCTGGTCCACCTCTACGATTGCATGTAAAAGTTTTCGTACTGTGGACTGGTAGCTCGACGGGGAAACACCCACCTAAGGGATGGTGACAACTCCCACGGATGGAGGTAAGTTGTACCTCGCGTGATCCTATCCTGCCGTAGGGGTTCGCGAGAGGTATGGTTGGTGCACTCGGTCGGAGCGGCAATGCTCTGCGACTAAACTCCTGCCGAGTCCTGTGTGACGCGGCCGGGAAAATCTCCTCTCATTGCGGGGGGCGGGCACTCGACAACGCGCCCAATACGCCTTCATGGAAAGCATGGAAAAAACGATCCTCACAAATCCAATCCAACGTGATTATGCCAAGGACGGAAAGGAGGTATGGTTGTCGAACGGACTTCAAGAGAAAGTAGAGGATCAACCCAGGATGGCCAAAGAGTGGGAAGGTTTGAGGGGAGAGATAAAGTGGAGAAAAGATTAAGCGTCGAGAAGGATGGAAAGGACGTAGAGCAAGGAGTAGCAGGGACAGAGAATCTGAGGTAGAGGATCGCAGAGAGAAGTGTTGATTCACTTCGTGCCCACCACGTGTTCACCTGGCCTGACCAATCGTTACCACCAATCCGTCACCAGTTCACGCCCCCACTCGTATAAATTCCCTATCACATCGCGTCGCCTAGTGAGGCCGATACTCCAAAGATGCCGAACACGACATCACTGTCGCGTCACTTTGCCCAGGCTGAGAAAAACGAGCGATGTTGATGCTTCCACCAGGATCACCGCACAACCACAATCCGTCGAGATCATCACTCCCTCCGCTGCACACCTAACTTGCTTGCTGAACAGCTGCACAATCCGCAATAGATCAAGGTTGAGCCGTGAATGAGAAGCTCGTCAAAGCTTCAGGATTGGTCGAGGTTGAACAAGTCGTGCAGAGATTGTCATTTCAAGTGTGAAACCCATGACGATGGTAGGAAGTATCAGAAGGAAGGAAGGTAGGATCTTTGTCAATGCTACAGGGAGATGCGGAAGGAGCAGGATAGTCGAGAGAGGGAAGAGGACAAAGGAAGTAGATATTGTGGACGATGGAAAGAGAGTTATGATTTTCGCTCGTCTCAAGAGCGATGCACACAGTATTCACCCTGTTAGGGCCGAGTTCCACTATGCGAAAGCACCCAAAAAACTTACGAGTGAGTTTTGATCACGTGCAAATTTACGTAGCTGCAACAGGTCTTTTAATTTGTACTAAATTTGAGGGTCCCCATTCCCATTCCGATCCTCGTAACCGTGGACCTACCTACTGTGGGTGTTTTACGGGTCACTCTAGGGACTGTCTTTTCCAGTAATTTGGCATACCTTTTGGCCTTAGCCTTGAGGGACAGACGCATGTCTTTTCCCTAGGGCTCAACAATTTCCGAAACATCTCAGTTGATGACGCAGGGAATACAGTTGGTCCGTAGTTGAAAAGGGGTGAGCCCGTTCGATCCATGAAGGGTGGCCCGATGAAATCCAATCATTCTGTATACTATTTCGGGTCAGGAACGTGTGTTATTCGCCGCTAGGTTCCGTCGTAGGGTGCAATTTCCATTTCTTGCCAATCCATTGAACATGGAGACATGCGGAGCAGTGTGTCGGAGAGTGACCCCTCTACGTGCCAACCGTTTCTCTACTTCAGCCTTAGACTCGAACTCATTGTCAGTTAAGATTTCTTCTGCATTTTGATGGGTATTGAGGAATCGGTGGATGTAGGTAGCTGTTTCCAAGGCCTTAATGCATTTTGCTGCTTTTGCACAATTAAATCTCTATGTATTTTGAAAGATGATCAATGAAAACCAATATTTGCAACAGTTATGGCTCGTCAATATCTGTAGTATCCATGTTGACACCCTGAAAAGGACGCTCTACTTCGATCGGAGCTATAGTGTTCCATCATGACATAGCACACCACATACCTCAATCGGAGCTATAGTGTCTCATCCTCAGTCTCCTCTGCTCGTTTTCCCTCCTCCGCATTATTTCCATACCAAGAATAATACATTTTTGAAACCCCCTCACTTTTCATCCTTCGCGTTCCAAAGGGCAAGAAATGGGGCACATCCATAGCGATGGCAATGAATAGGCCTCGCCAAGCGACGAGGTCATCATCATTATCGTCATTATCATCCTTATCATGTTATGAAGATAATTTCAGCGGTCACGAGTCCGTGTGCATATGCGGTCACGAGTCCGTGTGCGCATGCGGTCACCCTGGACATTCTCCTATTCTTTGGAGATGGGACTGTGGTCCAGAAAGGCGCCATCAATCACAGCTAGATGAGTATCTGTCAATGTCCCTGGTCAAGTGTCTATCAGACTTCGCCACCCTTCACTCCCTCCATCTTTCCACCTTTATAGCTTGCTCGGGCATCCATATGCCAACACACGCTCATCTGCTCCAAACAGCACCTTCCATCACGTTCTCACACAACAATGGGAAAGCATGAGACGAATTCTACAGCGAATAACATGGTCTTTTTATACGAACGTGATGAAATGTACACTGTGCCATGAGTGCTCTAGACTCACAGAGAAGGGCATGAAACGGCTGTCAGTATCATTCACGACATGAAAAAACACAACGAATCTTCTACAATTTTACAACAAGATTCCTCTCTCTCTCTCTCTCTCTCTCTCTCTCTCTGTGTGTGTGTGTGTGTGTGTGTGTGTGTGTGTGTGTGTATGTGTGTGTGTGTTAGATATCGAATATTGTATGTTTTTCTTTTGTCTTTTTTTTTTGGAAATGACCATGGCGTTTTCTTTTTCGGTTTTGCATGCCCAACCCCAACAAGCTGTGGCATGTTAATGCCGGCGACCTTAAAAAAAAAAAACGAGTTACTGGTGGTTTAACCTTGGTGTGCCAGTGTTGTTCATACCGAAGAAGGGGGGCAGTTACTGTTGGGGATCAACCTCCTGATCAGTCAGTGGAAATGCGATGGAAACAGTCTGGCCATTATCATGCCTTGTTGTGGAATTGTGTATCGCATACAAGACAGCACACACACACACACACACACACACACACACACACACACACACACACACACACACACACAGAACGACAGAGAGAGAGAATTGAAGAGATACTTATGCACACACTCACACACATAAAATTGGCAGAAGCAGCAGAAAGGTGCTCAATGCTCGATTTGCGAACTGGCAGAGAGTACACACATTCTTGCAGACACATGACTCTCTCTATCTCTCTGCCTTTTCACGCACATGCACACACAGAGAATTGACAGAAGTAACAGAAGAGGGCTCAAACTGGAGCAAGGCCTAACTGGAGTCTCCATCTCTGTGTACGATTTGCATACACACTGGAGCTATGTGTAAAATACACATAATCTCGCAGACATACAACTCTCTCCATCTCTCCATCTCTCTGCCTTTTTCTCTGTGTAAGTGTGTCTCTGCATTTCTGGAATGACTTGCTGGTTCCAGAGGCCTGTAGCCTCTCTTCTCGAGGCTGTCCCATAGGCAGGATAGATTCGTAATTTTGTTTGGCTGAGGGCTAATCGAGAGACCTACCTGTAGGAAAATTATTGAGGGACGTATCTCCAAATTCAGAAACACACAGGCCCGTACTAACTGAAATTACCTACAGCTACCCTAACTGTGAATAGCAGGCCCTAGAGGCCTATGCTAATAGCCGGGTAGGTAGAGACCGAGAGGCCAAAAACTGAAACGGTACCGGTGGTCCAGTCAGTCCAGTCTAGGTCGTGTCTAGGATAGTGTAGGCTATAGATAGTATGAGGACAGCGGTTCAGGGCTTTTTGCAGTCAGTACCAAGTACGTCCCTGCTGTGCAACGCATAAGCTAGGAGTGGTGACAGCTACAGCGTTTGTGAAGACGAACATAGCTGGACCTGAGGAGCCCGGCCATAGCTGGGACCTGCGCTGTACTCTGACAGCACGTGGGGCTGTACAGAGGTTCGGGCTATTCGAGATCTGCTGGAGGCAGGAGAAGTTGGTGCCCTGCTGAACCCTCAGGAGTAGAGTTACAGGGTGTGTGGTGCAGCAGCCATAGCTGTAGCTTCTTCCTCTCAGATCATCTTGTCAGGAGAGGTGGTGTTGCTGTAGACTTCCACCCGGGAAGTCATCCGACACTTCATCATCATCAGACACTGTGGCACTGGTCTTCTTCTTTATCCTCTGTGAAGCACTTGGCCTCAGAGGCTTGTTTCAGGGTGGCGCTTCCCTTTGGGAGTAGTATCTGGGTGGCGCCGATTGTTTCAGGGGCTCAGGGGTGATATAGCAGTTACTCAGGGTGTGGGGAGTGAAGCGCTGCTCATTTCTGTGCAGCGCACCATAGTTCTCGGGTTCGAGACTTAATAAACAGTGTTGATACTGAGTTTGGACTATCATTGCTTCATTATTTTCTGGATGTGATCTACTCGACTTTTCTTTATGATTGGTTGTGAGGATTGTGTGGAGTGAATTGCACTTTTAGTGTACCCTGTCATATTGCATAGTCAAGTCTTCCGCTGTGTTTATCTTCCCCTGTGTGGTGTGATAATCCTGTCCTCTCCCCTTCCTTCTGTGTATGTATGGGCAACACAGCCCGCAAATTTATGCGAGTGAGAGTTGGTCTTCAGACAACTGACAACAGAATCATAACATTTCTCTCTCTCGCTCTCTATGATTCTGTGTGTCTGTGTGTGTACAACGGTACATGCCTGCATCTACACAGCCCGCAAATTTCTGCCATCATCCTGCCACGTTTCTGCCATACCGTTCGGCATCCTGATGCCCACCCGCACCTTACCATTCGACAAGCATCCTGATACCCACCTGCGCCTTTCAGCGATTGTCCGTTGTACTTTCTGCTGCCCTGAAGGGTTCATACAAGGATGGAATGACACTGTTACATTAGAAACAGAAGGGCTTCATTCAGGTAAGGAGAAGAAAAACAACCTCATCATGGCCACGTGTCAAGTCTGACTGCCCATTTCCACCGCTATCGTCTGCATCCATCATGCTCTTTTGTCCTCTACACCTTTCTGCGCGAGTGAGCCAAATTACCAAGAAATAGTTCCAAGACAGTTTCTGGTGAGGACATGGGAGTATCAGTCCAGCAGGCTTCGTGATGGTCAAAGCCTGCTGGACTGATACTCCTATGTACCGACCGCTACTCCTAGGCCCATTGACAATCAGAGCCTTGATACGATCTGGTGAGTACCACTCCACTCTTTACCTTTTCCATGACACTCTTGACATCCCCATACTTCGGATTATCAAGATTCTTGAGCTGATCAGGTCCCCTTTAGGCTGGCTGGCTGCCTATTGTGCCTCCTAGCCACGGCTAGAGTTATGACCTGATCCAACATGATTGTGGCTACTCATGTGCCCCTGTCATGTTTGCAGTCTACCTCTGCTATCACGCCATCAAACCACCTTGCTGCAGAGCCCTGTAGAATGCATGCAGCAACTATACCTTATCATCATGGGTGTCCTTAGGTACATACACAAGCACAACAGACCAGAGTCACGTGTTCAGGTTCTCATCCTTCAAGTCTCCTGTGAACACTGCTGGCTGTACCATGAAAGACTTCGCAAAGAGATAACACCTGTGCCTACACTGTAGCCGCAGACGCGACAACTATGCCGCGACCTGATATGGGCCAACACCGACCACAAGGTGGAACTATACCATCTTGGGAAACAAACTACCCTAGAGGCCTAGCCTAAAGATAATACGGCCGCGAAGCTGTCCTCCAATCATCTGTCTCAGCATCATCCTTATCTAGCTTAAGAGAATTGAATAGACTCGTGACTTCCTTTTCTACTGACAGCACTCCCACATGTGGGCCAAACATATTCCGTCTCAGCGTTTTCTCTATGCTTTGCAGATTACTCTCAACCACTGTGGCATACTCAGTACCAACACGGGCCCAGCACGGGCCAACCAGGTAGACTGAGGGTCCGTAGGTGTAGGGCCTGTTTTCGTTTCAGCCTAAAAGCCTGAAAACGAGGGCTTACAGGCCCTGTTTTCGTTTCAGCCTAAAAGCCTGAAAACGAAGGCCTACAGGCCCAGTGTCGTTTCAGCCTGAAAGCCTGAAAACAAGTGCCTACAGGCCCTGAGTCTTTTCAGCCTGAAACGGAGGGCCATTTTCAGGCACTCGTAAGATCGACCTGCCCTGAAACTTAGGCACCAGACCAGGGTTTTCGCACAGGCCATTTTCGACCTGTTTTCAAGACAACCTTTGTTTGAACTTCAACGCCA
>BFEA01000016.1:325193-347189 GCA_003427395.1 Chara braunii | reverse complement strand
AGAGAGAGAGAGAGAGAGAGAGAGAGAGAGAGAGAGAGAGAGAGAGAGAGAGAGATGGTTGGAGGAGTAGTCTTCAGCACTGGGCGCTAGTAGGAGATAGCTCCAGCTTCGTCTTCGATGTACCTGCAACAAGGTGCCATCTCTTCCTCACCCTCTCGCTACCTGACTTCTCAGTATCTGCAGACTACGAGAGAGGGAGATTGGTGACTCTGGGACTTGGCGACATTTGGATCCAGACTCGACATTGGGATTCAGACATTTGACGAGGGATTATTTGGGGACTGTACCGAAGACTTGGTGTTGACGACATCCCCATCTTCCCCTCTTCTTCGTCTAACCCCCCTCTTCTTCGTCTGTGCATAGTTGGGGACTGGCGCATTCTTCCTGTGTGAGCGCCAGGCCCCTTCACACCATGGAATGATGATGATGTATGTTTGGTGGTCTGCATGGCAACATTGATTGTTCTGATCATTGCTATTTAAGCCTTCCGCTGTGCAATCTTGTACTATGTGAGAGAGGTCACTTCTTGTTCTGGTCTGTACCGTTACTGAACTCCTTCCTACCTCCTTGTCTATTCTCCAGCAGGGTTTTCCTATTTACGCTACAATATCTGCTGACGGTGTGCAGTGGCATCTAATATGCCTGCTGCCCGGGCGTTAAGGGTTTGACGCTGCAAGATACAAAAACGAAATCTAAAAAACATTAAGACCCATAGGAAACTAGTACCGGTCATCACATTCCGTCAAGCCTACAGGCAGAAGGCATGTTCCCAGCCTTTATTCAGGCACCAGAAACCAATCTCAACAGGAGCCAGGTCAAAGAGACCCCTGGGCCTCAGACCCAACAAGCTACTCTAGGACTCAGCGAAGTTTCTGAGGCGGTTGGGATTTGACACACATCAAGCTGGCCGACAGCAAATGTGGGCCTCTCAGAACAAAAAATCTAAGCCACATGATGAGACCTTACAAAACACTGCCCTGCAGCAGTGACTCATGCATTCATGCCTTGGTCAGCTGGATGCTGGAATGCTGCAACATTGGAGGTAAAAGCCTTTGCAAGAGAGGAGAGCGAGTGCAGGTGGAGTAGAGAGTAGGGGTCCTTCAGAGAAACGGTAACATGTCGATTTGTGAAATCGAAATGCCACCGCCAAGTCCATCAACCACGCAAAGCCTATTTCACGAGTATGATTCGAAAATCCGCAAGTCCAAATTAACCGAAAAAGAACACACGTCATAGAAATAGGTCGCAAAAGGCCCTTCACAGCCCCCTCTAAAGAGGGTCACTAGGCAAAGACTCGCCTCAAAGATAAATCCCAAAATAAGGCCATTCATGCCAGCTTGGTGGCAGTCGGTGTGCCTCCATATCATCCACAACATTACCCACCTAATATTTTCGAACACAAGTCCAAGAATTTGGTAGGGAAACAATCTGTTTATATCTTTGATCACAGAAACAACCTATTTGCATGACCAGTGTAATAGGCCCTGCTTTTCCAAATTGCGATTTGCATGAAGTGATTCTACATTTTGGTAAGTGTGTCATCAATAATCGACTGGATCGGATCGTTCCCAGAGGACTGAACTGTACGAAGGGGGAAGGGGGAGCTCTATCTTGCAGGGGCATCACAAGGCAGGGGGTGAATTTGTCAAAGAGGGTAGGGGCGTAGTAGGGGGTTGCCCTATTCTGGGGCAGGGGCTGGTGTGTGGGTCAACATCAGTCCCAGCGGAGGCAGAAATGGGCAAGTGGCGGGGGGACATGCTTTAGGTGGGAACTGTGTGCACCTGGGGAAAGGGGGGTAGAGGGTTGGTCCTATATTGGGGCCAAGGGAGATCGGGAGGCTCACCTCGGTGGAGGCAGTGTAGGGCTGAGGGGGGAAAGGGAGGGGCGGGGAGGGGTGATCTCTCTCGAAGAATCCCAACATCCAGTTTAGTATTCGTTTCCATTTGGTTTGCCTCTCGAGAGGGTTGTACGAATAGGTGCTATTTGGCCCTGGAAAGGGTGGCCGAAAATTCGGTGGCCCTGGAAGACCGATGCTCGAGCAACGCTGGCCGGAGCCGGAGCCAGGCGGCGCAACTCTGTGACCTAGCTTAGTGGGTGAGTGAGGACTGGCAGAGAGATCTGGGGGGCTGTTTGCGGGGGCAGTCTCAGTGGCCATCGGGGGTCATAACTGGAGCAATGCTGGCCGGTGCTGGAGCAAGGTGGCACAAGTCTGTAACCTAGCCTGATGGGATCACAAGGCCTGAAAGAGCTTCGGTTCGTTCTGAAAACACCCATGCTGGTGGTAGTCGTAGGTGAAATGAATAGGTTTCACCTATCTGACTCGCGGTTGGGTGGCTTTCTAGTGACTTGGTAGAGTTCTAGTAGTGGACCATGAATGCTTCTTAGTTCTTTTTTTTTTCTTCAATTGTTCTTAGCCGAAGCCAAGTAATGGCCCCGGCAGCTCATTTTTTGAATTCTGATAAGGGATTCTGGGCCCGCTCCTAGCCGTGTTGCTCCCCACGAATATAGATTGGAGCATCGAGTATTCTGGTTTCCAGTTCCCAGCAGGCTGTTCAGGTAAACATGCTCTCCCCATTACATCCCCCTCCCATACTCTCACCGTTTCATCCCCCATTGACCAGGCATACTCATCACAGCTAGCGTTTGCATTCAGTAGTCTTTTGATGGCATCAGCCTCGAGAAACACTTACACCAGCCTACGAAGTCATTGAACGTGGCAAACTGCTGCGCGGAGGGTTCTACAACGTGATGCAGGCTCCGGTAGGATAACCCACCACAGGTCCAGACCTCTGGTTAACCCCTCTTTATGCTCCTGATCTCATGCCAATTCCACTGTTCCACACAGCAGATCAAATCATCCTCTCACATCAATGCAAAATGTCAGGAAGTTCTCCGAAGCAGTGAGACGTTTTCTGTGTCAATGCACTTGTGTGGTAGCAATCCAAGCTATACACTAAAACAAAAAAGACACCTAAGATTGGCACAGCAGGTCGAGATTCAAGGGCATGGGCGACTACGTGGGATTGTGCCGAAAGGAATCCGGTATCTATTATCTTTGGGGATTCCGGGGATACGCCGACCCTGCCTATCTATGGAAGCCTTGCATACAGCCACAAATGCTCAGCACGTTCCAACACTCTTCCACCACAGGTCCTACCAGGTCAAGGTATTTACTGTGAAAACAAGACAATGATATTGGGCCCACCTGCCATACCGACAAAACAGGTGTCGAAGTGCCCTTTCGGCACTACTGCAATGGCTACAGGTTGTAGCTATGGGCTTCCTTTGGGGTTGGCAGACTTTCTCTAAGAGCTAGTGGTGCCAAGTTCAAGCTTAGAAAGCACGAACCTGATCATACAGCTAGCCAGTGTCATGCAAGGATAGCTTAGCATAGCAGTAGCAGTAGCAGGGCCATCACGAACCTTCAGGCATAAGATAGTCAACTTCAAGAACCACATAGCTCCTTGATAGCAGGCAATAATTGTGACATCGCTCTGTTAATTTCTCAGATGGCCCTGGCTAAGCCACCCTGAGGAAAGCTCAGGTGAAAACGACCACAAAACATAAAAAAAAAGGACGTCAAGTGACTCGAGTTCATTGATTACATTATTTGTTTCCCACAATCGAGACCAGTATTTCCTATGGGCGACCCGAGGGACCAACCACGTAGAGTTCAAATCGGGCTTAATGATGTTGACGAAATTGGAGCATTATCTGATGGACAGGCAATCTCCCAATAACTGTACAAGGGAGAAGCCAACATTTCACAGAATTTTTGGCTCATAGAAGAATCAGCGACAAAAGTTGCTCCTCCACTACCCTCTACCTTTCCCATTTTGTTTGATATACACATCATGCACAAAAGACTACTCGTCCAATAAACATTGCGAGACAACCCCCGGAACAATAAATGGCAGCCGCTCCTTCATGTAACCCATATAGGCCTGAAGCTCCTTGTTCCACGGCTATAAACCACCATTTCCAACACAATGACATCGCTCAAATCCAAAACATTCCAAGACAGATGAAGAGGTACTTTGCCCACATCCTTGAATTCGGAACAAACATTGCAAGATCGGCCGGTGCCATCACTCAATTCAACAAAACCTGGAGATTAAAAAAAAATGAACGGCAGCATGACAGCAGCACGCAAGAGTCGTGCTGACAACCGTCATTCAGAAACAGCAGCACACTCCAGAGCAACAAGGAAGTTTTAGTGCATCAACTCCATCCCCTCAAGCCCATCCTCATCGGACACCTCCTCATTGAACTTTCACACCAGAGATCAGAGCACATCGCTCTGCTGAAATGGTTGTTTCGCCCACATCGCTGTCTGTAGATGGCATAACATCTCAGAACGGACTACCCATTTTCATGAACATAACCACAGTGATCTTAAAAATAAAATCTTAAAAAATTAAAAACATTCTTCAGCTCCCAGTGATGCTCCCACTGATGCTCATCGCTTTCTTTCTACCGCGGACTGCCAAAGCACAAACGACGGCATTGACACTCACCAGCAGAATTCCGCGAGCAGCGAGACAAGGATGCTGCATCCCATGGCATCTCTTCCAAGCCTGACTAGCATCTCCGATTTAGAAAACCGGTGGGTGACCTTCGCAGTCTAAGTTGAGTGCACAAGGCGTACCCCACATCCAGGGCCTTCGCCACCAACTGCCTCGACAAATCATATGACTCTATTCCTCTCAGTCACATTATATGGCAAGCTACTGACAATCATGATCCTACCCCTCTCCATAAACAAATTCATACATGAGCCGCAATGACGATTTCGCATTATGCATGCACATTCACCCTGTTTTTGGCTACCCTGGAACAGCAACACTGGTTCCCGCCGTTGCCAAGCAGCCTCGTGCCGAAGCCCAGAACAACTTGCACATCCACCCAATTCCATATGATTCCCTGACCACTTGCAACTCCCCATACTTCACAAACTGCCTTTGGCTGGGCACTCGACACCTTTCGGCCCTACATAATACACATCCTTTCCCATCACTTTTAAGCTGGGCGCCCAACGAGGGTCGTTCAGTCTCCACATGGATCGAAGTGTCACTCCAAAAATTTGGGGATGCAAGCATTTCCCCAATCTTCTCAAGCGGCACTGCGATCCATACACAGACAAAGAGCTCACTACGCACGTTTACTTCCCACCCATCCAACACTTACAAAACTCTTTTGTTTCTTTGCCTCAGAAACCAAGGAAACAGCAAGACCAGTCAGACACCAGTCAATTGAGCACACGAAGTGGTGTGCTTTTATCGCACAGGGCCATTAATGGACAATAGAACTCTCTCGTTCACCCAAATGCCCCGCTGGACGAGGCAACTGGAAACTTCCATATTTCTGCGGAACAATGATGCGATGATAGAAATAGCATATGTACTCTACATGTAGAAGGTTGACTAGATTATCCATACAAAGTTCTGAGACAGTAGGCGCAGTGTGAGGAGCTGGAGAGGGAGCTCCTGCAATTCGCTATCATAATAAGGATATCTTCAAAACATACTCAGAACTGAGATTTGTCCAGGTCGTCGAAGTAAGGGTGATGGAGAGCCTCCTTTGCCGAAATCCTCTTGGCAGGATCATACTGGAGCATTTTCTGTCATGACAGAGACACAAAGGGTAACAGATAGACCACCATTAGCCGACACATTCCTTTAGTGATGAAGACGACAAATGCTGAAGAAGTCTGGAGCACCAAGTGCCCGATTGTAGTTCAAAGCGTGCATTACAACATGTATCCAGGCATTCATATCTTCACAGCAGAGAGCACACCAGCCACAAGGAAAACGAAGCAGTTCCTAAATCACACCCCATTTCCAGTACCTGACAAACCCCTACTTGAAAGAACACGCCCCATTGCGAAAGCTCAAACTTGGACTGGTAAACTGACAAGATCTAGCACCAACATGCCGACAAACACCTCTGGCGTAAAATCTACCTAGGTATCTCACCACATAAACGGATGAATACCTGGCCAAGTTCATGTTACTGTAACTGTAGAGGCCACTCGCCACAGAGAGCTTGTGAAAGTAAGCAGACAATGGTTTACTGAGCAACTGTAATTGCCATCATCTTGGTCTGAGGGGCATCGGGTGCCCCTCACTTCGTTTCTGGAATATTCAGACGGATACCAAGCACTCCCCCAGCCACACGCTGATCCATCATCCCAAATGGCAAATCACACAACACATCAACGTCAACTTCCACAAAGACATCGCTGAACATTATATTAACAAAGGCAATGCATGTCAGAGTCGCACGTCTGCAGTGCTGACACAAATCCTCCAGACAACAACCATTCAGCGGTATAGCACTCAGTTCCCACTTCACTCTATCTTGCCAGCGCTTTTTTCTCCATCGAGCAAACAAATCACCATTGTTTCTCTTCGCGATTCGTTATGAGAAAGACACAGGAAAGCAGAGGAGGCATACCTGAAGTAGATCGATTCCCTTCTCGTCCAGCTGCGGGACAACCCTGGCAATATTCTGAGGTTGCCATTGAGGGAACTCGTGCCAATCGCGCAGTTTCGAAACTCCAGGCCATACCTCCTCATTCGGTGTGCCTAAGAGCCTTCACATTCACAACCAGCAACAAAAAGAAACCCAGGAGGAAGACCACCTGTGAGGAGCAGAAACAAGAATGCATGTTTTTCCCCCATAGATCTCAATCGAGTCGCTGAAGAGCTCGTCATTACAAAGGCAGAAGAGCACTCAACAAATGAAACTTCGGAGGCCTCAGAATTGCCAGTTGACGCATCCAGGCAATAACAAAGAAGTGCACACATGGTCCAAAGGCTCACAGATAGACAACCAAGAGGCCTTTCGCTTTGCCAGATCATCCGACATTTATATAACCCCCCTCACTGACTCTCTGCCCCCATGCCTCACCTCTGGTCCTGTGTGTTACAGAAACTTGGCATTTCCACTCCCTCTTCCCAGCCCTTGTACACCACAACCACTGCCAGACTATCGGTGACCTTGGCATTTTCCTAGGGCGTAGGGGATCTCATACCCTAAAAGACAACGATGACCTGCAGAGGCAATAAAAATAAACTGTATGCAGTCAAACAGAGCTGCCCCGTAAACCGTACGCAGAGAGGGAGAAGATGACAACAAACAAGTCTGTGAGAAACTGTTTCGTCCCATATTCTAGGCTACAAGAGTGGCCCGGGACCACTTGCACGGCCGGGCCAAAGAAAATGAAAAAATGAAAGTACAAAAAAAAAATCAATTTTATTTTTTATTCTAAAAATTTGGTAAACAATTTCGATGCGACCCTGAGGCAAAAGTTGTTCAGTTTATTTTTCTGCATAACGCAGTTGTTTTTCGGATTTTTTTGGACTTTTTTTCTTTTTTTTTTTATGGGACCCTCACTGGTCCTTGCACGGTCGGGCAGCCCGGGAAAACAGGATGACCCGGGCGGCCCGGCTGGTAGTCTAGATTTTATTAAATTATATTAAAAGTTTCTACATACTCTTCTTTATATCATATATTTATGTCTTTGTGCGTCAAACAGAGCTGCCCGGGAAACATTAGGCAGAGAGGGAGAAGAGGACAACAAACGAGGGGCGGTGACAAACTGTTTCGTCGGAGTTTCACTGACTCATCAGGAGGCTGAACCCATATGAATATATGTTGTATATACACAATCTACATAAAAATAGATATATACAACATATATAAATAAAAATATATGATACATAGAAAAGTATATAGAAAATTAAAAATTATTAGTATAATTACAATATGATTAATATGGTATATATGATTATCTGTTTTACTGTATACAGTTTATTTCTGTTCTATATATCGTCAAACAGAGCTGCCCGGTAAACCGTAGACAGAGAGGGAGAAGAGGACAACAAACGAGGGACTGAGACGAAGTGTTTCGTCGTATTTGACAATATATCCATGTGAATTTTTTTGAAATGCCCCTCCGACGTCCATTTATTTGCTGTATGCCCCTCCGACGGCCGACTTACCCTGTCGCGCCCCTCTGAAACGATTGAAGTTTCCGAAAAGCCCTGGCGTTGTTTGGACCTGAAATATGTTCAACATGCCCCTACCGGTACCGGTTCCCAATTTCCAGTATGCCCCGGCGCTCCCCTCCCAGGGCCAGGGGAGCGGCCTCAAGTGCCACCAACGGCCACAGGGGCATGCTGGAAAGTTACATCCCTCACCGACAGGAGCATGCAGGAAACTTCAGAGGCCCCAAAGGCACGACAGGGTAAGTCGGCCGTCGGAGGGGCATACCTCAAATAAATGGAAGTCGGAGGGGCATTTCGAAAATTTTCCCTATATTTATATATGTTGTCCAACACAAACTTGAATATTCTGTGAAGGACACAACGAGATTCCCTGGCAATGGCCATACAATATTATCATCCTCAAAACGTCTCTTGTCGACCACAGAGGCATCTGAGACTGAAAAACGGCAAAGCAGAGCCCATCATGATGCAGAAAGATAACTAAAATATACAGTCGCAGGCGAAAATGAAAGGAGGACACAAAATAAGGGCATTTCTTCGCACGGACAGAAACTGGGAAGCCTGTCAATTTGCACACCCCAACAAACACAATAACTGCTATCTATTCCACGCAGAGATGCTGGCAGGGAAGCCTGTCAATTTGCACACCCCAACAAACACAATAACTGCTATCTATTCCACGCAGAGAGGCTGGCAGCTTATATTACTCCCAATTGTTGCTTCAACTAAACAGCTCAGACGGCAAGCGATTGCAGCTTCGTTGCTACACGATCAGCAAAGACTACAGCCTTTGTTGCAAATCGGAATCCTTTATGCTGCTGCTCTCTAATCGACATATCCCACAAACGACCATTTTGCTTATCGTAAACAGATGATGAGTTCGAATGCCTCCTCGCTGTAAGAACATGAGATAGACTCTTTTGTGGCAAATCAAACTGCGCCAGCTGCAGTGCGCCCAGAAACAATTGCCAACCAAATCTTTTAAAAAATCACATCTATAACTGGATGCGAACTGTGAGAACCGTCGGCTTTTTCTACCCCTAAACTATCCGTCGATTCTTTGAAATCGATCATGCACATATCGCATCTTCGTCCAGCATTCTCTTTCTCCTCTGTTTTCCTTGGTTTGCACATGGAACAGCGAGTGGACTACGGCCTTCAGTGCTGAACACTCACTTGAAAATGTGAAGGAGCTGCTGGAGTTCCGAATCTCCTGGAAACAGCGGAGCCTTCCTCGCCATTTCCGCTTCATTACAACAACAGGACAACAACATTCCCAGAAAGAAATCAACACTCGTTGCAAGAAACAAGAAAACGAGGGTCGGATGAACCCTAAACTGAGCAACCAACACCGGCAACAATAGCATGTACGATCATCCCTTTTTTCTCTCCTCCGAGCCTGCGAGAGTATACCGTCATGACCATCGGCGATGCAGCAGAGACACAGGACTTGGGAAGTCGAGAAAAGCCAGGAACTTACAAGGGAAAGGTGGCTCCAGGTTCACAAACATGGCGTGATGAATGCATGGCTCGTCGGCCTTGAGCAGTCACATGACATGGGCATCCCTCAACCACTGAAGCAATTGGAGACGAGAGCCGCAGGCAGAGAGTACAAGAATTCGGAGGGGCCCTTGCATCCGTTAAATGAGAGACCACAACCAAGCCAAGAAAAGCGTAGAGAAATAGAAGAGCAAGGACGGCCAGAAGGATCGAGGTGAGCATGAAGACTGCCGCCGTCGCAGCGACCATGGTTGTGAACTCAAACGCACACCACATCACGACGGGAATCTGAATATACAACAGACGCAAAAAGCAGGTCTCAAAACTCTCTCTCTCTCTCTCTCTCTCTCTCTCTCTCTCTCTCTCTCTCTCTCTCTCTCTCTCTCTCACACACACACACACACACACACATAAACAAACATAAGTAATTAAGGACAACATACATGGACACACAACATACTACACACTGGAGGCAGGTAGGTAGACGGGGACACCTACCAAAGATACAGCCAACAGACCATATGTCAACGGGTGTCGAGTAGTATGACGCTCCTAGGAGCACTTCCGGTGCTCTGTACCACAGCGTTACAATCTGCACACAAAGCCCACACAACCCCCGATATGAGCAGCCGACTGTTTATCTTGAACGCTAGAGTTTATCGCCTCCGTAGAAGCCTTCCACTCATTCAGTCTTTTAGGTATCGTCTGGTTCATGGAACTGCTGCGTAGGAAACTTGGGGAATAATGTACGGCCTCATAACGGTCAAATATGGGTGACTAACTTGCCTCCACACCACATTTGAAAGGCATCTATGCAGCACGCCGCCATCAGCACAAGAATGCCTGATTTCATGAATAGACCCGATGGGGAATAATGCACGAATGGAAAGACTACACAAAACGGGACTGTGACCCGTAAATTATCTTTCGGCAAAACTATCCATGGGCTCTCACACAGGTCTACCAGCGAGGAGGCCCTTAGAATAGCCATCCCAATCTCCTAGCATACTGAGAAGCCTTGGGAGATGTAAACCACATGCTGATGACTGGCATAGACCAGATACTGAAGCCCATTCATCAATTGGGTACCAATGAGGGAACAACAATTTTTCACAGAACTCTTTCGTTTCGCTGGTGATGAAGAGCTGTCGCTTACTGAGAAGCCCTTCGCGTGCGCTTAAAACAAAGGAGAGAATCGCACAGAATCCTTGCTACTTACACCTCCGTGGCTCAACAAATTGCGTCGGATAGCGGATCCCGTTCCGTGACAGCGGCATCGACCCAAAAATAGGTAGAAAAAAATTCAAGAAACGATGATCGGATCCCTCACCTCGTGTGTATAGCTCTTCACAGGGACCGTGAAAGCTCGGCCCAATCCTAAATCTGCAATTTTGAGTATTCCTTTCTCCTTGTCGACCAGCAGGTTCTGGGGCTTCAGATCTCTGCACAATCAAACAGAGTCTCGACTGTTAAAAACGATAGCAAAACGGCAAATAAATGTGAAACAACATCAGAAGAGGCAGTCACAGTACCCCAGATACAGCAAGCAGCAGGACGACGAGGGCGAGGGAGGTTGACAAATCGGCGGGTTAAGCAAAGGAGGCGACTGCTCATCCGACTATTTCCAAACGTTTCAAAGTGGGGAGACCGTGCAGCCGGCTCTTGAACAGACCAAACGGCAAGGCGAGAGAATATACAAGGGAGCAAACACTTAACATTCACTTCTTATCCTTTTCGCCCGATCCAATATTCAGAAGCGAGAGAGCAAACACTTAACATTCACTGAGGTGTAAATTTCCTCCAAGCTTTCAAAATTTATGGTAACATGAAACATAGGAACCACTGCAGAGGGAGTGCTGAAATTGCGTTGCCGAAAGGCACGCCGTTCGCGTTCCCATGAATCCTGAACCAATCACAAATCCACCCACTCAAGCATTTGCCATCGCTCGATCAATCGCTGTGTAACTGAAGGAAAGGAGTAGCCTGGCAGCTATCACTCAAACATACCATTACCGATAATTGGTAAAGCGAATCTCAATGAGCACAAATTGGGCGCCGCAGGCCTGAAGCCTAGTGAATCCGGCATCCAGGGAGCTGGAGGAATCAATCACAGAAAAGCAAGATCGGCACCAATTGGAATATTCCTAGAGGTCGGCCATTCTCGTCGCTTCAGGTAAGAGATTGTAGACAAGCGCCAGTGAAGGGTTAGCAAAGGGTTGAAAACATTGGACAAGTGGGTGAAACATAGAGCTAAAAGCATAGCATAGGGAAGAGCAGGACAAAAGGAGGTAAGTACGAAGCCGGAAGAGGAATGTCCCGTCTACTCCTAGAGTAACAGCATACCTGTGCATGACGCCGTGACTGTGACAATGCGCAACTCCTTTGCAAAGCTGATACAAGAAACTCTGAGTGATGCCAAGGGAAGAGATCAAAGAAGCCCACAGGGACGAGAGCCACAGCAGCATGTACCCAACACAGATTAATGGACAGATCTATAACATAAACCGGAAATCAATACATTACTGCCCCTCGATCTACACACTCCCTAGCTACCCAACTCCATTCCTTCCTCCAGTGCGCTCCGATATCCACAACTGCAAGCACCGTCATCATATAACAAGCTTCGCAAGCAACATACAGGGACCAACAAAGGGCTCCGGTGCATGACACCAAGCCGCCCAGAGTTAAGTACAACAATAATGGTCCACTTTCGATCAAGTCCATGAAACAGAACAAAGCACCCAACCAGTTGTCAGGAAATTCAGACGCAATAGACCGGGCAATGCATGGAAGAATACACAAGCAAACATAGGAAAGAGATAGCAGTAGACAATAGATCGATCTAGACAGCGCGAGTAAGAAATAGGAAGAGAGTGGGAGTGGTAAAGGGAAAGGGAGGAGGCAGGGGATAGGGAGGAGGAATTAACAGAGGCAGCCAGGATATAAAGATCGCCACTTACTTTGATCGTGGAGGCAGGAAGAGGATTACTGGGACCTCGACCAGTCAAGTCCATGTACTTCTTCAAATCCGTATCAAGGTACTCGAAAACGAGATACAGCATGGGTTTGTTATTCTCATCGACATGCTCGACGCAGAGAAGCCTGTTCCGCACACAAAACGCATCAGAGAAGGTTCAGCAGAAACAAGATTGCATGTACCCCACTCCGTTCATTCTACTACCGTCAAGATGTGGTGGTATCCGGCTGTTCGCTCGATTCTACCCCATAGCCCAGCTACCCCGCATCCACGAGTTGAGAGTTAAAAGCCCTTCAGCTTACGATCGAGTCAGGGCTGCAAAAAGAAAGACAACAAAGGAAACTCCCCGGTACAAGAACTGAGCGAGGGCGAGAGAGAGAGTGAGAGCAGACATTCAACCCACGCCCCGCATCCACGAGTTGAGAGTTAAAGCCCTTCAGCTTACGATCGAGTCGAGGGCTGCAAAAAGAAAGACAAAACAAAAGAAACTCCCCGGTACAAGAAGTGAATGAGGGCGAGAGAGAGAGGGAGAGCAGACATTCAACCCACGAATACTAAATTGAATCTGTCCATTAAACCACCAGTACACGGCCCCAGCCTTGCCAATAAGGACCTCGCCGTCGCCACCACCGCAACTTTCGGAACCGGGACGCCGTTGATAATATTCATCAATGGCCTTCGCCGTATTTCCGGTCTCCAAAAGCCGTGTACTGGTGCTTTAAGAATCGTGCGCGTTAAGGATCGTGCGCGATTCACAGCAAGGTTCGTACACTCAACCTAAGTTCACTACTTTACCCTGAGAAATTGACCAGCAAACGATTACCGATCATTACCGGTAGTTAACAATGCTGCGGGTGGGAGATTACCGATATAGTGGTCGACAACTGCAAGCCGAAGGTAGCGGACCGACGTGGCTCAATACATAGATGCCGTTAGCTTTTTCTTTTGAAACCATACAAAAGAAGGGGACAGAGGTGGATACCATGGCAGGGTACTGGGAGGCAGGGAAATGCGCTAGAATTCTGAAGCTGAAAACTTATAAAAGGGAGAAAGAATGGACAGGGAACAGTCGTTCGCCAGACAGAGAGGAGGAAAAACAGTCCACGTCTTCTCCTCCCATAATCCAGGTATAGAAAGCTCTCCCGTGGCCACAAGCAAAAGGGGAGGGGAATAGGCTCTCACCGGTCGACTCATTCTCCTGTAAAACAGATGCGCCCAGAGAATCAAGATAGCAAAAGGGAGCGAAGGAGGGACAGAAACTGAGAGTAAAAGGAGAACCATTACGCCGAGAAGGTGGCATGGGACTACAGCAAGGTAGAGCAGAAAGGCGAGAGAAAGCGCAATCGTGTTTTGATGGCTTACCAGTGCGCAAACCCGGAGGTTTCAGTCCGAAAAAAGACTAAGAAAAGGCAACCTCTAGCTAGTTAGCAGGCGACGAACGAATCATGAGTGAGGAGGATCATGAACACAGGATCGCGTGGGTTGTGAATACCTCACAACATAGATGCTCTGGGAGAGCATCTGCAGCAGCGAGACCTCCCGGAGAGCTGTCGATGGAACTCCTTCCTCTTCCATCTCCAACCTCGTCTTCTTCAGCGCAACGAGTCTCCCCGTCTTCTTGTCGCGCGCCTTGTAGACTTTGCCATACGTGCCCTCGCCAACCTTCTCCAACCTCTCGTACATATCGTCCATGGCTACTCGATGAACACGAAGAACCCTTGAGAGCAAAACGAACAGCGCGGGAACACAGAAGAACGGTGCGCGCGCGCAACGACACAATTCAAATTCGTCTTTGCCTTTTTAGCGTCTACCGTCTACATATCGCCAAAGCTGGCGCGATGCGGCCTACGATTTGCTCGATGGCTTCAACGACTTCAGACCGCGGGGGCGCGGGTATGCAGCCCGTGACCGTGGGAGTGGGCTGGAGTCCCGCACGACAAGGCTCGTTCTAAGTCGGTCCGGCTGTCCGCCTACCGTAGCCTTGGGTAAGCTAAGGACAGTCCGGACCGATGGCTTCGAGGCGCGCGGGTATGCAGCCCGTGACCGTGGGAGCGGCCCGGAGTCCCGCACGACAAGGCTCGTTCTATCCCGCTTCAACCAGGGCTGGGTAGCCATATAACTCGCACCGGCTGTGCGCCTACCCTTGGGTGAGCTAGGACAGTCCGGACCGATGGCGCACCGGCTGTGCGCCTAGCCTTGGGTACACTAGGACAGTCTGGACCGATGGCTTCAACGACTTCAGACCGCGAGGGCGCCGTTTTCCAGCCTGTGACCGTGGGAGTGGCCTAGAGTCCCGCACGACAAGGCTCGTTCTATTCCGCTTCATCCAGGACTACCGGTAGGTAGGGATATAAGTCGCTCCGCCTGGCCTTGGGTAAGCTACTACAGTCCGGACAAGTTCGTGGGCGCTAGCCTGCTTAGACTTGGTGCCTATACCTGCTATTCGGTCCAAGTCACCCTTTGAAACGGTAGGATGATAGTCATGAGTGATTCACACTCAGGAAGGATAGTGGGGATAGGGGATGCACTAGGAGCATTGATGAGAGGATGGGTTGTGAGGTAGCCTCACGAAGGTAATAATTGTCAGGATAACCAATGGCTGACGTATGTTTCAAATCCCGCTGTCGGCGTGAATACCTTTACAAGGGTATCCGCCCTGGTTTTTGCAAATGACAGAAATGAGGTTTGAATTAAAAGTTGAATGCGAAAATTTGGTGGGCCATGCGAGCCACGGCTGGATTTTTTTTTTTTTTTTTCAGCAACAATTCATTATAAATGGACTTCGAGGCCGGGGACCTCACAATTCAACCCGGAAGTACTGACAGCATCAGCCAGCTTAGCTTACAGGCTCTTGTCTGGGAATACTTTTGCACTTCACTTTCGAAGACTTATCTACCTCTCCAAAACTAGAGCACTTCCTACAACACCATATTCTTTGCTGCTCACCGAAAACATGAACTTGCAATTTGGAGAAAGAGACCGTTGATAGCATTTTGAAAGAAGGCTACTAACCTCACTAATCGGTTGTTAACTACGTCTAGGACTAACACGGCCCAGAGGACAGAATCCGGTCCTACTGACTGACACTCTCCTAGCGGCCCACAACGACCCTACAGCACAGAGTGTCCTGGTGAAGCTTACGGTTCCTTACTGCCTCTTGACCTACTCTCTAAGCTCCTTCTCCGCCTTGGTGCTGACACCGCACAGGCGACTTGTTGAGAATCCAGTCTGAAAAAATCAGGCTCTCCCTTGGGTGAACCGTTACCAATTGACTACTCTTCGCCCAGGTGTGGCGGAACCAGCGTAGCTGACTCCTGTTCCTTTTTCCTGCTTTGGCTTTGCGTCTCCAGTCTGCCCGAATGGCGTGTTTCAAACCCTGTTTGATGTGCCCTTTAACCTCCACGTCTGAGAAGGACCGTCTATCGAACCTCGACCTGTTTTTGTCCTTCCAAATTGTCTCGCAGATCAGGCCTCAAACCACATGGGCGACGTAACCCCAGCCACGGTGTCTTTCTATGTGTGGTGGGAGAAAGCCCAAAAGCACCCATTTCTCGGACCAATCCACTCCCGACCCGCCACATTCTCTCCAATGGTGCGCCCACCAGATCCAGATGCGTTTAGAGGCGGGGCATTCCCACCACAGATGTTTGGTGGATTCGAATGGTCACCTACATCTTGTGCACGTGAGGCTTACTTTCATACCCCTGCTCATCAACCATATTGCTGAGGGGGAGACCAATAGCGAGAGCATCCAGAGGAGGTTGACCTTCTTACCATTCGGGAGATTGGATAGACACTCCCATAGCCTTTCGAACTCTGTGTCTGCGCCTGATAGGTCTTCTTCCCATATCGCTTGCCAACATGGGATCGCTACCTGCGCCGGAGTCTTCATATTGCGTGTAAGCTGTCGGTAACCCTGAGAGACGGAGTATTCACCAATACTCAGTGTTGTTTCTCCGCCTGATTCTGCAGACCAACTCCATGCTGAAGGGTCAATACAGAGCTGGTTGAGCGGGAGTCTTCCTACCCAAGTGAGAGTACGGGTCAAAGGTCTTTTGCCACGTACTTCTAAGACTCGTGCTTGCAATGGGTTATTCCAGCTTAAGATTGTATCCTGCCCCACAAGAAGTAGGGTGTTTGTTGGGCCTTCGCAACGCCAACGTTCGATGCGCTTGAATCCGCTAGGGAGAACTTATCTGACTTTCCACAGCACGTTCGGTTCTTCCACTTGATTTGGGATGTACCAGGTACCCTCCGGATCTACCCCTTCTGAACCCAACAGCCTCAACCATTCCTACGGTATGCCTTGGATAATGTTCCTCCAATTGTTTTCCACCTTTTGCAGACCTCTAAGCGATTGCTTGATGTCCTCCAGGGGCTTCCAGCCCTCAACAACCTCGACCACAAATCCGAAACCCGGACTATGCTCCGGTTGACCCAAGCTTGGCCAAAAGAGTCTGTGGACCCATCCGCTTTGAAGGACTGCCAATTTTGATCTGTTACGTCCGGATTTTCGAACAACAGTTGCTTCAACGCTTCTTCCTTCGTGTGTGGGGGGCTTTGCAGATCCGGTGGGAGACGATTTAATGCCTTCCTGATCAGTTCCCAAAATCTGGACTTGAGTTTCTTCTTCCGAAAGGACGGGATAAAGAAGCAATCCCAAACGTCTTGCGCCCTGCTTAGACCCCATTCTCCCATCAGTAAGTGTTCTGCTACACCCACCCAGTGTTCCCTAGATGCTAAAGTGGTCAGTTTAGCCACCCAATTACGCAACTGAGTCTGGTTCCTACGAGCTGAGTCTAAAAGACCCAAGCCTCCTTTGGGACGAGGAAAGGAGAGAGTGTCCATCGCCACCTTGGATATGAGCCCTTCAATGAGCCTTGTCCGGGGCTTCCAGATGAATCGGCCCACCAGTTTCTTGACTGCCCTTATAATCCCCGTTGCCAACTCTCTGACTGTTGATACGAACCAGAGAATCGAGAACAATGCCACATTCGCTACGAGGGTCCGCCCCAGCAGGGACAGATGCCAAGTCATTTCCCACATTTTGAGCCTTGCTGAAATGCGTTGCAGCAGAAGTAAGCCTTGTGCCGAGGACTCGAACTGGAGACTGATAAGAAACCCCACAAATCTCTCCTCCTCACCCACTTCCACTCTTTTCATGCCTCATTCAACTCTCAGTACAAACTGTGTCGGAAGGAGGTACACTGATTTGCTCCAGTTGACCGACGCTTCGGACAGTTCGGAGTATTCCATCATGACACCCTTCAGCGCCGACAAGGACGACCCTGAGTTTTCGCTCACGGCGAACAGATTGTCTGCTAATGCCTTCACCCTACAGTCCTCGCCAATGTGCAGACGGAGGCCATGTATGCTCGGATGCTTACGGATTCTGTTCAACAGCACTTCCAATTGAAGTACGAAGACCAGAAGTGCGAGCGGACAACCTTGTCTCAGGGACCTCGAGAGCAGGAATGGATTCGACAAGTGACCGTTGATCATCACCGACGATATGGAGTACGTGTACATTGCGATGATCCAGGCACAAAACCCTTCGCCAAAGTCCATTCTCCTCAAAGTGGTGAGGACGAAGGTCCAACCCACTTTGTCGCATGCCTTCTCCAGGTCTATGAAGAGGATCGTCATGTCCAGATTTTTCTTCTTTACGACTTCCAACGTCTCAATGCCCATGACAATATTGTTGAAAATCGACCTTCCTTAAACGAACGCGCTCTGGTCTCTTTCCAGCAGCTTTGGTAAGTACCTCGACAGCCTGCGTGCCAGTGTCTTTGCTAACATTTTGTACGAAACATTTAGGAGGGATATCGGCCTCCAGTTTCGTACCTCCGATTTGTCCCCCTTCTTGAACAGCACAACAACTATTCCGTATGTCATCCCCTTGCCAAGCTTTCCCCCAACCAGGACCTCGTTGTACAGGTCCACTAGTGCAGGGCCAAATGCAGCCCAGTTGGCAGCGTAGAATTTGACTATGAGGCCGTTTACTCCCGGGGCCTTCCTTTTGTCCATTATCTTGAGAGTCTGCCTCACCTATTATAATTTGAGCGGTCGATCTAAATCCAGTCTGGCGTTGGGCTGTAGCCTCACTGTAGTGTCCTCCCACATATCCGAGTCCCTGAACAGGTCTAAGTTCACACTCTTTTGGGGGCATCTCGAGGTAAGGATGTCCATGTAGTACAGTTTGGCGTAATGTAGCATGCCTGCAACAGCGCTGACTGTCGGGGTTGTCCGGTCGAACAGGTGCCTCAACTCAACCATTTGTTGTTGTGTGCGTCGTAGCATCAAACGTTGAAAGTTTTCCTTGATTATTCTGTCGCTAGTCTCAATGCCCTTGACTTTCAAGATCTCTGACCACCTTTTGTGTTTCTCTTCTTATAGTTTGTCCCACTCGTTCAGTCTTCTCTCCCTCTCCGCGACCCATACCACTTTTGATATCGGATGACCCTCCATGCGCTCCTCCGCTTCTTCCACCCTTCTTTTGCAGTCTGCTTCCTTCCTGTTCCGTTTTCTTGCGATGATTCTAGAAATGACATCCAGGACTCACGAGGTAATTGCAATCCCTCCGTCCAGCCATTGGGCCTTGGTATCAAAATGCATTTGTGCCTAGGCCCGAAGGAATCGAAGGAATACCGGGTGTTATTCAAACCACCACTATCTTCGCAAGAGTTACATGAGGCGAGATTGCAAGCAGCAGAAACTAGATTCTGGATCATGGCATTGAGGATCCCCCTGGACCACCTTTTGTGTTTCTCTTCTTGCAGTTTGTTCCACTCGTTCAGTCTTTTCTCCCTCTCCGCGACCCATACTACTTTTGATATCGGATGACCCTCCATGCGCTCCTCCGCTTCTTCCACCCTTCTTTTGCAGTCTGCTTCCTTCCTGTTCCGTTTTCTTGCGAGGATTCTAGAAATGACATCCAGGACTCCCAAGGTAATTACAATCCCTCCGTCCAACCATTGGGCCTTGGTATCAAAATGCATTTGTGCCTGGGCCCGAAGGAATCGAAGGAATACCATGTGTTATTCAAACCACCACTATCTTCGCAAGAGTTACAGGAGGCGAGATTACAAGAAGCAGAAACTAGACCCTGAACAGGTCTAAGTTCACACTCTTTTGGGGGCATCTGGAGGTAAGGATGTCCATGTAGTACATTTTGGCGTAATGTAGCATGCCTGCAGCAACGCTGGCTATCGGGGTTGTCCGGTCGAACAGGTGCCTCAACTCAACCATTTGTTATTGTGTGCGTCGTAACATCAAACGTTGAAAGTTTTCATTGGTTATTCTGTCGCTAGTCTCAATGCCCTTGACTTTCAAGATCTCTGACCACCTTTTGTGTTTCTCTTCTTGCAGTTTGTCCCACTCGTTCAGTCTTCTCTCCCTCTTCGCGACCCATACCACTTTTGATATCGGATGACCCTCCATGCGCTCCTCCGCTTCTTCCACCCTTCTTTTGCAGTCTGCTTCCTTCCTGTTCCGTTTTCTTGCGAGGATTCTAGAAATGACATCCAGGACTCCCGAGGTAATTGCAAACCCTCCGTCCAGCCATTGGGCCTTGGTATCAAAATGCATTTGTGCCTGGGCCCGAAGGAATCGAAGGAATACCAGGTGTTATTCAAACCACCACTATCTTCGCAAGAGTTACAGGAGGCGAGATTACAAGAAGCAGAAACTAGATTCTGGATCATGGCCTCGAGGGTCCCCCTGGATGCGTACTACTATCTGAAGAGTGCGGTAAGGGGAATGTTCGGCAAAGTAGTAGAGATGCACAATCAAGAGTACGATAGGGACAGACCCAAGCTCATGAACGTAAAATTCGATATGCCGCCGGAAGCAAGAGGGCAAAGCGACGATGATCAGGTGACTGAGTCACCTAAGGGAGAACGCTGGAGGGTGGACATAGTCTCCCCTTACACCAACTGGTGTTGTCGGTGCAAGTAGTACTATCATACTAAGGAAAATTGTCCTCGATAGTCGCAGAGGTAATTGAGACAGGCAAGGTGGGCACAAAGCCAGGTTCCGGGAGTACCTGTTGAACCAAGTCCAGGACCCCAGGGAAGACAGGAGGAACAACCCAGAAGAGGATCGTTCACAAAGACGTGTAACTCCTCAACCGAGTACAAGCTGTGTCTTAGAAGTTTCCCGACAGAACAACAGTCGACTCCAACTGAACCAAGCGCACGCAGCCTCAAGCTCCCTTCTTCACGGCCCCGGTACATCGTTCCAAGGGTTCCACATTAGGGACCACACTCAAGGACAGGGGAGATCGGGTTCAAGTGGTCAGCTAAGACATGCAGCAAGTGAACATCAGACTTGGAAGGGGGACCATATTGGGGGAGAAGACCAAGCAAGAGGACCAGGTCAGTCCTTGTTGCCTACGTGGGCACCCAAGGATGAGTGGCCAGGGTCATTTGCAAATGTCCCACACAGGGAAGGATCTATGAAGGTGAGATACCAAGACCCCTCAGGCCTGGTCATCGGGCAGGACTGCCTGGAGTACCAAGTGCCACCAGTTGAAGGGATGATGTACCACCAGCAATAGTTCCAGGGAGGTCGGGAGCCGAGTTATGGTTTGGGACACGGTATTATCGAGCACCCTCGACCCAGGTACCCCTCAGCCACGTACAATAAGAGACAGTTAGCCTGCCAAGAACAGGAAAGGCCTCAACAGGATCTCGAAGTACCCAAGTGGGAGGGGAGTGACACTTCAACTAGAAGACGCCAAAAAGTTCTCAAGCTGCAGTGGGACGCCCAAGGTGAAGATAGTTGGAGGAACAGGGGGGAAAACTCTCAATTATGGCGCCAAGGCCCTTCACATTTGATCCCCACCATTCGAGAAGAAGGAGACGAGGCAATCGGGGGAGGAGGTTTTGTATTCCCTCAGTCTAGTATATCAAGACTGAAGGAAGAACTCTCAAAGACTTCCCTGTCATCTCAATCGAGAGTACGGTGGGAGAGCGAATGCGAAGAAGAGGACATGGTGAAATCAGGGTCCTCTTTGTCGATGGAGAGCTCAGCAGGTTCAGGGCGTAGACAGGCGGAGAGGCCAAAGCGCACGTTTGATAAGAGCAGGAGAGCAGATGTGGCAGAGATAAACCAAATGGAAACAGTACAGAGGTGTCTAGCCTCTGTACTGTGTACCCAAACGGACAGAGGAGTTTTTTTCTTGACAACCACAGACACAGATGGCTTCCCGCTAATCCCCTCAGAGGAGGTGGTCCGCTCTTTCACTTCCGCTAAAATCATAGAGACAACCAGAAGATTGTATGACACACACATACCTGTTCGACTGATTCCACACTTCACAATGGCAAGTGTGATGTGTGGAACAGTACAGGGTTGTAGGAATATTTACTTTCCGTTGTTGGACGCACGCCACAAGTGGTTATCACATAGTTGAATATTCACATAGGAACATTCTGAAAGTGGGAGAAATTAAGTGGTTTTTCGGGTTTGAATTCATGTTTGTACGTGATGAATCATAGCTTGCAA
>BFEA01000016.1:262141-295624 GCA_003427395.1 Chara braunii | reverse complement strand
TTTTTTTCTTGTTGCTCGTGGATTTCTTGAAGCGCCCGTTCATTTTGACGAACGAGCTGACTGACCATCGAAAGGGTGAGCAAGAGCCGCATGGATTTTTCTCTAAAAAAGGGGAACTATACACTTGTGTGTGTGTGTGTGTGTGAGAGAGAGAGAGAGAAAGAGAGAGAGAGAGAGAGAGCAAAAAAGAGAGAGAAAGATCTTACCTGGCGACTAGTGGACTAGCAAAGCAACGACCAACAAGGAAGTCTCCAACCTTGCGACATCCTCCACTGCTCCCCACCTGCGCAAAAGACAAAATATGGCGGTGTATCTCTCCATCTTCTCATGGGAGGTACGTTCCACGAGAAGGAGTGATTTCAGGTAAGTTCGTTTTGTTTTTTTTTTCCCCCCCTTAGATTTTGTATTTTCTTGTTTTGTTTCAAAACAACGCCCGTTCGTTTTGAACAGGGCAACAGTCACTGAACACGCACCTGGATCTGGTACCTTTCTTGTGCTAGATACAGGCGCAGGTGAAAACCCTGTTAAGCTTGATACCAGTTGGACTGAAGTGCCCCGCCCCTTTGCTGTTGAGCAACGGGCTGGCCCCTCATGGCGAAATGAGGGGCCTTTAGGGAGGTTAGGAAATTAGGGGGTAGGAAGAAGAAAAAAAAAGAAAAGAAAAAAGAAGGAAAAAAAAGTAACATGGCCGTGGTAGCAAAACAGGTGCAACCCTAGAAAGTTATAGGGGTTGATGGGACTGCGCCTGTTCGTTTTTGAGTTGGCAGCAATAAGTGGCTGAGTACAACCATTTCCAGGAGCACCTAGCCAGGGAAAACAACCAGGTACTTCTGGGGATTGAAGACCTTGGTCCCCCTAAGGGGAAACCGAGGCACCGGGCTCCTGGCCGTTGATTTAGATCAAGGGTAAGGAGCACTGACGAATTTTGCCTGGCTGTGGGCAAAGCAGCTGCCCACATGCCTTCGGCTGGCTATAAAAGCCAACACTCCACCCAACAGCCTCACACTTATGACAGTGCTGCTGGAGCATTCACTTGTGTGAATGCTGGCTGGCTGCTTCGTGCTGCTGTGGAGAGGAAGTGCTGCTATTGGAGGAAATGGAGGTCTACAGGATGAGCGGAGACGTTGCTGGAGGAGTGAGGAGCGAGGCAGTCATAGCCGATGCTAAGGGCATTCTGCCTCAGTGTTAGGCTGGTGCTGCGCCTGTGGGATTACCCCTGGGACCACTTCGTGGAACCAAGGCTCTGTCTTAGGTTGGTTGCGGCGATGCAACAGGCTGAACTTCCCTTTGAGTAAGGTTATGATGCCGAGGTGCGGACGCATCGGCGCTATGTTTTTTATGTGAGTGTGGGGAAGTGGTGCCCGTTCGACTGTACGACGGCGACAGTATTTTCAATGGGGTTACGCTGCCGAAATTTTGACTCAGCGGGAACCTTTTTTTTTTTCTAGGGAATGTGTTGTGCCCGTGAAGCTCCGACAATGGCACTTCGATGAGGAAGTACTGCCAGTTTGTTTTGATACGGTGGCGTGGTACCGGTTTTGACGGCGCGGCGAGCGACAGTTCCGTTTTTTTGTGGTGCGCAGCTGTTATGGTGGATCCAAGTATGACCTGGAGATTGGGATAGTGTTTGTGCATGTCTGGGGACCATGCGGCGATGGTGTGTGAACCGGCGCCATGAAGAGAGTGCAGAGTGAGTGCACCCGGTGGCTATTGGGGCTCGCGGCACATGCGTTTTTTGCCGGAAGCCACCTTTATTTTCTTTGTTGTCAACATGAAGAGAGTGCAGAGCGAGCGGTTTCGAGTTCTGGACCATTTGGTGTTGCCGGCAATAGTGTGGGACCGCTCAAAACTTCCTAGGGTCCAATTTGGGGCCAGGTGAGATTAATTTTGAGATTGGGACCGATATGTTGGTGTGGCTATTATGAGCGGACAAGATGATTTGAGGCGGCATGGACTTGCAGTTGGTTGGGGAGTGTTCTTGGAGGACGTGGTGCAGTAGGGACTGCGTTGAGACTGTCCGGGATGTTGAGGCAACCTGAGATTGGATCATGGGAGCACCCTTTTTGAGGGTTATCTCATTCAGACATCTCAGGGGACCCAACATTGCCACGATCGGGCACTTGGAGAAGGACGAGGACCATGATTCAGGAGAGGCCACAACTTGTGAAGTTGTGAACCGCAAATTTTTATATTCTACGACAGTCATTTTCTTTTGATTGAAGTATTACTCGTCTTTCGTAAGTGAGCCGGATCGAACTTCACTCAAGGTCAGTCAGTTGATTGACTCAGACTTCCTTTCACACCCGTATGAACCCACACTTGCTTGACCGTGTTCATTGAATGTTCATTGAAAGGGCAAAGGAAATGTGTGTTTGCATGTGAATGATGAGGTCTGACTTAGGCATGGGGTTGCATTGGTTTCTTTTGAACTTGGTTGTTTTTCTTTGAGTGCAGGTAGGTAGAAGGATGCTTGCAAAGGAGATTGATTATGCTGATTTGAGATGAAGAAAAAGTTTATCCTCTTTCTATCTTTCGCCTGCCTGCATGACAAAAATACTTGAATTTTGAAATGAATAATTTCAACGGGTACTGTGAAAAAAAAAAAAAAAATGAACGATGAAGATAATCAGACTTAGTTTTTTCCCGAGGAATGACCCTTTCTATCCCGAATGACCTTATCTATCTGTACCTGTCCAAAATCATTCTCTATCTCCTTCTGTTTCTTTTCGTCCAAGTTACCTTAAGCTTAAGAGAAATGAAAAAAACGGAAACCTACTTGAACTAGACACATTCTCTTTCTCTAGGAAGCATCTGGGGCGGGGGTTCGTTGCTTTAAGAGTTGACCCTGTTATCGACCCAGATTGGACCGTTCAACGAAGGAGTACTTTCCGATTCGGTGGAGAAGACCCGACTTTTGAGATCCGAGTTTTGTGTTCAGGCGAGGAGAAGGAGTAGCCGTGACCACTTCCTAGAGAGATAGACATGCAACATTTCAAGCAATACCTGTGATCAAGAATCATTCGCAAAACAATATGTCATCCAAAAAGATTGGGAATGTATGAGGACAAGTGTTTGTGTCTAATGTTAGGTCGACGGTAGGCTGAGACAAATGACTCTGGCGGCGTGTCTGATCAAGTCAAAACTAAGGCAGTCGATTACCTTGTCGGCTTCATCAATGTATTGTCGGTAGTCAACTCCTCATTGGCGGTTGTATGATTGTTTTGTAAAGTCCGAATCAGGATAGCCGGATTTTATTTCGACCTTGTGCGATTGGATGTATCGTATGATGATTTGAATTCTCTCAGTTATCATTACAGATTGGATATGCGTTCTATCGACTACGGTTGATTTCTTTTTATATAATGTTTATGATAGGTTACCAGTCGTCCGATGGCCGGACGTCTCGGCCGGACGTCTCTCCCAACCATTCGGTAGGGGGGTTGTCCGGGATCACGGACAACCACTTTTTGACATAAAAAAAATAAAAAAAATAAAAAAAATGAAAGTGTTGCGCATGCCATAGAGATCCCCCATAAAAAAAATTCAGAATTTTTTGAGCATTTGGTGATAGGGTGCTATTTGGGGTGGGAGGGCGGGGTACGAGGGGTTTTGGTGGGGATAGGAGGGGTATAGGTGGGGATTATAACTTTTGAAGATTTTTATCTTTTTTTGTACTGGCTCAAATGAGCCAAAATTTTGGTGCCATACACCTTATGCAAGGTAGAAGCCACATGATTTTTTTCATTTTTTTTGTTTTTTTTTGTTTTTTTTTTGTTTTGCGCTAGGTCGGACAACCCCTGTCCGATCCGACGTCCGACCAGACGTCCGGTGGAACATCCCGGACGGTCAGGGGGGTCCCGGACGTCTGGTAAAACAACCTAGGTTACCACCATCATTATTACTTCTTCTAAGTTCTGCTTTAGTGGAAGTAGGTGCTGGTATCGGGTGGACGGTCTACCCACCTTTAAGCGGTATAACCAGTCATTCTGGAGGAGCTTCCTATTTCTAGTCACTTAGAAAGTAAGGCAACAAAATTACCTTAGGTGAAAACAATGCGCGCTCTTGCGCCTCATGTCCCACTGAACCAGAAGAGGGCCAAGATTTGGTATCTCCAAAAGAATCTGTTATGGTAATTATAGTGTTACTTAAAGTTGATTGAATATAAGCAATACCGTGTTTTGTTTGCATGGCGTTTTTTATGTTATTTGACTTCGCAAGTATGATAAGATGCATAACTTTGATTTTTCTATTTAGTAGAAAAAAGTTATTCATGTAGCTCGCCCCCCAAAACCTTAGCCTTGTTTGTGGGCTCGGGAAGGGAAGCTGACAAACATCTTCGCTTCGCGCCTTCTGACTCTTAATTGTCCGGAATCAATCTCACGTGTAGAAGAAGAAGAAGAAGAAGAAGAAGAAGAAGAAGAAGAAGAAGAAGAGCAAGAAGAAAAAGAGGAAGAGGAAGACGAAGAAGAGGAGGAGCAAGAGGAGGAGGAAGAAGAAGAAGAGGAGGAGGAAGAAGAAGAAGAGGAAGAGAAGAAGAAGAGGAAGGAGGAAGTGGAAGAAGAGCAAGAAGAAGAAGAGGAGGAGCAATAGGAGGAGGAGGAGGAGGAAGAAGAAGAAGAAGAAGAAGGAGGAGGAGGAGGAGGAAGAAGAAGAGGAGGACGAAGAAGAAGAAGAGGAGCAAGAGGAGGAGGAAGAAGAAGAAGAAGAAGAGGAGGAAGAAGAAAAAGAGGAGGAGGAGCAAGAGGAGGAGCAAGAGGAGGAGGAAGAAGAATACGAGGACGACAAAGAAGAAGAAGAAGAGGAGGAGGAAGAGAGGAAGAAGAAGAATAGGAGGAAGAAGAAGAAGAAGAAGAAGAAGAAGAAGAGAAGAAGAGGAAGGAGGAAGTGGAAGAAGAGCAAGAAGTAGAAGAGGAGGAGCAAGAGGAGGAGGAGGAAGAAGAAGAAGAAGAAGAAGAAGAAGAAGAAGAAGAGGAGNGGGGGGGGGACGAGGGGTTTTGGTGGGGATAGGAAGGGTATAGATAGGGATTAGAAACTTTGAAGATTTTTACATTTTTTTCTACTGGCTTAAATGAGCCAAAATTTTGGTGCATACAACTTATGCAAGGTAGAAGCCACTTTTTTTTTTTTTTTTTTTTTTTTTTTTGCGCTAGGCTGGACAACCCCTGTCCGATCCGACGTCCGACCAGACCTTCGGTCGGACATCTGGGACGGTCAGGGGGGTCCCGGACGTCCGGTAAAACAACCTAGATGTTATGTTGATATTTTAATTTTCTTTCGATGGTATGTCTAAGGGACTAGGATTTATGTTGGGTTTCACGCTTGGTTGAAACCGTCCTAGTCGACCGACGTCCGCTTCGTACTTAGGAGATCAACGCTCTAAGGAACGAACGACGTTCGGGTCCGCTCAGCGTTAACCCAGCGTATCTATACTACAACGAACGAGCAAACGACCTCGGCTGATCTACCTCTGCGATTGAGCGTAAAAGGTTTCGCACGTGGGTCAGTAGCTCGGTAGGGATACACTCCTAAGGGTGGTGAGAACCCCTTCGGGAAGGAAAACTTATGCCCCGCGAAAACCTATTCTGTCGTAGGAGATCGCGAGATGTACAACTGACGCACCCGGTTAGAGCGGCGAAGGGACGACCCTACCACGACCATCTCGGCAGTTCGTGGGGTTGTTAAGTGTTGTTCCCGAGTCATCTTTCTTATTTTTGTTTTTGTTTTTACTTCTGCGTGACATGGTTGGGAGGGCTCCCACGCTTTTCAAAAAAGCGGGAGCCGATGTGCTCGACAGGTGGCGCTGTTGATGGGGATGACGACAAACTAGCATAGTCCCTAGCGCAACGGCACTCGAGTATTTTATTTTGTAATGGATTAATTGATCATATTGTGAATTCTAAAAAATAATTATTTTATTATCATTGATTGATTTCGTATTATTTTGTATCCATGGATTATGTGCTAATTTTATTATGAATGATATTTTATTTATTTTGAATAAGTTGGATGTAAATTCTTAATATCCTGATATTAATTAAATTGTACTATGTTATTATCTTGATGTTCATCGACTTTATCTATAAATTTTGAGTATTGTGTTAATGATTATTATCTTTCATGAATAATATTTTAATTGTATACTTCACCTTAAACTTTGAGGTATCCATCGAGTTATAATTTTAGTGGATCAGAATTCTTGTGCAAATTATTATTAGTTGCAACCATTTTGGAATGTTGTCTAATAAATGTTAATTTTTTTTTGATATTGTTTTGCATATTTATTTCATCATATATTTGATTATTATATTGAAATATTGTATATTTCGATTGATAAGTTTACCCAGAGTCCTATTCATTTCGAGATTATCCGTTCTAGTGATGCATTTCTATGATTGAAGGCATTTGAACTACTGTTGAAGATTATTTAGTTTGGATCATTATGAAATTTCATGTGAAAGCATTTGTTGTATATTGTATTTCTATTCTTAAATATTTTTAAAGGAAGTTTTGAAGGCGTTATCATATCACGACAAATTTCTGAGGGATTTTTTAGCTCTGCATGTGGTAGTGAGGCCCACGTCGAAGCTATGCTTCTGGTCCATAATCGGATGTTGTCTTCCGAATCGTGAGTGGTTTAAGGAAAGGGAGACTACACTATCACTGAAAGGGAGAAAGGTGTTGAGGCTTTGTTAAAATATTGTATGTAACGGTAAGCGACTATTGTTTACCGTGAGGGATGGAGTGATCACCTAACCTCATTTCGAACAGAGCCACCTTATCTTTATGACCGAAGTCTTATCAACCTCGGTTGTATGAGGAAGGGTTGTCCTACTCTATCTGCAGAGAATTGATAGGGTCGCAACGCTAGAATCAGAGGAAATGTAGTGAGACTCGAATCCAACGCGAGGCTTGATGTCGAGATGCTATCCCTTGAAGCGGATTACACCACTCCTCCATGCACATCACAAAAAGTTCAAAAAAATCAGGTCTGATGACTGTGAAAGTGAGATTATAACTTGGACAAGAGAACTTTTGAAAGAATGATTTCCCTCTGAATGCCCCATTCAAAATACGTCAAAAACAACTCCAGGAAGTTGATACGTTTAGAAGACCTGTCAGGGGTTCTCCTGACTAACTTGAGTTCTGCTCAGGTGCAATACAGGTAAATGAATTTCGTTTTGAATCTAGTCGAAGGGTTTCCAGTGCCATTCAAATGGACAAAAACTTTTGAGTGACCGCCAGTGGGATGATGCTGGGATCATTCTGAAAAAGTTCCCTTAAGTTGAAGGCTTTCAAAAGCTAGACATGGGTCCAAGTTCTGATGGTATAGAAATGTGAATGAATTTTGTTTCGTTCATGGGGAGCTCCTGGTTGATTCCAGACGAATGTTTGACCTATCGAGTATTGTGAATTTTGGTCTCACAGAGACGTTTTATGAGAATTTTAATTTTGATGGTGAATGACGGGGACGTCGTTCAATGAGGTCCGGGAATGCTGTCGGGAAAAATACCCTGACAAGGGTATTTGCCGAGAATTTTTAAACGTCGGACGTTGTCCGACTCTTTCGTTGAATTGAAGGACTTGATGAGATCGACGTTTGCCAAAAGTTTATTCAGACCCTTATGACTGGGAGACAAAAAAATTTTGAACTTTAGTCTGGACGCGTGTGGCGACCGGGAGTAACAAATGTGATTGGCAATACTTCACTTTTGTCGAAGCCGTAGGAACGTGCGGACATGAGAACGCTAAAGTTAAACCTATTCTACCTAAAATAATGTCTCGCGGGTGCTAAGCCGCACGATTAAGGGTCTAGGTAGGCTAAAAAGAAGGATGCGCCGGATATAGGGCTGCATCACAGGGGGAATAGGAAGAAGGGTTTTTATTTCCTGGGTCGTGGGGGTTGACATCAAGCCAGGGGGTTGATAGGCCGATGTCGAGGTCAGACGACCAACCAACGGGGCAAGGCCTGCAGGGAAAGCCTATTAGGCTTCAGGGAGACAGAATCTGCAGAGCCTCAGACACGCAAGGGCCTACAAGGCCACCGGCAGGGGGGATAGCAACTGGGCAAGCTTTTTTTATAGAAACGTTGCTCTTATCACTGTCGTGATAGGAGCTGGTCCAGTAGGTTATGATGCCAGACTTTCGCCTAGCAAATACCGAGATCAAGCCCGGCCGCACGCATCCTACTGGGCCAACTCCTTTTGGAGTATCTAAGCAGTTGGGCGTAACCGAAATCGACTGCGCGATCATCAACATCGAGTGGTTGAGTTCTGCCGCGCGCAGATCAGCATGGACCCTGCACGAGGATGACGCGCATAAATTGAGAAAAAAATAAATAAATAAATATTTTTTTTGAGTCCTACAGGACTCGAACTCGGGTCAGCATCACAGAGTGCGTGGCTGAAAAGCCACGTGACTCAGGACGGGACCGTTGGCATAAGACAATGCTTATTTAAAAAAAAAAAAAAACTAACTAAACTAAAGATAAAGCGCCCACTGGCGCGATATGAAGTGACTGGGGCACTAAAGACCCAGTGCAGCTGATGGTGCCCGTTCAGAGGAGCGACCGTTTCTTTTCTTAGGTAAGTTGTTGTTTTCTCGTTTTGTTTTTATTTTTTTATTTTTTTTTTGCTTTTTTCTGAGATTTGTTTTCTTTAAATTTGCTTGAATTTTCTTTAGTTAGATTTCCTTTTAGATTCTTTGTTTCTTTTTAATTTCTTTTTTTTTTTTTCCGTTTGTTTCTTGTTGCTCGTGGATTTCCTCAAGCGCCCGTTCGTTTTGACGAACGGGTTGACTGACCATCGAAAGGGTGAGCAGGAGCCGAATGAATTTTCCTCTAGAAATGGGAACTATACACTTGTGTCTGAGAGAGAGAAAAAAAAATCTTACCTGACGACTATTGGACTAGCAAAGCAACAACCAACAAGGAAGTCTCCAACCTTGCGACATCCTCCACTTCTCCCCACCTGCGCAAAAGACAAAATATGGCGGTGTATCTCTCCACCTTCTCGTGGGAGGTACATTCCACGAGAAGGAGTAATTTCAGGTAAGCTCATTTTTTTTTTCTTTTTTTTTTCCTTAGATTTCGTATTTTCTTGTTTTGTTTCAAGACAACGCTCGTTCGTTTTGAAGAGGGCAGCAGTCACTGAGCACGTGCCTCTGGCACCTTTCTTGTGCCATATAGAGGTGAAGGTGAACACCCGGTTGAGCTTGATACCAGTTGGACTGAAGTGCCCCACCCCTTTGCTGCTGAGCAACGGGTTGGGCCCTCATGGCGAAAGGAGGGGCCTCAAGGGAGGTTAGGAAATTAGGGGGTAGGAAGAAGAACAAAAAAAAAAGTAACGGCCACGTACGTGGCCGAGGTCGCAGAACAGGTGCAGCCCTAGAAAGTTATAGGGGCTGATGGGACTGCGCCTGTTTGTTTTTGAGCTGGCAGCAATAAGTGGTTGAGTACAGCCATTTCCAGGAGCACCTGGCCAGGGAAAACGACTAGATACTTCTAGGGATTGAAGACCTTGGTCCCCCTAGGCGAAAACCAAAGCACCAGACTCCTGGCTGTTGATTTAGATCACGGGTCATGAGCACCGGCGAATTTTGCCTGGCTGTGAGCAAAGCAGCTGCCCACATGCCTTCGACTGGCTATAAAAGCCAGCACTCCACCCAACAGCCTCATACTTGTGGCAGTGCTGCTGGAGCATTCGCTTGTGTGAATGATGGCTAGCTGCGTCCTGCTGTTGTGGAGAGGAAGTGCTGCTAGCAGAGGAAATAGAGGTCTGCATGATGATGGAAGTTGCTGCTGGAGGAGTGAGGAGCGAGGCAACCATAGCCGATGCTAAGGGCATTCTGCCTCAGTGTTAGGCTGGTGCTGCGCCTATGGGATTACCCCTGGGACCACTACGTGAAACCAAGGCTCTGTCCTAGGCTGGTTGTGGCGATACAACAAGCTAAGATTCCCTTTGAGTAAGGTTATGCTCCCGAGCTGCGGACGCATCGGCGCTGTGTTTTTTATGTGAGTGTGGGGAAGTGCTGCCCGTTCGGCTGTACGACGACGACAGTATTTTCAATGGGGTTACGCTGCCGAAATTTTAACTCGGCCGCAACCTTTCTTTTTGAGAGGGAAGGTGCTGCGACCATGAGGCTGCGACAGCGACACTTCAGTGTGGAAGTATTGCCAATTTGTTTTGATACGGTGACATGGTATTGGTTTTAACGGAGCGGTGAGCGACAGTTCCGTTTTTTTTGGTGCGGAGTGGTTATGGTGGATCCCAGTATGACATGAAGATTGGGGTAGTGTTCGTGCATGTCTGGGGACCCTGCGACGATGGTGTGTGAACCGGCGGCATGAAGAGAGTGCGGAGTGAGTGCACCCGGTGGCTATTGGGGCTCGCGGCACATACGTTTTTTTGTCGGAAGCCACCTTTATTTTTTTTGTTGCATGTGGAGCAAGCGGTTTTGAGTTCTACACTATCTGGTGTTGCGGGCGATGGTGTGGGACCGCCCAAGACCTCATAGGGTCCAATTTGGGACCAGGTGAGATCAATTTTGAGATTGGGACCGACATGTTGGTGTGGTTATTATGAGTGGACAGTATGATTTGAGGCGGCATGGACTTGCGGTTGGTTGGGGAGTGTCCTTGGAGGACGTGGTGCAATAGGGACTGCATTGAGACTGTCTGGGATGTTGAGGCGACATGAGATTGGATCATGGGAGCACCCTTTTTTAGGGTTATCTCATTCAGACATCTCAGGGACCCACCATTGGCACGATCGGGCATTTGGAGAAGGACGTGGACCGTGATTCAAGAGAGAGGCCACAACTTGTGAAGTGGTGAGACACATATTATCATATTCTACGACATTCATTTTCTTTTGATTGAAGTATTACTCGAATTTTTTTAGTGAGCCGGATCGAACTTCACTCAAGGTTAGTCAGTTGATTGACTCAGGCTTCCCCTCACACCTGTGTGAACCTACACTTGCTTGAACCTGTTCATTGAATGTTCATTGACAGGGCAAAGGAAATGCGTGTTTGCATGTGAATGATGCGGTCGAAATTGGGCATGGGGTTGCATTGGTTTCTTCTGAACTTGGTTGTGTTGCTTTGAGTGCAGGTAGGTTGAAGGATGCTTGCAAAGGAGATTGATTATGCCTATTTGAGATGAAGAAAAAGATTGTCCTCTTTCTATCTTTCACCTCACGATAAAAATGCTTGAATTTTGAAATGAATAATTTCAACGGGTACTGTGAATGAAAAAAAAATTGTGAACGATGAAGATAATCAGACTTAGTTTTTTCCCGAGGAATGACTCTTTCTATCCCGAATGACCTTATCTATCTGTATCTGTCCAAAATCATTCTCTATCTTCTTCTGTTTCTTTTCGTCCGAGTTACCTTGAGCTCAGGACAAATGAGAAAAACAGAAACATACTTGCATTGGACACATTCTCTTTCTCTAGGAAGCATCTGGGGCGGGGGTCCGTTGCTTTAGGAGCCGACCCTGTTATCGATCCAGAGTGGACCGTTCTACGAGGGGGTACTTGCCAATTCGGTGGAGACGGCCCGACTTCTGAGATCCGGGTTTTGTTCACGGACGAGGAGAAGGAGTAACCCAGACCACTTCCTAGAGAGAGAGACGTGCAACAGTTTAAGCAATGCCGCTGATTAAGAATCATTCATAAAATAATCTGTCATCCAAAAAGATTGGGAATGTATGAGGATAGGTGTGCGTACCAAAGAGTGGTGACAACCCCTTAGGGAAGGAAAGTTTATGCCCCATGGGAATCGATCCTGTCGTAGGGGACCGCGAGATGTACAATCGAGGGCGTTTGCCCTGTTATCGACCCAGAGTGGACCGTTTTACAAGGGGGTACTTGCCGATTCAGTGGAGATGGCCTGACTTCTGAGATCCGAGTTTTGTGCTCGGGCGAGGAGAAGGAGTAACCCAAACCACTTACTAGAGAGAGAGACATGCAACACTTCAAGCGATGCCCCTGATAAAGAATGATCCACGAAACAATTTGTCATCCAAAAATATTGGGAATGTATGAGGACAGGTGTGCGCGTTGTCGAGCGCATCGGTCCGATACCACTCATGGGTAGCGCGGGACCCTCCCGGCCTCGTCACGCAGGAGTTGGACACTTAGTCCTCGTCGCGATACATACATGGAGCTTCCGCAAGCCGCTCCGGCCGAGTGCGTCAACCATACCTCTCGCGAGCCCCTACGACAGGACAGGGCCTACGCGAGGCACGACTTACCTCCACCTTACGAAAGTTGTCACCTCCCTTTTGTGGGCGTATCCCCGCCGAGCTACCAGTCCACAATATGGAAGTTGATCAGCTGCAATCGCAGAGGTGGACCAGCCGAGGGCGTTTCTCGTTCGCTGTAGCATAGGAGGGTACGTGCGGTAGTACGCCTCTATCGAACCCGCACGCGAACCGACATCTTGGGGGGCTGAGGTCCCAAGCTTGACTCGTCGCCGGTCGACTAGGACGCATCCCACACGCCACACACACACCACTTTACGACCACAAAATTAACACGCACACATACGACGCACGCACGGAACGACTTAACCCAGACAACGCGACAACGCTCTTAGCCCCTCGGTAGCCATCCCATAACTTTTCGACGCGGAATTCGGATAGGCGTCGCGCGCGAGACTTGAAAAAAAAACCGCGTGGACGCAGGGCTAACTCATATCGACTCACGATGCAAGCATATGCACACAGCCACAATGATGGCGTACTATGTAGTACCCATACTTATGCGGTCCTCACACATCTCGAGGGTCGCACTCGACACTCAAGTGTCGGCTGACACGCGCCTTGAGGGTTAATCTCTCGACGCTGGACAACCGCCATGCGCGGTTGAAGACCACACACCCTCTTCTGCACCTTCTGCAGAGTGGGTGGTACACAGGTCCACACCTGTGGTGGCAGCTGTTTCTTGCCGCCCTGGAGGTGAGCCCCACTCCAGGCCCGGATACGAGTAAAGGGGTTTGACTTTGACGGCTGCCACGGACTACAACGTCCAACCATAATAATCCCAAGAAGCAATAGTAGGCCGAAGGCCTCCCTGCCCCAGAATCACAAACTTGGGTACCCCCGCTTTTTCTCGCGGTTGGCTCCACGACCAATGTTGAACACTCGGACGCCCGGTCGAGTCTTCCGATCCCATAACTGCAGACGATAGGACGACGAACCGTCGCTCGCAATACTTTAATATAAAGCGACGCGGTTGCATGCCTGTCCTATACCAAGCAACGATGCTAATCATATGTGATAGTCACAGTCTCGGCCTCACGGTATTGAATGGCTGAAGGACTATATCGTGGGGGGCTACCACTCATGATATTGAACGACTGAAGGACATGCCGTTCAGCCCCCGCGGCACCTCTGCCCTCTAGGTCGGGTATCTCGGCGGGCAGAGCAAATAGGCTATGTGCGAGGGAAGGGTCCTTCCCTGCAAAGCCTAGGGCTTGGGGTGTCCTGGACAAGGACCTTGAACCCCGACCCAGGATTAACGTCCGACCAAGAATTCAAAAAAAAAAAAGCATACAAGCAAGAGGGAGGGGTTTTCTGCCTACCTCTCCCCTATTCATCCCTTAATAAGATGACCCCTTGGGCCATGCGAACCTCCCACGTAGGTATACACACATATATATATACAAGGGGGTAAATATGTGACGATCACTTCTCACAGTCACTGCGGGGCTCCCCACAAACCATATGTATGTGTGTGACAGCAGACAGATAAATCCAAAATCTGAACCACAGAACACATCAAAGAATCAACAAGGTCCACACACTACACGAAGTCAACCCCAACCACTCTCCATACTCATACCCCCTGCTTTAGCCATGCAAGCCCCAACCTCCAGCCAACCGACCATAATTAAATACTCTGTACCTTTGTTAAATGACCATTCAAGAAAGGTCTGGGTGAAACCTTAACAAAACAATAAAAATCACCAAGGTTAAAGCCTTTTTAGGTTGGGTATGGAAGGCGAGTTGGATTTGAGTCGTAAACCGTCGGGTCGGCAACCGACCTGTTATCAGTGATAACAGAAGGTGATCCTTGTAGGATCAAAGTTGAATCTAGCCCAAGTCCTGAATCAATCGATCAAGGAGACCTGTAACACAAGACAAACCTATCTCAAGCTAAGTCTACAAGTTCATGGAGTGCAACCTCCATATCACGACCTTACTCAAGTCATCATACTTAACTAGGTCAAAGTCTACCTCTAGCCAGTGCCCAAGCAAAGGTAGACTATGGCATAGACCCTCCTACATACGTCGCCACCTGTCACAATATACGCTAACTCCTCTAATTTAGGAAAATTTCGGCAACACTTCCCGTAGAAAAAGTGCCATCGCAGAAAATATATCAGCTCAAAAGTTCAGCCTTTGGATTTCAGAAAGTCAAAATTTGTCCAACTCCCTGGTGTAGCAGAAATTTGGGCAGCACTTCCTTTACGGAGGAAGGTTTCCCAGATTTATACCAAGTCGGATTTGAACTTAGACATAACGTCTAGGTTCTGTTAAGGCAGAATCTCAACCAACTCCTTTGATTTGTAGAAATTTTGGCAGCGCTTCCCGTAGAGAAAGTGCTAGTCCAAGATTTATACAAAGCTAAGTTTGAAATCTAAACTGACTTTGACCCTTCAGGGCCCAATTTTGGCTAACTCCCTGAATTAGCAAAAATTTGGGCAGCACTTCCTTTGGAAAAGGAGGCTTCCCAGATTCTTACTAAGTCAACAAATCAGCAAGACTGGATCCTGAAGAAGCCAAAGTTTTGACTAACTCCTTGGTTTTGTAGAAATTTTGGCAGCGCTTCTCGTAGGGAAAGTCGCTTGCCAAGATTTATACAAGACCAAGTATAAATAAACGTTCCCAGGAGATGCAGGAATTAAAACTAACTCCTATGGCTCTAGCACGTGGTGAGCAACTACAGCAACTGCCTATCAACCTGAACTCAGACTAAGCAGTGACATCACTCAGTCACATGCAGGTCAAACCATAAATGTAAGTACTCTCACCATCCCCAAGTTAACTTAACAAACAATAGTTCATAATCTTTCAATGATTTATCCCTTTATACCCAACTTACATAGGGCATAAGGCTAGACCACCCAAACTTATGAAACATGTCTAGCCCAACCATGAAGTATACACAAACAAAGGGCACGACAACTTTTCTCTTCTTTGGGCATGTGACTAGGCCATCCTAGTCGCCCTGAACTGTTTAGGTATCCAAAGGTTATATAATTGTCTGCACTTAATCTTTTGAGGTAGCATATAACTGAGCCGACCATCTTCAACTCAAGACTCAGCCTGCCCCTTCGTACCACAAGTTTATTCTTAGTTTAAGTACTCTCTTCAGTTGGTGATAAGCTATAGTCAGACCACCCAAACTTATGGAACCCTGTCTGACTAGCTTGTTCATAGATAGTATATTAGTAAGGTATACCAAAGTTATAACCTTATGGTTTCAACATGTGCGAGGCATTGGACCAAGACCACCCAAACTTATGGAACATGTCTCGGTCCTCAGCCAGGTTCATTCTTCTTTAAAACAAAAGCAGGAAGAGGTTTAGCCAGCCAAAGTTATGGAACATACTCACCTCCTCGTTCAGAGGCTAAAGAAACTGTCAAAACCCCAAGTAAAACAAGGCTGCCAGACTACCCAAACTTATGGATTTGACTGGCTCCTGAAAAAACAATCACATTCAACCCTCACAAGTCAGAGCAACCAGACCACCCAAACTTATGGAACATGTCTGATTCTCCAGGCAATACAAAATAAAACATAGTGCACTGGGCCTTCCCAAACTTATGGAACTAGCCTAGCCTTTGGTTGACCGGTCAAACTTCACGCAATACTGCCTTTCTCCCACCCTTCCCCCAGATGCAACCCCACAATCTGCTTTCAATCAGACAAAGAAGCTAAAACTTGCATTATACACGCGTTTCTTTATTTAATCTGGTTATGTCCTGAATAGAAAGCAATACTTATAGGGACAGGCAGGCATACATCAATCAACTATAGAGGGGAATAGACAAACATAGGTGTAGTGTGTTGTATGGGTAGGGATCAATTACCTGATGGTTCCCTGCCTCCAGAACGTTGCCTAGGTTCCGCAAGAGCTCTCGCAATCGGTGGGATGACTCCCCACAGAGTCTTGATGCGGTCTTACAGGTTGCAATCCCGCCTGCCGCCTTCCTCTCGTAACCAGTAGACTAGACTTAGAGTAAGAAGGGCAGGTAGAGAAAGTTTTAAGACTCTCGGATCCAAGAGGGGTGCACTCAGACTCGCGTGAGAGGTTCTTGTTATCTTCAGTCGCCTGAAGGCCCCGCAATGGCAGCCAGCTGACAGCTTTGAACAGCGAAGTCAACTTGCAGAAGTATCCCCTCCTGACAAGCCTCCAACTCGTAGCACCAAACTCCCCTCCTCAGTCCAATTACTCCTCCTTAGCCCTTCCGCTGCCACACAGCCACCCGCGTCAGCCAGCGGTATCCAACGGCACACTGCAACGGTATGCAGCCGCGTGCAATAGTATGCAACAGCGCGCAACAACAATTTACGCACAGTCAACGGCAGCAAGTTATACACCACTAACAACAACCCTTAATAGTGCGCAGTGGCATGCAGCAGCATACGGCTGTGGCCAACAACAAGGTCCTAATCAACAGCGGCAAGATCCCTGCAGAAGCAGTAGTGCCCCTCAGCCAGTGGCGGTCGGCCAGCCAGAGCCAACAGTTGTGCCCAGTCAACGACAGCAGCACCAGTTTCCCTCAGTCCGCAACAGTGGGCCGCAGTGATGATAGCTGCCAGCCGTCGGCCACAGCTTGGATACAGCCAACAGCAATTAGCAACAGTCTCGCACCGCCTGTAGTAGTCGCTCATGCACGACCAACAGCCACCTTGTCGAAGCAGCGGTCGTCAGCAACGCCCCAGTCCGCATACCCAGCAGCAGCCCACAAGTAGCGGACTGTGTACAATACACAATAGCAGGTCCTTACTAGTAGCAATCGCAGTCATCGGCGGCAACATACCGCCGCCTGCATCAGCAGTAGCCACAACAATAGGCAGTAATTCGTACATGGTACACAACGGTGTGCACCGATCCGCGGTAGGTGGCAGCAAATCCTAGCGGTGGTCAACAGCCAGGCAACCGACGGCCACTGCCCGTACAACCTCCCTTCACTACAGCAGATGTTCCTCATCCCAGTAGGTGACAATAGCTGCTGACGCAGCCGAGGACCTTCGTTACCCAACCCCCTTGCCGACTGGCTTACCAAAGGCAGTCGAGCAGTTCCAAGATGTAACACTGACTTCCAAGATCCGATAAAACTTGACTCTCCAGGTTTACAGGCGGAGCCCTTCGTTCGAGGAACAACTCCAGTGGCAGGGCCCGAGCGGACCGCAACTCGACACATTCCCCGCCTTCTTCTTACATAGCCGGCCGCAAGCAGCAGTTCATCACTCTTCCCCTTTCATCGTCGTTTACTTCCAGCCTCTAAACGTGTCAGAGGAAGCTACTTTGACTGCCTGAGGATGGTCATACAACCACCCCGCTTTTCTCTTTGTTCCAACGCACCTGGCCGTGAGATCGGCCAGGTTAAAAATTATCCCCCAGTACCTTGATCATGACGGGCGGCCTACCGATTTCGGATTACTTACGAAGAATATGCACACCCCTTGTCGTAACCGTGATGAGGATCAGCCCCACGGAGAGTACCGCCGCTCAAAGCCTGCTGACAACCGAGAGGCTACCCTCCCCTATAGAACGAGCCAAAACCGGAATGAACCTTCCACTCGAACATGGGCAGATGCGTTAGCCCCTCATCACCCGATCACCTAAACGACAATCCACCAGCCAAGCTGGCGTTCCTGTCCGTCTCGCGCCGACCTCGAACTTCCGGACCGCCTCTTCACTCTATCGAGATCGGCTGAATCAGACACAACCTGTCCCGTTTTCCCTTCCTGCCATATCCCGTTCTCCGCCACCTTCATGCAACATCCCTCCTTACTAACTCACCACCTATCAACCTGTCACTTAGACTAGCCTTTGCAACGGATTCGTCATTTTCAGAAACCTCGGCCTTGGCTCTTAGCTCGCCCAAATCCGCTGGTGCTTGGGTGCGCTATGCACTTTCCTCCTCTCTCTTCTTCGCCTCCGCCATAGCTCTGTCGCACCGCCTTTTCTATTCACCTCCTAACTCACTAACTCTCGCTCTAATCTAACTTTGCTAATGAGGTCGCCCGACCTTGAATCCTCAGAATCAACTCTAAGTTTGCCCGATTCCACCAAGGATCGAGCGAACTAAGGGGTTTCTGGCTCGCCATGCCAATTGCTCTGCCATCACCATTTGCGAATGGATTCGGTGCAAATCGGGTCCGGGTGCATCCCCTTGTCTCCGAGCCCGATCGTTACCTCCGCGCACAACTTCTCGCTACTAACTCCTCCTACACCTCCCTTCCCACTAATCTGGTTCCTCCAACTGGTTCGCCTTATTCTCAAACCCCGATCCCGACTCCTGTCCGTCCTACTCCTGTTAGGAATCACGCGTGCTGCTCCTCTCGGTCTGCACTTCGCCCCACTTCCGCCATCTCCCCGCTCTCCCTTGTCTCGCATGTACCTGGCCCACTCCGACGGTCGGGTTCAGTTGTTTCCGTGTCCGAGCTCGGCCTCGTCCCTCAGTATGCACCCTGCTGCTTCTCACACTCCTTCGTCCTGGAGTAGGTGGTAGCCTGCTCCTCCAACGTCGCTCTCACCTCACCCTTCTTCCCACTTAGCAGCACGCTCGTTACTCAATAACTCTCCCCCTTCCTGTCAGCTGCTTCACCATCGTCTTCCGCCCTCGTCGAGTACCCCCCCCCCGTGCTCAACACTTGGAAAGCATACTAGCGATCGCCTAGCACCGTCGCGGTACGATAGCGCGCATAGTGCCTGTGGCATAGGGGATAGCTCAACGGAACCCTCGACCCCTCGGCCCCTTCAATCGCTCCTATACTCCTGCGCCGCCGTCCGCTGGCCTCGATCCCCGTACCTCCGCTGTGCAAGTCCAGTACCGTAACCTATAGGGCTAAGCCCGAGCCTGGTACTGGCACGCGCGGTATCCCATGTGAACAGGTGTTGCACAGCCCCCAGGCCTAGGAAGTAGCCCCAACCCTCACTCCTACTTCCAACTAGGCATGCTATCGCTAGGCCCCTGCGTCGGCTTGCCCTCTTTGTGTCGTGGCCGCCTCGCACCCCACCCCGAACGTCAGACAACCAACGGTCCTCTATCCTGAGCAGGGACAAACCCCTTATTCCTAGTAACAAAATTTCAAGCCGGCCAACCAAGCCGGCTGCTTAATCAAACGGAAATATCACACGCGCGCCTCAGACTGTGCGCCCACTCATGCTCTACCCTAGTTAACCATCCCACCTAGGTAATCAAGCAGGCTTAGCCGCGACTTGCGCGGTACACCAGGATTTCTAGCCTTACTACCTGCCACTTGCAAAAACTAAGGGTATTCCCCTTGTCAGGGTATTCGCACCGAGAACGTCTAATCTTAGGTCGGCGGTAGGCTGGGATGAATGACTCTGGCGGCGTGTCTCATAAAGTCAAAACTAAGGCAGTCGATTACCTTGTCGGCTACATCAATATTATTGTCGGTAGCCAACTCCTCGTTGGCGGTTGTATGATTGTTTTGTAAAGTTCGATCCAGGATGGTCGGATTTTATTTCGACCTTGTGCGATTGGATGTACCGTATGATGATTTAAATTCTCTCGGTTATCATGACAGATTGGATATGCATTCTATCGACTACGGTTGATTTCTTTTGATATAATTTTATGTGAATATTTTATTTTTCTTTCGATGATATGTCTAAGGGGCTAGGATTAATGTTGGGTTTCACGGTTGGTTGAGACTGTCCTAGTCGACCGGCGTCCGCTTCGTACTTAGGAGATTACCGCCCCAAGGAATGAACGATGTCTGGGTCCGCTCGACGTTAACCAAGCGTATCTATACTACAGCGAACGAGCAAACGCCCTCAGCTAATCTACCTCTGCAATTGCATGTAAAAACTTTCATACGTGGGTCAGTTGCTCGGTAGGGATACGCCCCTAAGAGTGGTGACAACCCCTTAGGGAAGGAAAGTTTATGCCCCATGGGAACCTATCCTGCCGTAGGGGACCGCGGGATATACAGCTGGCGCACCCGGTTAGAGCTGCGAAGGGACGAACCGACCACGACCGTCTCGGCAGTTCGTGGGGTTGGGGTTGTTAAGTGTTGTCCCCAAGTTATCTCTTTTGTTTTTGTTTTTGTTTTTACTCCTGCGTGACATGGTCTGGAGGGTTCCCACGCTTTGCAAAAAAGGGGGAGCCGATGCGCTCGACATCGTTGATAGCCAAGTGTCAGCAGAAATGAAAATAAGAAGATAATAGGGTAATTATAGGGGTGTCAGAATCTGACTAAAATAAAATAATTATCCGCACAAAACTAGGGTTAGTGTCAGTAAATGATCCGACGAAAAATAGGGGTCAACCCTAGCACCCCGTTTTTCGACCGGCCGCCAAATGAAAGTGCAGAGAAAAACAAACACCCCATCAACCTACACAAACCCCAAATTCTGTAATTTCGGGTGACCGACTTGACTTGGTTGCCTGATAGTAGCCTGAACCTCTTCTCGACGTCCACGTCGATGCCTCAAATATCCTTCCAAAAGAAGTGTACAAATCTCAGATCCTGTGACATGGAACTCGACTCAATAGTCACGTCGCAACAAACTTACAACCTTATCCTTCGTCGCGTCTGCAGTCTCTATCTCAAACCTGATCGAACTATCCAAATACAACTTGAGACGTAATGCACTGACATGCATCTTATTAATAATGATTCCCTCACAACCATCATCAACTATTCCTTGAAGAACCACCTCATCGTTATGCACAATGCCCATGATACCATTCCCTGGAACGTGAAATGCGTCCTGAGGCACGTTCTCTCGGTCATAAACAAAACAGGCACAGTACAGTCCGCTCTAGCGCTGGAAGCTATGACTGGTGTGTCACTGGAACGACGTTCGTAAAAGGCTTGTCTGCGAACGATCTAGAATCAATGAAGTCTCATCGGTCAAACGTATTGGGTTTCCTCGTTCGGGATCGATAAGAATCGTGTTTGGTATAGGCACTTTGCTTATATTGGTAAGAGATAGGAACTCATCTCTTGTTGGCTCAGATACCACCAATATGGAATACTACTTAGGTTGGCTAGGTGCTCGCCTAAATGGCTTTGTCGTAACAATAACTCCCATCGGGGTTCGTTTTCGTGGCGATAGTACTCTTCGTTCTTTTTTCTCCTCCTCTCGACCTACCACAACCATATCTGGATCAACCCTCTCCTTCGAAGGAGGAGCTCGCAACAATTTGGTCGCAGTGACATGAATGGGTGTCATAGGTGTCTCGCGTCCTAACTATAACATAATTTTGACGCTCTGACTCTTTGCGATCTTCTTTTCCTTGTTCAATGACGCTTGTCTGACCTCCACCGCCTCCTTCGTCGACGGAAATATGGGTGCATTTGTTAGATTGTCGGTCCTCTTGGTGTACTTTCGATCGTCAAGTACCACTATCTCGTAGTCTATTACCTTTTGAAGATCAGGGCAATCCCTCCCAACATAGTTATCCGAACAACAATAGATGCATGTCTTATGAGGAGAAAATGGTCCATCCTCGACATGTTTATATCCTCCGTGTCCGCCTGATGCCCGAGCATCACCAGACGATGTAGTATATTGCTCACGTTGGCCTACGACATCATCACGACGGTCCCGGTCAACATCTCTCCTCTCGTATCGCCCAAGGGAAGTGTCACTACAACTTCTATCTCTTGCCTTGTCATACCTATCTGGACTCCTAGGATACCCTTCTGCATGCCGGAGGTCTTCGGGACTTCGAAATACGTTCCCACCTCGTCATTTTGAGGGTAGGTCTCCACCCGACTATCTTGTCAATACCCATAGTTCCTACCTCTCGTATAGTCTCTAGGATAGTCAACCCGTCGATCTCGGTCCTCATCCTTGCACCTAGGAGGATCGTCACGACGTATATGAGACTCTTGCTCCCTCGATAGATAATCAGTTAGTGTTCGACGATTTCTATCCTCTGCGTCCCTCCGCGGTACTGGGTTTCGATCATCCCATCTCAGCGAGTACGCCAGACCAGTACTACCCGATCGCACCTCAACGAGTTCGACGGGTGATTCTTCGCCTTATAACCAACAGTCTCCATATTCGCCTCTATTCTTGCAACCTGCCGAACCAACCTCTTGAGCATCTCTCTCATGCGTGAATCAGCTGTGATATCTGTCCGCTGCTCTCTAGATCCATCATTGGGGTATCAGTGGTCTGCCCAAGACCTATCATCAAAATTTGGGCACCGCTCTACACCAGAAGAACGAGAAGGTGACCGAAGATCCTCCCTGCGGCGCAATGCAGCCCAGAGTAGGTCCTTATACTCATCAATGTCGACGCTCATAGCCAATCTAAGCACTGTTGCGAACTCGAGCTGATCGTGCAGAAGGTCTCTCAGAATCCTTTTTTGCTTCCCCTTCGACAGTCGACTGATAAAACTTGTGCATTTGTCAACCTCAGACAACTTCCCCATTGCCACCAACACATTCGACATTTTCTCAAACCTCCTCCCAAACGTCAGAACACTCTCATCCTCTTCCTGCCCCAGTTTTTCCACGTCTTTCATAGAGTAACTAATATCCTCATGCTTGAAGAGTTGATATAAATTTTCTCTGTAAGTCTTACAGCGTCAGTCCCTTGGTCTCACATTCCTTATCCCCTTGTCTAAGCTCAGGTCAGAGTTGAACAGGAAGTTGTCGATAATTTCATCCTTCGTCCACTAACTATGATATGTGTGTCATTCTCACTTCTCTAAGGAATCTTAAATCCAATATCCTCTAAAGATAGGGAGTTTGGTATGCAGCTCGCAAGACTGATGTCATGCATAACATCTATCTCGTATCTCATAGGGGAGTACATAAGACTCATATCTCTCCGCCGTAGACCCGTCTTTGTGGAGTCCTATATCCATCTCTGTTTCTATCGCATCCCTTCTCTCTTTCGTACCGATCTGGCCAGTTATCTCTGTGATGATTATCTCTCATCTCCTTACTCCTCTGATTAGACGATCTCGGACGATACTATCCACCTTGATCTATCATGACTAGCTCCGTCCCACTCCTCTCTCGCACAACAGCCAATGACCGACTCGGGCTAATAGCCTGTGATATATCATTCAACTCCGGTTTCCCATCATCGTTCAGGCTCTCACACACCAGTGGAGCCTGTCTAAGACGCTCCCTAACTTCACGAAGAGCTCAATCCGATAACGGATGGTATCTACCTGAACTTCCACAGTGTCGGACCCCATACCTTGTGTAAGTGTCTCCTTCGGAGCTCGGACCTAATGAATAAGTCTGACTCAGACTGTCTAACAATCCTCAGAGCTATAAATCCATATTTCACACTAAGCAAACAATAAACGAACTAAAATCACTCATCCAGTCCGGACCTATGATTAATCACCCCCTCAAGTCCTCATCCTATTGGATCTCCTGACACAAGAAATCATGCTCTGCCATCTACCACGATGAGAAAGAGCCTCGACCTAATATGAGAGCTGTTAGAAAGGGGTAGTAACCCGGACCTATTGATTTAGCCGGACTAAAGCGCTCATTGTCGTAGAGGGAGCGCGGGATGGAACATCTCTAATGAATGACTGTTGGATTACCCTCCAAAGAGGTTATGGGTACCGCTAGGCCTGCCCAATGCCCTCCTGACAGGGTTGGGTCAGACCCTATAGTGACTAACTAGGCTTAGGCTAGCCTTCTTGGCTACTTTTTTAGGCTACAAAACCATATAAAAGGCCAGACGGGCTAGCAACACGCCCCTAGATACGTAAAACAGGTTAGTAAGGGAGTAAGGGTTTAGTTAAGGATTTTTAATATATTTGTTTAATTTTTATAAATTTTTAAGAGTTAAATATGATTAAATTTTATTTTTCAAAGCCCAAAATTAATTATTTTGACTCAAAAATATTTTCCAAAATTTTAAAGCCCCCCAAAATATCTTATTTCAAATTTTGAATTTTTTTTTAAAATACCTATGAATTAGTATTGGTTAAATTTTTTAAAATTAAGTTTTAAACCACCATAACCCCCGCCGCCATAAATTAGGGGGAACCGGTAGCACAGGTCCATGAGGGCTACCGACCGCACAGTAGGGGGAATCAGAGGAGTGGCAAAATTCAAAAATGCATCGAACTGCCCACGTGATTTATTTCACGTTTCAAATTATTTTTATTTATTTTTATATCTTTTTATAAAGATCATGACAAAATCTACGGACCCTCGAATTTTCAGAGTTGTTGGATCATCCTTCTTATCGCAAAAAATCACGAAAGTTGGGTTACTTTTTTCGTTGGCCCATACGTGGTAGAGTAGTAAAAATGAAAAATGTGACGAAACGGCGCGACATTTATTTCGCAGTTTAAATCTTTTAGTATTATTTTTTGATATTTTTCCTAGAAAGATAACGGTCTAATCTACAGGATATCAAATTTTTAGATTTGTTTCCCAATTGTTCAGAGCGCAAAAAATCGCCAAAGTTCGCGCTAAAAACATTTTGGACCGGATCCGCCTGCGCCTGTCGGTCGCCGCCCCCCCTAAGAACTCGGTCCGTTAGGCAAGGAAAGTTTATTTTAGGTTGGAAAGGGTATTCAGAAGATGTGAGAAGCTTCATGCATGCAGTGAACGTCAAGCCACACGCTTGAGATTAACACTTCACACAGAAACGATCTCAGTACAAAGCACGTTGGAGTACAAAGTACGTTCAACTGCATGTTTCGGAGGTTTGCGAGCTCATGTAAGTTGTCTTCAATATACTTGATTCTGCCGACTGGACCCTCGTAACTCAAGTCAGAAGCAATACTAAGCACATTCACTCACACTCGGCGACCTTCCAAGTAGGTTCACATGGGCCGTCGGCAGGTATTTTGAAGATGTGAGAAGCTTCATGCATGCAGTGAAAGTCAAGCCACATGCTTGAGATTAACACTTCATACACAAAAAATTTCAGTACAAAGCACGTTGGAGTACAAAGTACGTTCAATTGCATGTCCCGGAGGTTCGCGAGCTCGCGTAAGTTGTCTTCAATATACTTGATTCTGCCGACAGGACCCTCGTAACTCAAGTCAGCAGCAATACTAAGCATGTTCACTCACACTCGACGACCTTCCAAGTAGGTTCACGTGCGCTGTCAGCAGGTATTCTCAAGATGTGAGAAACTTCATGCATGCAGTGAAAGTCAAGCCACACGCTTGAGACTAAAACTTCACAGACAAAAAATCTCCGTACAAAGCACGTTGGAGTACAAAGTACGTTCAATTGCATGTCCCGGAGGTTCACGAGCTCGCGTAATTGTCTTCAATATACTTGATTCTGCCGACTGGACCCTCGTAACTCAAGTCAGCCGCAATACTAAGCATGTTCACTCACACTCGGCGACCTTCCAAGTAGGTTCACATGCGCCGTCAGCACGTATTCTGAAGATGTGAGAAGCTTCATGCATGCAGTGAAAGTCAAGTCACAAGCTTGAGATTAACACTTCACATACAAAAAATCTCAGTACAAAGCACGTTGGAGTCCAAAGTACGTTCAATTGCATGTCCCGGAGATTCGCGAGCTCGCATAAGTTGTCTTCAATATACTTGATTCTGCCAACAAGACCCTCGTAACTCAAGCCAACCGCAATACTAAGCATGTTCAGTCACACTCGGCGACCTTCCAAGTAGGTTCACATGCGGTGTCAGCAAGTATTCTAAAGATGTGAGAAGCTTCATTCATGCAGTGAAAGTCAAGTCACACGCTTGAGATTAACACTTAACAGACAAAAAATCTCAGTACAAAGCACGTTGGAGTACAAAGTACGTTATGTGGTTGGCGAGCTCGCATCAGTTGTCTTCAATATACTTGATTCTGCCGACTAGACCCTCACAACTCAAGTCAGCCGCAATACTAAGCATGTTCACTCACACCCGGCGACCTTCCAAGCAGTTTCACATGCGCCGTCAGCAGGCATTCAGAAGATGTAAGAAGCTTCATCCATGCAGTGAAAGTCAAGTCACACGCTTGAGATTAACACTTCACACACAAAAAATCTCAGTACAAAGCACTTTTGAGTACAAAGTACGTTCAATTGCATGTCCCGGAGGTTCGCGAGTTGCCGTAAGTTGTCTTCAATATACTTGATTCTGCCGACTGGACCCTCGTAACTCAAGTCATGAGCAATACTAAGCATGTTCACTCACACTCGGTGACCTTCCAAGTAGGTTCACATGCGCCGTCAACAGGTATTCTGAAGATGTGAGAAGTTTCATGCATGAAGTGAAAGTCAAGTCACACGCTTGAGATTAACACTTCACAAACAAAAAATCTCAGTACAAAGCACGTTGGAATACAAAGTACGTTCAATTGCATCTCCAGGAGGTTCGGGAGCTCGCGTAATTTGTCTTAAATATACTTGATTCTGTCGACTGGACCCTCGTAAATCAAGTCAGCCGCAATACTAAGCATGTTCACTCACACTCGGCGACCTTCCAAGTAGGTTCACATGCGCCGACAGCAGGTATTCTAAAGATGTGAGAAGCTTCATGCATGCAGTGAAAGTCAAGTCACACGCTTGAGATTAACACTTCATAGACAAAAAAAATCAATACAAAGCACGTTGGAGTACAAAGTACGTTCGGAGGTTGGCGAGCTCCCGTAAGTTGTCTTCAATATACTTGATTCTGCCAACTGGACCCTCGTAACTCAAGTCAGTCGCAATACTAAGCATGTTCACTCACACTCGGCGACCTTCCAAGTAGGTTCACATGAGCCGTCAACAGGTATTATGAAGATGTGAGAAACTCCATGCGTGCAGTGAATGTCAAGTCACACGCTTGAGATTAACACTTCACACACAAAAAATCTCACTACAAAAAACGTTGGAGTACAAAGTACGTTCAATTGCATGTCACGGAGGTTCGCGAGCTCCCGTAAGTTGTCTTCAATATACTTGATTCTACCGACAGGACCCTCGTAGCTCAAGTCAATAGCAATAATAACCATGTTCACTCACAGTCGGAAGGTCAGGTTCACATGCGTCGTCAGCAGGTATTCAGAAGATGTGAGAAGTTTCATGCATGCAGTGAAAGTCAAGTCACACGCTTGAGATTAACACTTCACAGACAAAAAATCCAAGTACAAAACACGTTGGAGTACAGAGTACGTTCGGAGGTTCGCGAGCTCGTGTAAGTTGTCTTCAATTTACTTGATTTTGCTGACTGGACCCTCGTAATTGAAGTTCGTCGCAATACTAAGCATATTCACTTACACTCGGCAACCTTCCAAGTGGGTTCACATGCGCCGTTACCAGGTATTCTAAAGATGTGAGAAGCTTCATGCAGGCAGTGAAAGTCAAGTCACACTCTGGATATTAACACTTCACACACAAATTTTTTTATTACAAAGCACGTTGGAGTACAAAGTACGTTCAATTGCATGTCCCGGAGGTTCGCAAGCTCCCGTAAGTTGTCTTCAATATACTTGATTCTGCCGAATCGACCCTCGTAACTGAAGTCAGCAGCAATACGAAGCATGTTGACTCACGCTCAGCGACCTTCCAAGAAGGTTCACATGCGCCGTCAGCAAGCTTCATCCATGCAGTGAAAGTCAAGTCACACGCTTTAGATTGCATTTCACACACAAAAAATCTCAGTACAAAGCACGTTGGAGTACAAAGTACGTTCAATTGCATCTGCCGGAGGTTCGCGAGCTCGCGTAAGTTGTCTTTAATATACTTGATTTTGCCGACTGGACCCTCGTAACTCAAGTCAGCAGCAATACTAAGCATGTTCGCTCACACTCGGCGACCTTCCAAGTAGCTTCACATGCACCGTCAGCAGGTATTCTGAAGATGTGAGAAGCTTCATTCATGCAGTGAAAGTCAAGTCACACGCTTGAGATTAACACTTCACACACAAAAAATCTCATTACAAAGCACCTTGGAGTACAAAGTATGTTCAATTGCATGTCCCGGAGGTTCGCGAGCTCGCGTAAGTTGTCTTCTATATACTTGATTCTTCCGACTAGACCCTCGTTATTCAAGTCACCAGCAATACTAAGCATGTTCACTCACACTCGGCGACCTTCCAAGTAGGTTCACATGCGCCCTCAGCAGGTTTTCTGAAGATGTGAGAAACTTCATACATTCACTGAAAGTCAAGTCACAAGCTTAAGATTAACATTTGACACACAAAAAATCTCAGTACAAAGCACGTTGGAGTAGAAAGTACCTTCAATTGCATGTCCCGGAGGTTCGCGAGTTCCCGTAAGTTGTCTTTAATATACTTGATTATGCCTACTGGACCCTCGTAACTCAAGTCAGCAACAATAGTAAGCATGTTGCTTCACACTCGGCGACCTTCCAAGTAGGTTCACATGCGTCATCAGCAGGTATTCTGAAGATGTGAGAACCTTAATGCATGCAGTGGAAGTCAAGTCACATGCTTGGGATTAACACTTCACACACAAAAAATTTCAGTACAAAGCACGTTGGAGTACAAAGCACGTTCAATTGCATGTCCAGGAAGTTCGCGAGCTCGAGTAAGTTGTCTTCAATATACTTGATTCTTCTGACTGGACCCTCGTAACTCAAGTCAGCAACAATACTAAGCATGTTCACTCACATGCAGTGACCTTCCGAGTAGGTTCACATGCGCCGTCTGTAGGTATTCTAAAGATGTGAGAAGTTTCATTCATGTAGTGAAAGTCAAGTCACACGCTTTAGATTACCACTTCAAAGACAAAAAATTTATGAACAAAGCACGTTGGAGTACAAAGTACGTTCGAAGGTTCGCGAGCTTGTGTAACTAGTCTTCAATATACTTGATTCTGCCGACTGGACCCTCGTCACTCAAGTCAGCCGCAATACTAAGCATGTCCACTCACACTCGGCAACCTTCCAAAAAGGTTCACATGACCCGTCAGCAGGTATTGTGAAGATGTGAGTAGCTTTATGCATGCAGTGAAAGTCAAGTCACACGTTTGAGATTAACACTTCACACACAAAAACTATTATTAGAAAGCACGTTGGAGTACAAAGTACGATCATTTGCACGTCCCGGAGGTTCGCAAGCTCGCGTAAGTTGTTTTCAACATACTTGATTCTGCCGACTGGACCCTCGTAACTCAAGTCAGCAGCAATACTAAGCATGTTCACTCACACTCGGCGACCTTCCAAGTAGGTTCACATGCGCCGTCAGAAGGTATTATGAAGATGTGAGAACCTTCATGCATGCAGTGAAAGTCAAGTCACACGCTTGAGATTTACTATTTACACACAAAAAATCTCAGTACAAAGCACGTTGAAGTACAAAGTACGTTCTATTGCATCTCCCGGACGTTCGCGAGCTCGCGTATGTTATCTTCAATATACTTGATTCTGCCGACTTGACCCTCATAACTCAAGTCAGCAGCAATACTAAGGAGGTTCACTTGCACTCGACGACCTTCCAAGTCGGTTCACATGCGCTATCAGCAGGTATTCTGAGGATGTGAGAAGCTTCATTCATGCAGTGAAAGTCAAGTCACACGCTCGAGATTAACACTTTAAAAAAAAAAAATCTGATTACAAAGCACGTTGGAGTACAAAGTATGTTCAATTGCATGTCTTGGAGGTTCGCGAGCTCGCGTAAGTTGTCTTCTATGTACTTGATTCTTCCGAATGGACCCTCGTAATTCAAGTCACCAGCAATACTAAGCATGTTCACTCACACTCGGCGACCKTCCAAGTAGGTTCACATGCGCCCTCAGATGGTATTCTGAAGATGTGAGAAACTTCATACATTCACTGAAAGTCTAGTCACAAGCTTAAGATTAACATTTGACACACATAAATCTTAGTACAAAGCACGTTGGAGTAGAAAGTACCTTCAATTGCATGTCCCGGAGGTTCGCGAGTTCCCGTAAGTTGTCTTTAATATACTAGATTATGCCTATTGGACCCTCGTAACTCAAGTCAGCAACAATAGTAAGCATGTTGCTTCACACTCGGCGACCTTCCAAGTAGGTTCACATGCGTCGTCAGCAGGTATTCTTAAGATGTGAGAACCTTAATGCATAAAGTGGAAGTCAAGTCCCAAGCTTGGGATTAACACTTCACACACAAAAAATCTCAGTACAAAGCACGTTGGAGTACAAAGCACGTTCAATTGCATGTCTCGGAGGTTCGCGAGCTCGAGTAAGTTTTCTGAAATATACTTGATTCTTCTGATTGGACCCTCGTAACTCAAGTCAGCAGCTATACTAAGCATGTTCACTCACACTCGGTAATCTTCCAAGTAGGTTCACATGCGCCGTCAGCACGTATTCTGAAAATGTGAGAAGCTTCATGCATGTAGTGAAAGTCAAGTCACACCCTTGAGATTAACACTTCACAAACAAAAAATCTCGGTACAAAGGATGTTGGAGTAGAAAGGACGCTCAATTGCACGTCCCGGAGGTTCGCAAGCTCGCGTAAGTTGTCTTCAATATACTTGATTTTGTCGACTAGACGCTCGTAACTTAAGTTAGTCGCAATAATAAGCATGTTCACTTACACTCGGCGACCTTCCAAGTAGGTTCACATGCGTCGTCAGCTGGTTTTCTGAAGATGTGGGAAGCTTCATGTATGCAGTTTAAGTCACTCGGAGGTTCGCGAGCTCGGGTAAGTTGTCTTGAATATACTTGATTCTGCCGACTAAACCCTCGTAACTGAAGTCAGCAGCAATACTAAGCATGTTCACTCAAATTCGGTGACCTTCCAAGTAGGTTCACAAGCGCCGTCAGCAGGTATTCTGAAGATGTGAGAAGCTTCATGCATGCAGTGAAAGTCAAGTCGCACGCTTGAGATTAACACTTCACGCACAAAAAATCTTAGTACGAAGCACGTTCGAGTACAAAGTACGTTCAATTGCATGTCCCGGAGGTTCGCAATATCGCGTAAGATGTCCTAAATATACTTGATTCTGCCGACTGGACCCTCGTAACTGAAGTCAGCAACAATACTAAGCATGTTCACTCACACTCGACGACCTTCCAAATAGGTTCACATGCGTCGTCAGCATGTATTCTGAAGATGTGAGAAGCTTCATGCATGCAGTGAAAGTCAAGTCACAAGCTTGAGATTAACATTTGACACACAAAAAATCTCAGTACAAAGCACGTTGGAGTAGAAAGTACGTTCAATCGCCTGTCCCGGAGGTTCGCGAGTTCCCGTGAGTTGTCTTCAATATACTTGATTATGCCTACTGGACCCTCGTAACTAAAGTCAGCAGCAATAGTAAGCATGTTCACTCACAGTCGGTGACCTTCCAAGTACGTTCACATGCACAGTCAGCAGGTATTCTATAGATGTGACAGGCTTCATGCATGTAGTGAAAGTCAAGTCACACGCTTGAGATTAACACTTCACACACAAAAAATCTTAGTACAAAGCACGTTAGAGTACAAAGAACGTTCAACTGCATGTCCCGGAGGTTCACGAGCTCTCGTAAGTTGTCTTCAATATACTTGATTATGCCTACTGGACCCTTATAACTCAAGTCAGCAGCAGTAGCAAGCATGTTCACTCACACTCAGCGATCCTCCAAGTAGGTTCACATGCGCCGTTCGCAGGTATTCTGAAGATATGAGAAGCTTCATGCATGCAGTGAAAGTTAAGTCACACGCTTCAGATTCACATATCACACACAAAAAATCTCAGTACAAAGCCCGTTGGAGTACAAAGTACGTTCAATTGCATGTGCCGGACGTTCGCAAGCTCGCGTAAGTTGTCTTCAATATACTTGATTCTGCCGACAGGACCCTTGTAACTCAAGTCAGCAGCAACACTAAGTATGTTCACCCACACTCGGCAACCTTCCAAGTAGTTTCACATGCGCCGTCAACAGGTATTCTGAAGATGTGAGAAGCTTCATGCATGCAGTGAAAGTCAAGTCACACACTTGAGATTAACACTTCACACACAAAAAATCTTAGTACAAACCACGTTGGAGTACAAAGTACGTTCAATTCCATCTTCCGGAGGTTCACGAACTCGCGTAAGTTGTCTTCAATATACTTGATTCTTCAGACTGGACCCTCGGAACTCAAGTCAACAGCAATACTAAGCATGTTCACTCACACTCGGCGACCTTCCAAGTAGGTTCACATGCGCCGTCAGCAGGTATTCGGAAGGTGTGAGAAACTCCATGCATGCAGTGAAAGTCAAGTCACATGCTTGAGATTAACACTTCACACACAAAAAATGTCAGTACAAAGCATGTTAGTGTACAAAGTACGTTCAATTGCATCTTCCGAAGGTTCGCAAGCTCACGTAAGTTATCTTCAATACCATTGATTCTGCCGAGAGGACCCTCGTAACTCAAGTCAGCAGCAACACTAAGTATGTTCACTCACACTCGGCAACCTTCCAAGTAGGTTCACATGCACCGTCAGCAGGTATTCTGAAGATGTGAGAAGCTTCATGCATGCAGTGAAAGTCAAGTCACACGCTTGAGATTAACACTTTACACACAAAAAATCTCAGTACAAACCACGTTGGAGTACAAAGTACGTTCAATTGCATGTCCCGGAGGTTCGCGAGCTCGCGTATGTAGTCTTCAATATACTTGATTCTGCCGACAGGACCCTCGTAACTCAAGTCAATAGCAATACTAAGCATGTTCACTCACACTCGGCGACCTTCAAAGTAGGTTCACATGCGCCGTCAGCAGGTATTCTGAAGATGTGAGAAGCTTCATGCATGTAGTGAAAGTCAAGTTACACGCTTGATTTTATTACTTCACACACAAAAAATCTCAGTACAAAGCACGTTGGAGTAGAAAGTACCTTCAATTGCATGTCCCCGAGGTTCGCGAGCTCCCGTAAGTTATCTTCAATATACTTGATTATGCCTACTGGACCCTCGTAACTCAAGTCAGCAGCAATAGTAAGCATGTTCACTCACGCTCGGTGACCTTCCAAGGAGGTTCACATGCGCCGTCAGCAGGTATTCTAAAGATGTGAGAAGCTTCATGCATGCAGTGAAAGTCAAGTCACAAGCTTGGGATTAACATTTGACACACAAAAAATCTCAGTGCAAAGCACGTTGGAGTAGAAAGTACGTTCAATTGCATGTCCCTGAGGTTCGCGAGCTCCTGTAAGTTGTCTTCAATATACTTGATTCTGCCAACTGGACACTCGTAACTCAAGTCAACAGCAATACTAAGCATGTTCACTCACACTCGGCGACCTTCCAAGTAGGTTAACATGAGCCGTCAGCAGGTATTCTGAAGATGTGAGAACTTCATGCATGCAGTGAAAGTCAAGTCACATGCTTGAAATTAACACTTCAC
>BFEA01000016.1:225553-244915 GCA_003427395.1 Chara braunii | reverse complement strand
TTTTCCCGCCGATTTCCCTTCAGATTCGCCTTCCCCATCCCTCCACCTCCCGATCCCGACTCCCCCCCTTCCTCCCCAACAGCGCCCTAACCTCGCCCCCTCACTTCCAACTCTCCCAAGCACACCCGCGCGCATATCCCCCCGCCCTTGATAATTTCCCCCTAGACGCACGTGCCCACCGGGACATCGCCCCACCCAATTTTGCTCCCCCGCTCTTCCCCCTTCCTGCCCCACGATTGCGCTTTCCCCCGCACTGCCCCCCACCGACTTTCTCCCCAACTTCCCCCTGACTTCCTCCCCGATTTCTCCCCCGCTGCCCCACGATCCTCATCTTCTCCCCGTCGTGTCCGCGTGACCCCGGTACTCCCCCTTCCCTCTCCCAATCCCGATCCCTCACCCTTATCTCCAACATCGCCCCAACCCCGACTTCCCCCCCTTCCCCTCCCCTCGCGCCTCTCCTTCCGCAATCCCGACTTCCCGCCCCGACTCTTCTCCGACCTCCACTACCCATCGCGCAACTTCCCACCCTCCCCCATCTCGCATCAACCCCCCCTTCCCCCCTTTCTCGCACTCCCCAACTCCGATCCCGACTTCCTCCCTCACCTTTGATCCCGCCTCCTCCTACCCCGATTCCGATTCCCCATCCCGATTCCGCTACCCACCCCTCCCGACCCCGACCACGGCTCACCCCGACCGATTGACTACCCGATCTCGTTCCCCCTCCGTCAGCGCTCCATCTCCCGCTTCCCTTTCCAACCCACTCCCTGCTTCTGCCCTTCTTCCCCGCTTCTGCCCTTCTTCCCACTACCCACTCCTGCTCATTCGCGCTTCCCACACTAATGCCTCCACCCGCGAGATTGCCCCCTTCACTCTTGATCCAAGCTGATCGTGCCAAGTTGGATCCTTGGCTGGCGCGACAATGCATTGAATACCGACCATCAACATCATCATCATCACCATCATCGCTACCATTGTTGACGTCATCATTGTCACAACTTGCTACCATTATTGCACGCAACTGATCCGACGACCTCGTCCTTCCACGGAGGGAACGATAGAGAAGGCCCTCTAGGGGTGATCAGAAGGCCTTTCTCGACTAGGAGGAAGGACATTCATTGCTCCTGGTCGACCGGGAGCGAGGTATAGTCCATCTCTTCCCCCTTACTCACTCCCCCCCTTTCTCTCGCCGATCTCTCTAAAAGATCTTGTTTTTCTCTTCCCCTTCTATCTCCCCTCCATTCCCCCTTCTCCCCTCTACCATCACACCTAATCCGTTGCATCATCTAAAATTCCTAATGTGTGTGACGCGTATTGTCTGTCATTGTGCTTGTCTGACAATGTCGTTCATTCTGTCGTGCGAAAATTCTACCTTATTCGATACGATTAATGTTCATTCTCTCTTCTTCCAACGCCGTGAACGAAATTAATTCTAGTGTTTTTGTTCAAAAGTTACGTGAATTCCTTTATTACACCAATTTTTTTTCGTTATTTATTTTAAAATTCAATTTCATTTCAAAAGTCCGTGAAATAAATTTTGGAATTTACCAAATTTATTTCTTCCGAAGTCGAATCAATTTCTAATTTCTGCCCCCCGTAACATTACGAAATTTTGTAATTCTTTTGAAATTCCTTTGAATTTTTTTTAATTTTTTTTTTTAATTCATCTTAATCTTGTAACACGTTGAAAAGTTTTCTTGATTTGATCTAGATAATTTTAGAATTTCTCTCAACCTACTTCACTTGACTATCACTAATTCTTTATGAAATTTCATCGTAAATTCTTAATTTAGGAATTAGTTTTCTATTTTTATTTCAGATTGTCTTTGAAATTCTTTTATTTTTAGAAATATGTCAAGGAATTTTGCATTTTAATTCAAATTTTTCCTCTCAACTCATCTCTACCTCTTTTATCATCTCCCTGAACTTTTGAAAATTCTGACGAATACTTTTGAAATTTGTTGAATTTTGCTTCAATTTCCTAAAAAATTCTGAATTTATGCCCAAATAATTTAAAAATTTTATTTAGACCTCATGAATGTCTTATGCATGTTTTTCTCTATACCCCATGCCATCCTTTGAAAATCCCCTCTCATTTCCTCGCCCGAATTGGAAATTTCACTCTTGCCCCCTCACTCGGACTTGGAATTTTCTTGATTTAATTTCAGAAGTTCGTCAGACTTAATTTTTACTCGCCTTCCTCTCACAGTCCCTTACCCCCCTTCTGCGTGTCACCCTGGCTCCCCGTGGCATCCAACAATGAGCACTCCAAAATCGCGTTGGAGACGCTCGTGCCGCCAATCGACTCGCTCGCTTTGACGCACCGACCACGGCCACAGATTGTCCCTCTCGTCACGGTGCTCCCTCTGCATCATCTTCATCTTCTTTATCTTTCGACTCAATGCAGAGTGCAGAGTCGGTGAGCCCCTCCCACTCCACCAGTGAAGGGTTTGCGCTCCTAGGTCACGATACCATGGCCGATTCGGAGCAGATTTTCACCCTTATGGCAGCCAGTTCGGGTCCAGTCGTCCAATCGGATCACATATTGGCTCTCCTCGAGAACAGGCAGGTCACATTCGAGGCCAAATTCGCGGCCCTGTATACCGACTTTTCATCCCTATCAGCCTGTGTGTTACAACTGGAGACCTGTACCGGTGTCCGCCAGGGAGGGCTCCTGCTAGGGGCTCGGTGCACTTCCCTCCTCACCACCCCGTCTTTCCCCTTCCCACACACATGCTCCTAGTGGATCACATATTCAACCCCCTCAGTCGGCATCCCGCATGTCACCATCCCACCCCCCTGATCATCATCATGTATGCCAACTTCCTCTCCTTCTTCGGTTGGCGTCATCTACACCCTTGTCTCTTCCACGGGTAGCGTGTCCTCACCCCAGTCCCACCCTTCCTCTGCAGCCATCTCTTCCTCCCAGGTTCGCACCCCTGTACCTCCCTCCTCAAGACCATGGCATCTTGTCACACCCTCCTCGACCTTAGTTTCTACGACACCTACACTCGGGACACATAATGTCGAGCTCCAACGCCAACTCACCTTGGCCCATGATCACATCCGCCAGCTCCAACACAACTTGTTGCCCCTTTGATCTACCGACAACATCAGACACAGGCCACTGCGATGCATTTCACTCTCCTACCATCATCCACCACGATGTGTCAGGGACCTTTGCCCCAACTTCCCGCTCTTTCTAGTGCTCTTGCTGGTGCCAGTACTTCTTATATCCTCTTGTCACAATCGACTCTTCCTCTCCCTACCCATCATCGACCCCGACGTATGTTCCATAGTTCCTACTGGATCGCCTCCCACAATTTGGCAACAGGGCCTCCGTGCTTCAAGGATGGATCACTGCTGCTGAGGAGCAGCTTCGCTACCATGGTGTAGCCATGGAACAGTGGCTCGTCGAGATGTCCTTTTGCTTTGTAGGTCGTGCAGCCTCCACCTGACGTGACGTCCTCGCCCTTGCTCTGTTCGTGGCGTACATGAGGGCGTGTCTTATCCTGTGTTTTGCGACTTCCTTCAGCAGTACATTTCCCGCCCTGTGCCAGCCCGCGACCCGATTACCCCTGTGGCTAAGATTAGATGGCTTGGTGGCGACAATGCCTTAGAGTCATGCATCACGACATTCCACCATGTACGCACCCAGATTCTCGTTGACGCCATATCTGAGGACACCATGATCCAACGATTCCACGTAGACCTACCTCAACCATTCCAGTTGCGGATGAAGGCGTATTCGATCCCCACCTTACCAGAGGCTTTCAACATTGCTCGGGTCATTCAACTCACTTATGCTCCACTAGTCGGCCCCTCGCCGCAGCCCGCCGCTATCCATTCCGCTACTACTGCAGCCCTTCATCCCTCCTAGCCTCGACAATCTTCCACATACGGTCGTGGCCCTCGTAGAGGCTCTGGGCGATCCCTCTTTCGTCACTTCCATGCCATACTTCGTGATCCGTCGAGCGTTGATGACGACACCACCTCAGATGGTTCTAATCAGGAACCCGACCCTCAGTCCCCCGCGGAGGACGACGTTTCTTCCTAGGATGACCACCTTTTTCGGACCCTTTCTGCCCCCCTTCGTTATCAGCCCTCATCCTCCAGGACTATGATGATGCTCACTGGTTCTGGTCGGTGGAAGTGGCACTCTCTGATGCAGGTTGCTGGAGCAAGGTCCCAGCTATGGAGCCTAGGTACGTCTCCACTCACACTCGTGGCTATAACTCACCACCCTCTGCGCTCCTCCTATCTCCTCCTACTTTGATACCTCCACTCCAACGCAATTCTGTACTGTATGGCTCTGCTCCAGTAGCGTGACACCCAATATAAAGTTTGCCCTAATATCCTGAGTTGTTGGGCTGGTCCAACTATATAGCATTGGGCCTGGTTGAACAGCCCATAGTCTGCAATCAGTGAGTGAGTGAGTGTGTGTAAACCTATGTTGTCATGACATCCGGCTCCACCATTATGAGTGAGTGAGTGAGTGAGTATGTGTATATCAACCTCTCCTCCTCCACGCTGCCATACTACCCCGTACATCACACCATTGCCCCAATATTCAATTCTCTGCTTGGATCAATTTTCTCCCAAAACTTCGCTCGAAACTTCCGCGCCTTTTGCCCTCCACCTCGATCGCCTTCGCCTCCCCGCGCCCGAGCCCGATCCAAACAAAAAACATTCTCAAATGCGGAGCTCGCACAGACGACACATTTGTTAGTATCTAACACAGATATCTTAGGTTTACTCAACGAGAACAACAATCTCGTGTGGAGTAAACGAGCAATTCGATTTTGCTTTCCTATCAACCCTCTACTGTTTGAAGACTTGAAGTTGGACAGACATCCAAATAACTACTGTTGGCGACAATGGGCTTATGCAAACTAAATGTTCATATCGACATCGCTTATTTGATCCTTCGATGTTGGTTCTTCGTATCATTGCAATGTCGGATTCATCCAGTGTTGGCACCTGGATGGTTGACGAGTGTCACGTCATTTAATTAAAGACCCACATTGATTGGAATAATGAGATTCTTTCTCTATTTCAAAATCTCATAATCATCCTCGTGCGTCCTACCGATGCTCATAATCATCATCGACGCAGATCATCATCTTCATCATCACCATCATTATCATTGTTTGCGACATCATCGACGTGTTTTCTTCCATGACTTCTTAGCGGGATCATTCAAGACCTTCCTTGTCAGGAGGAATGACATTTATTGTTCTCGGACGACCGAGAGCGAAATATTATCCTTTATACTCTTTGATACTAACTCTCCCCTTCTATCTTGTCGTTTGACTCCAAAGATCGCATTTTTCTGTTCTTCCACACATTTCCTGTCACTTCTCTTGCTCAACCCTCTTTACTTTCGTTCGTTGTCCTTCCTCTTCTCCTCCTCCTCGTCCTCCTTCTTCTCCTCCTCCTCTTTCTTTTCCCCCTCTCTCCTCCTCCCCCAAAACCCTAACTGTTGATATATACAGACTGAAGTTTGAATCCTCCGTGTGAAAACTAAGAAGAAACACTCTTGGTCAAATATACAAATAAGAATGAATCTTTCATTAGAACATAGAAAGATAAAGAGTCATATTTTAAAACTTAGTTTCTCTGTTGTGGATACTAATTGTCCGTGTAGCACACCGAGCATGTTGGGAGCTTTTCCGAACGTCTGACATGTTCGGGTACTCGGCCGAACACCTCCCGAACGTGTTCGGCCGAACATATTTAAAAAAAAATGGTTTTTTATTTTGAACTCGAATTTGGTCATGAATTTGAATATACCTCCCAAACAAAAGTTGTTTGTATTATTATTTTACATAATATATTTATTTTTTAAAATATTTATAAGATTGTTTTTTTTTCTCTTTTTTAAAATATTTTTATGTTCGCGTTTGAAGGGTTTTGGCGCTCATTCGCGTTCGGTCGTGAACGTTCGAAAACGATGTCACCCAGCTAATTGTCTTTATATTAGTATGAATCTTCGATCACACTCCATTTTATTTGAAAATTGAGAACTCGTTTTATTTTTGTTACACACAGAGAGAGAGAGAGAGAGAGAGAGAGAGAGAGAGAGAGAGAGAGAGAGAGAGAGAGAGAGAGAGAGAGAGTGGGTGTGTGTGTGCATGTGCTGTCTCTTATACACATCTAGATGTGTATAAGAGACAGATATATATCGTCACATAGTTGCGTGACAATAATAGTGTCAAATTTGAAATAAAAATCAAATACTTAAAAATAATAATAATAGTGAGAAATTTGAGAATTATAAAAAATAAAATGAGAATGAAATTATTGAGTGGGGAAGCATGTTTTTGAGACCGCCATCTTTAGCGATGTTTTATTTTTTTTGGCTGTGACAAATTCTATGAAAATTTATATATGTGTATCTTACATAATAGAGAATTTATAAATATAGTTTGAAAAAATAATAATTGTTTTTATACCCCGAAATAAAGAAAAAACAAAACTTGAAAAAAGAAAAAAAAAACAAATTAGCGAGTGGGCAAGCAAGTTTTTACACCACCATCTTTGAGTAACTTTCATTTTTGTTTGGATGGACAAAATGACTTCAAAATTAAGAGGGAGATACATTACGTCATAAACAACTCACAAAATAATTTGCAAAAAAAAAATAATATTTACGTGTCAAAATATGTTTTTGCGGGGTCCGAACCCTTGAAGTTCGGGCCCTGTACAGGGACCCGAACACCGAACGTTTGGGGGTTATAAAATTAAATATTAATTTTTAAAATTAAAAAAAAAAAAAATAGTTAATTCCAGGTTTTTCGGCTTGAATATGATTTTTCAGATTTTATTTTGAAAAAAATTGGCTAAGCCAATATGATTTTTCCCACATTTTTCGAATTTCACACATATGCAGTACTTACTTTTTTTCGAATACCAAACATATACTTTATTCAAATTTTGCATTTATGTTGTTTTCGAATATATCACCCTGCGTTATATTCAAATATTTGTAAAAAAAAAATATTTTGCCTAAAGACACGCATTAAAAAAATAATTATATCGATAAATTAAAATGTTAAATTAACGATTAAAAAAAAAAAAAAAAATTAAAAAAAAAATTGATAAAAAATAATAATAAAATAATTACGTGATTAACGCATTTTTAGGGGCGTTCAACGCCGGTTTCGTGTGGGGAAGGTCTCAAAATTTCGGTAACATTATTCCAAATCGGCTTTTTTCAACAGGTTTCAATATAATCAAACTTGTTTCATTTGGTTTCTACTATGTAAGCGTTGTACAGCCGTATTTTCAAAAATAATAAAAAGTAATTTTATAACTTTGTTTTCCTATTATAAAAAAAGTCAATGTAACTTTTGATTTGGTGAGGGGGGCGTGAGGAATCATGAGGTGAGATTCACGCAAAATGTTTATTTATAGTTCTTATAAGTAAGCAACATCAAAACAGAATTAGGGTAAGAGTTTTTGTGTATGTTTAATTTTTGTAATCGTCACTACTCTTGCTCTCCGTTGTTTACGACAAACATGTCTTCACCATTGAAATAGATATTTGTAGTAACATTATGTCAAGCCTCCTTTCCTTTAGCTCAAGGACATATCCTCTCTAAGCGTATAGATATTTGCACATCCCCCCCTTCATTTTATTTTCCAACAACCACATTGACTTCAACAATGCTTTTATGGTCAGTAGGTGCCTAACATTTCTTGCCTAACCACATTCCTTCGACTTAAACAATAAGCACTTACCGACCTCAATAAATTTGTTGTACATATAGTTTGGTCCATCATATGTGGTTATGATTGGTGACACTTTGTTCGTTAAGTAGAACAAAGTGACATAAGCAAAATTTTCCTATGGATCACTTGAATCATATATGATGGTTATTGTTGATTTGGACATCTTGTCTTTGACCCTCCAATATTGGCCCACACACACCTTTATGTTATATTTTTTCATCTTCATCCTCCTTACCCTCTCCTTGCAACTTGTCCCTAACAACCTTTAGTAATATTATATTGGTCAGGTGGTTTATACAGTTTGTGCCGAAACACATTGATTCCAAGAAAAAATATAGGCACCTACGGACCTCAACAATTTTATCATGTATAGGTTTTGATTCTATATATGATGTTATGATTGCTGCCATATTATCTGTAAACAAGGAGAACATCACATACTTGACATTAGAAGCATGTTAAGTAGGATGCCACAACTACCCCTTATCATACTTAAAGTCATCCACGTACGCTTGCATTGAACTTTCCAACTCCCCCTCACACCAAGTTTAGTCACATTAAATTATTTAATACACTCGCGGTTAACGACCATTTGAAATTTCATAATGAAAGATTCTGAAGTGGTCTGAAACCACTTAAATGACATGAAGACACTTCAGGTCATTTCAAAAGTCTCGGGTGGTTTGCAGGACAAGTTTTGTAGTTTTTTCTTTTTTTCTATTTGTTTTTTCAGCCACTTCAGGTCATTTCAGAAATTTCAGGTGGGGACCTGAAACCGCTGAAGTGGCTGAAGCTTTTGAATGGGGTTTCAGGTACCTCCATCCAAATGGTTGGATGGGGGTACCTGAAACCCCTTTCAGAAGTTTCAGCCACTTCATATCATTTCAGGAAATTCAGGTGGGGATCTGAAATNAGAGAGAGAGAGAGAGAGAGAGAGAGAGAGAGAGAGAGAGAGAGAGAGAAACACAAAGAGAGAACGAGATAAAGAGAAACAGAGAGAGAGAGAGAGAGAGAGAGAGAGAGAGAGAGTAAGTACATCAAAGATAAATGGGATATCGCTTTCTCAATATCATGACGATTCTTATTTTGTTCCTCTCCCGTCTCGGAGCATATCACGCAACAAACAAAGTCGTGGTCGGTAGGTGCATACAAATTTGTCGTTGTGGACACTTGTAGTTTTTATATTAGTATACACCTACCGACCACGTTCCATTTTGTCTCTTGCACCTTTCTACAGGGCATGCTCAACCTGCTTCGTAGCACATCATGATGTTTGATCAAGAATAACACATCCATGAAATCTACAAATTCAACAAATTCACGATTGGGCTAAAAACAACAAGAGGTGTACATGAAGATGATGAATTCATTTTTGTACATGCTTGACTTGCAGGGAAGACTGCTTGCAATGGTGCATGCAACAAGTGTATACTTCAATCTCATCAGTGAAGTGTAATCAATGAGAGTACTTGGAGTGTGCGCGTTGTCGCCCCTTTTCTAGTCGGGCCTCTTCAGGCGACCAGAAAGCCAACAGGTTGTCACGCAAGATTTTGGATGATGATTGTAATAAATAAAATAATTTAATTAAAGCAAATCCCTTCCTTTTGTGTGCGTCCGGCTTCGAGGGAGACCCTTCAACTGCGGTCTTCACCGGTCCCTTGTCTTAGGAATCTTTTATTTTGATTCGGAACAACAAAGATTATGTGAATAATAATCATGGAATTTTGGTATGTCATGCATGCATTACTCTTGCCAGTTTTCTAATTTTAAGAACAATGATAGCATCACCAAAGAACATGATCATCAAGCAAAACAATGTAGTCCATGCAAGACTCACTGACTCGGGCAAAGACAATGATAAATGAGGGAAGAATGAGAACTCAAAATAATCTCAGATAGTACACATAAGGACAGTGACCAACACTAATCAGGAGTCCTCACTCATCCCTCTAGGTCATACACTCGATTTCTCATTTTGTTGTGCGTTTCCTGTGCTTCAAGCCACGTCCCTGTATTCTCTGAGGCTGTGGCCTCTGGATGTAGAGCCACCTGAACCCTGCGAGTTTTTAGCACTTCCAGCCGAGTCCCATGATACGGAAGTCAACCATGGCACAAAACTCATGCCACAGGGTAGGAAGATAGGGCCTAGAGAATCTCCCCCGTCTGAGATGTTGGAACTCTGAAGGCTCAGTCACTGCCTCATACTCAATCACTGCAGGTGAAACGTACCTCTTGCCCAGATCTACCAGTTCTACCCAACAAGAATCGTCTGTGAGAGTGAAAGGTACTGGAGGTTTGGGGTAGTCTTAGTAAAGCTTCGGTCCGAAACTACGAATCAACTTGGTTTCACTCTCATCGATTTTTTTCTCTCTCTCCTCAAGGTACCTGGTAGCCAAAACCCAGACTAAATTGAAGTGATCATGAGTCTCCTTGCCTTTCTTTACATAGGGTCTTAGGTCATGAATAATATCACCATCAAAACTGGTAAGGGCTACAAAGACTGACAGGTCCCCTCGGCTGAAGCCAACAACACTGACATACTGATATCTGATAGCATCTTTGAGGGATATCCTGTTGAGGCTGGCCAAGAGTGACCCACTGATTGGGAACGACTGAACTGCACTTATGTGTTGGGACAGTTTTTACTGTTGGTTTTCTGATGATCTTCGTAATTGGTCTGACTGCCCCGGATGGAGTGTATGAGTTGCCTGATTTGCTGGTCAAATCTTAGTTGAAACTTTCTAGTGACCCTACTAACTTTGAATTTTGATTTAATACTTATCGGATACTGATTGAATGCTGATTGAATACTGCTTGAATACTGATTGAATACTGCTGGAATATTGATTGAATATTGCCCACTTGATAGCTATACATAGTACTGCTCACTTAACAGCAGCGCTGGGTACCGCTCACTGATAACTGATCAGTGATAACAGCGCAGAATACTGTTCACCTGGTAGCAGCGCTGAATACTGTTCACTGATAACTGCTTTGAGTGTTTCTGACTGAAATTTTCGCGTGTCATGAACGAATGAGTGTCACTTTGGGAAAGATTGATCGCCGATTGATTTTTTGTTGAGACTCTCTGACAGCTCAAGTGACTGAGTGTTAGCTCTGAGGACACTGTTGGTTACCTGACGATAAAAGCTGAAAGGTAAATTTGTGTATTTTTGCGCTTACCCAAGCTTTGCCCTAGCCTGCTCTACCATTTCTAACGATGAACCGGTGCTATGAAGCTTGACATCGCAATCATAGAAGTAGACTACATACTCAATAAACCTTCTCTCTCTCGCCATTTTGACTGCAGTTTTCCTTTGGGTTTGCTTGTGCAATTCTATGTCTCGACATGCTTCGTCTTCCCATCCCTCCTTCCAGTCCCTGTTAGATCTGCATTTTATCACTAGGACCTCCTGACTCTTCATACGCCTCCCTTTTTCTTTTGCCAATTTACTAAAAACAGGGAGAATGAATAACACCCGATAACCGGTCCCGAGCTAGAATTCAGCCGACATGACGCTCACTAACTTTCATCCCTTTCCTTAACATATTCGGTTATCGATGGTCCCTGATAACAAAAGGAGTTTGGAGGTAGTGAATTCTGATTGAGGACCGCTGACAGTGTCTCAGATAACTGGGTGTTGTCGAGTACCAAACTGCGGACTGTTGAAGGACCAATACTGGTCTTGGAGTGGGTTGACGAAGGCCGAGTGATGATTAATCGAAGTCACTGATTCTCATTGCATAACATGAGACAGTTTACCCTGAAGAGCGGGCTCCTATCGGGTAAGTGCGCACCGATATGCTATTTCTAGTTTGACTGGTGTTCTCGTCCGAATAACTCATAGAGCGAAATCCGGTCTCGAGTCACACCCATGCACCACATAACACTTCCCTGCGAATCGTGCTCACTAAGGTATAGTTTGAAAACTGCTAGTACTTTTTTTTACCGGAGTGTTGCACAAGGCTCTCCCGTGTGTGCTGACCTTCGTCTAGGTATAATCACAGGAAAAGTCCTTCCCTCATTGCAGTATTCGATCTGAAAAGCCACTTAATTTAATACATACTGAATAGGAACCCGAAATTAGCGTTTCGTAATTAATTGAGTAGACTGAGATATTCACACTAGGACCGATCACGTTTCGCTCGTTCAAGACGGAGAAATTTCTCGTGCCTTGTGCAGAACAACAACAACCAGTGTTCTAGTACGAGAACCACCCTGCGCTTTACCGAACACCGACGGTTGGCAGATTTTCAGATAAACTTTTTATCCATCTAAGCGCGTGAGGTGATGGGCACCCAATGGGAGATTTAATCCCCATCTGTCAAGAGTTTAACAATTAAATAAGCGACCTTCTTGAGAAAGCTCTGTCTTTTTGCCCATTAGCGCAAGATACATGAGACGTGGAGATCGTGTTGTCAGATAGATTTTACGTTCCTCTGGACTTCGAGGTTTTGTCCTCTTCAGGGCGGCAGAGTGGCTTACGACTTAAACTTTAATGATAGATATGAGTCTACTGATCGGCGAAAAGGGATTCAACGCTTTTAACATATTTTATATGTTCATTAACCACTCACCCATAAAAAGGTTAAAAGTAGGCAACAAAGAGGTCAGGCAGGCCAGGGAAAAAATGCATTGTTCTCATCTTGCTCGTTCGTGCACTCTTTCAATCTCGTAACATCATGCATTCAAACTGATAGTTCTCTTCCTAAGTCAACGAACCTCAAAAAGTGAACCGAATGTCTATGATGAGGAGCTCGAGTACAACCGCTCGTTATTTTGAGTGATGATCCTATGAAACCATCCAAGGAAAACCACATTTTCAATTAACCTTCACTGCATCGTCATTTAAAAAAAAAAAAAAAAAAAAAAAAAAAAAAAAAAAAAAAAAAAAAAAAAAAAAAAAAAAAAAAAAACCAGCAATTAACTCGAGCCCCCAAGTACTAAAACGAGCCTGCAGGAGAGACGATCACTGTGAAATCAGAATGGGCTAGTAGCGAGTGGGCAGGAACAAGAACCCGAAAGGACACCGGTCAAAGCTCAAGGATGTCTCCGGGCTACGGAAGAGGGTGAGACTCTGTTAACTCCAACCGCCAACCGTTAAACACGCAAGGTTTCACGTCTCTCTCTCTCTCTCACGGAAACGGACTCCCCAACCCCATGCGTAACACCAATGTATTCATTCTCACATTACAAGATCGAACCCTGATGTCAACACCTTAAATCACGCACGTCATCTCACGCGACCCCCCCCTTTCGCAAAGTCTTATTCTGAAAACTCACACTCATAGCTAGTATTCCATCCCATGTGGTTATCTTCACCGGGGTTCTCATCTGAGATTTCTTCACGGGTCTCTCCGTATACAGCCCTTTACCTTCTATTCCTCCCAAAGTGAGTGACGTCAACAGAGTAAGTCAAGCATGTTCCTCACAGGGAACGCGAGCTCACTAGTAGAGCCCCTGTGATAAGGCTCGCAGCGAGTAACTTCCCTCCAAGATAATGATGAGCGACCGACAACGGACTCAAGCTAAGAAGATTAGAGCATAGGTGGCAACGAAGAGCTTCATTCTCCCTCACAGAGTCCTTCCGAAGTTGATAATGAATGTTCGAGCTTGACCAATTAACATCATCGAACAGGGAGCATGCCCACCTCCTTTACCGCGCTGCAGCACCAGCCCCGCCACACTCCGTCACGGGTTGACCTTTTGACCTTACCCCTCATGCACACAATGGCTCGCCCTTCTGTCACTCTGGCCGCACTCAATCCGTATGAAGTGAGAGCATCGTCGCGCCGTGCCCTTCCCTTGCCTGCTCTTTCAACAGGACATAGAGATGGCCTCGGACCAAGGGCGAGAGCTCGTTCTGGTTGACAACGAGCCTAGGCTCAGACAAAACTATTGATCACTGAGGTCAGCAGGTGACGTCAACCAATCCCTCTCATATCTGAGTGACGTGTCGCTTTCTTGGGTATCACCCGATCTCCCTCTCTCCGACCGTGCTTGACCTCTGCTCATCACCACCTAGCAGCCCCTGTCCCTTGATCGCCACTCTCTATCACTCATCTCGCTCTCTCCCCCAGAGTCCCTATCCAGGTGAGCCTGCTCTCGGTCCACTGTGTCGCTCGAGGTCTCGGCCTCATGGTATGTAACTGTTACTCACATTTCCGTTGTCACGCCGTCTCTCCTGCAGCGTCTCTTCGCTCGGTCCTTGGCCTTAATGATTGCCGCCTGTAGCTTCGGATCAGCCCTCATTATCTCGTCTTTTGCTTCCTCTACATTAATTTTCAGCTTTGCTACTTCTCCTCCATCGAAATTTAGCATGGTCGTAATCCACGGACCCTCTCCGGATATTGGCCTCCAGCGCGTCAAAAGGTCCCAGCAGTCCGGCCTGTAGCCATGCAGTGCCATTAGCTGTCCTCTCCCCGATAACGAGGCTCATCTACTAACTCTTCGCTTCCCCACTCACACAGCTTGTGCCAGAAACTCGCTAATCTAGACTCAAGCAATTTAGGCCCAGAAGCGGCACCGCTATTCCAACCCGTTGAACAGGGAGTCGATGATAGGCAACATGAAGACCCTATGACTGCCCTTTTTATAGCACCCATGGGTACCACGCTCCCTGTGTACAGAATGGGGCTCAAAATCTTACACTTTGATAATCGGTAATTCAAGGAAAAGATAACCAAATAAAATAAAGAAAATCAGAGGAAAGAGCAGAACTAAACTAAGGGGCAAGAACCCCAACGGTCGTGATGCGACTTATTGCTATCTTTCCCCAACCGTTTAGCCCCGTCGTGAAGCAAGCTGATGTGGTGGTCCCATAATAAAATACCAACGGCCACTCCAGCCTCTTGAACACAAGCCTTCGGACTACCCCTGATGGGTACCCATGTCTGATGGCAAGGAGGGGGCTTATGACCTCCCGCAGCGGGTGATAGGCCTCCTACCAAAGCGGCTCCGGGTTGCCCCTCTTTTGGGGTCCCATCACGCGACTCCAAGCCGGACAGTCCAGACACCAGACGCTAAGCGAGAGGCCTGGCCAATCTAGGCCACCAGTTTGCACTCAAGTTTCATAAACGAAACGCTAACCCCTTGCGATACGACAGAAGAGAGGGAGATCAAAATAAAAGAGTTGATAAATAGAGTAACAATAATAATAATAATAATAATAATAATAATAATAATAATAATAATGATAGTAATAATAGTAACAGTAAAGATGGCGCTTCAAAATTCTCTTGCGCCGCGGTCACTCAACCTTCAGACACCGAGCCGTTAGGACAACGATCCAAATCTATGCACAAATCCAAAGCTTAGCACTCGACCTTTCTCCTTCCCTTTCTTTTTGCATTTTTCTTTTACTTGTAGTGACCGTCGCCACCGCACCTACCCCATAACCCAACTACAAGGGCTCAATCCGCGCTGGAAAAGACCACTCCGGCTTTCGCTATCATGCTCATGGGTGAGCCCGGCGGCTGCTATGACACACCGATTCCACCCAGCAGCACGGCTGGGTGCCAAGCCCGCGTGGACCAACTAAAAACCTACAGACAAACCCATTCTCTTACCCAAGGAAGCGCCAAACGGACAGGTCCCACAACAGGGTGCCCCTCAGGTACGGCCCACTATGCTACAGAGGGCTGTCGATTAAGAGGCCCAGTGCACTACGGGGGTTCTTGAGTTGAAGATTAGTGCACAGTGGAGGTAAGTGAGCGGATGGACTGGTACGTGGCGGAGAGCCGGACACCGCACCCTCCGACAGCGCGATGCGGAGTAGTCATTGGGGTTTACGACACATGCGGTTTTCACCTGGGCTTGCCTTTGTTTTCTTTGGAACACGCAGTGTGAACGGTTTCAGTGTTGGAGCCATCTAGTGTTGGGGGCAAGAGTGTGGGATTATCAGGGACCATTTCGCAACACCGATTTGAGGTTGTGATTTTGGGGCGTGCGAGGTTTGCGTTCCCAAGTTTAGAACTACTTGGAGTGAAGTGATGGAAGGTGGTTTTGGACTGTGGTTTGATTTGGGACAATCCTTGGGGGATGTGGTCCAATTGAGAGTGCATTGGGGTAATACAAATCCAGGATAATGTTTAGACCACTCTTCGAGGGTTATCTCATCGAGTCCTTTCAATGAATTTGACCTTGGCCTGTTCAGGTCAAAGAAGAAGGACGTCAACCATGAATCGGCCGAAAGGGTCAGAACTTATGCGATTGTTCCCCTCGCATTTTTATTTTAACGATGGTTAATCTTCTATTTGATTGAAACAGTATCTTGATTTTTTTGAGTAAGCCGACTCAAACTTCACTCAAGCTCAGTTGAATGCCTTAAACTTCCCTTCACACCTGTGTGGACCCACACTTGTTTGACCCTGTTTATTGAATGTTTGTTGAAAAGGCAAAGGAATGTTTGTTTGTATGTGAATTGAAAGGTCTAACTTGGGTATGGGGTTGCATTGGATCCCTTTGAATTTGTTTGTTTTATGTGATGTCCACAAGCGGTTATCGGGTAGCTGAAAATTCAGGAATGAAAATTCTGAAGTTTGAGTTTTGGGCAGTCTGAAAATCATGAATGGTCCTGAAGTAGTGAAAGGTCCGAAGACCCTGAAAACCACCTGTTTAGGCAGGCTGCATTCTGAAGTGGTGAAGGGTGTCCTGAAGTGGTCAAGTGAGAGTTTTTGGCAGTCTGAAAATCCTGAATGGTCCTGAAGTGGTTAAAGGTCCGAAGACCACGAAAACCACCCTTCACCGCTTGAGGATGCAGCCTGCCTAAACACGTGGTTTTCAGGGTCTTCGGAGTTTTCACCACTTCAGGACCATTCAGGATTTTCAGACATGAATGGTCCTGAAGTGGTGAAAAGTCCGAAGACCGTGAAAACCACCTGTTTAGGCAGGCTGCATCCTGAAGTGGTGAAGGGTGTCCTGAAGTGGTGATGAAAAATACGACTGTTGTTAACCTACTCTCGTGATGTCCAGGTAGGTAGAGGGATGCTTGAAAAGGAGATTGCTTTGCGTATTCGAGATGAAGAAAATAATTTTTCTCTTTTTACCTCTCACCTGCCTGCATGTAAAAAACAATTGTATTTCGAAGTGAAAAAATTTAATGAGTACAGCAAAAAAAAAACGTGGATATAATGAAGACAAAATTAAACTGATTTAGCATTTCCTTAGGTTTACTTTTTCTATCCAGAATGACCTTATCTCCTTATACCCGTCCAAATGGTTCTTATTCACTACCTCTTCTGACTCTTTTCATCCAAGTTACCGTGAGCTTAAAAAAAATGAGAACAAATGGTTGTTCTTCTTTTTTCTCCAAAATCTTTCATTATCTTTCAATTTTTTTCAATTCACTTTCGTTACCTATCTACCACTACTTCTAAGTGAGTGTGTGTTGGTACCTTCCAGTCCATATAGTATAAAACACCCCACATTGGCCACCTGATCCACATGCTACCATCCAACCCACAGTACCATGCAGGCCATGTAATATCGGTCAGTTCACAAGTTCAAGGGGCATGTTATTTTATGATATTGTGTGTGTGTGTGTGTCACTACTATCTGGTTCCTGTTATATATACAGTATGACCTACTCCGCATGGTGCTGCCGGTTATACATGATACGACCTAGCCCACATACTATCACCCACGCCACATGATAACGCCCAACCCACATAGTATGACCTGATTGAGCCAATTGCCGAGTTGTGGTAAATTTTGACCCTGTTTTTTTTTTTTGGCTTGGCCACACAGTCACTCCGCATACATGTTGCATGTTTACTAGAAAGAAGGTCATGATCTGAAATCAGGAGGTGGACTTCTGTCTTTATTATCTGTAAGGCCTGTTTTTTTTTTTTTTTTTTTTGAGTTGTATAGATATCAGAGGAGAACGAGGGGTAGGAAGAGGTTGCCGAGAGGGAGGAGGAAGGTAGCAAAGGAAGACAGGGAAGATGAGTCGGTGTGTGCTGGGAGCGTGGTCGCAGTGGACATCTGCTTGCTGCTATAAGCACTGCATACCATCTTGTTGTCATACACATTCCACAAAAAAGTTTTTCAAATGGTATCAGTCTTGCATCTATTTGGCAGAAAGGAATCATGAGATTGAGATCTTTGTTTTTGTCGTAATAAGGTATTTTAATGTGCATGTGAACAGGGATGGATAATATCGGGGTGTGGCAATTTCTTTCTCCACTGTGAGCGGTTGTAGGAGCCCCTATTGGTCACATTCACGCAAAAAAAAAAAATTCACACCTCATACTGCTCTTCGCTTCCTTGAGTATGACCATCCATTTTATCACTATCATCACACTATCTAGAGATCTTTATTTTCACGTTGGCAAAGGCGGTAAATGGCACATCAGATCTTCTTCACATGCACACGACCTTGATAATTATATCATTCAAAACTCAATTATTTTCTAAAGTGATATTGATTATGCAATTTTTTTTTGTTGTTTTTTGTTGTGGCTGCAATTATGCAAGTTTAAGCCCTAAGGCAACCGACATCTGCAGTGGTGGCTAAAAATTGTGAATGACAACTGAATGGGAAAAATCTCTCAGCACAGTTGATGGAAGAATGTCCCCTCGCCATAAATAGTAGTAGTAGAAGGTTGCAAAGATTATTGCAGTTAAGGTAGAAGCAGGAGAGAAAATAATTTCTCTGTCAATTTTTCAGTTTCTTCCTAGTTTTTTTTATCTCCCTCCCTGTCTTTGTTTGTACCTTATTGGGGTCTCTCCGATTTGTGCGTGCACTGTCTTTCCACACATTTCGAGAAGTTGAGGTAGATTTTTAGTTATTATCGTTGTGAAGCAATAAAAGTTATTTTTTTATTTACATACGTATTGAGTGCGCGTATCCACCTTCCCAAGGTGGATGCGTTTTTGTATAATTCATTCACCAAATTTAGAGGCGAAGACTTTATGTTGTTAAATTTGTGTGTCTTGTAGGAATCATAAAGTTTTGTTGTGGCTAAGGAGCTTATTGAACTTGTTATTTACTACTTGCGAATGTAAACTTAAATTTGTATATATATATGCATATACAGGGTCACCAGCCCGTACGTACGGAGGTCCCCGGGCAGACCTCCGTACGTACGGGCGTTCGAGGTCCCGTACGGGGTCCGAACCCGACGGCGTTCGTCCCCCACCAAAAATTATTTCGGGGCCTAAAAATAATTATTCGTTTCTGAATGTTTTTTTGTGAGTTGCCTATGACGTGAGGTACATGCCCGTAAATTTTCAAGTAATTTGGGTAATCCAAATAAAAACTAAAAATCGACAAAGATGACGGTGTCAAAACGTGCTCGCCCACGTATTTTTTCACTTTTAACTTTTTGTTTTCACTTTAGTTCGGGGTCTAAACAATTTTATTATTTTTTGAAACTTTTTTAGTGGGTTTTGTATTATGTGAATTACACATCTGTAAATTTTCAGGGCATTTAGCTATGCCAAAAAAAATGAAAAATCGCCAAAGATGGCGGTGTCGAAAACATGCTTGCGCACTCACTAAATCTAATTCTCTTTTTATCTTTATTTATTTATATTATATGTATTTATTTTCCGTATTTTATTTTTATTTCAAATTTGGTAAGGAATTCGGATGTAATGCTCGGGCAAATCTTGTTTAATTTATTTTT
>BFEA01000016.1:208697-221915 GCA_003427395.1 Chara braunii | reverse complement strand
AAAAAAAAAAAAAAAAAAAAAAAAAAATAGTGAGTGCGCGAGCACGTTTTCGACACCGCTATTTTTGACGATTTTTTTTTTTTTGCATAGCTAAATGTCGTGAAAATCTACAGATGTGTACTTCATATAATGGAAAACCAGCTAAAAATTTTCAAAAAATAATAAAATTATTTAGACCTCGAACTAAAGTGAAAACAAAAAGTAAAAAGTGAAAAAAAACGTGGGCGAGGACGTTTTGGCACCGCCTTCTTTGGCGATTTTTAATTCTTATTGGGCTGAGCCAAATGACTTAAAATTTTATAGGCATGTACCACACGTCATAGAGAACAAAAAAATAAAATTCAGAAAAACCAAATTATTTTTAGACCCCGAAATAAGTTTTGGCGGGGGCCGAACGTCGTCGGGTTCGGACCCCGTACGGGATCGTGAACGCCCGTACGTACGGAGGTCTGCTCGAGGACCTCCATACGTACAGGTTGGTGACCCTGTATACTAGGCTACCAGAGTGGCCCGGGTTCACTTGCACGGCCGAGCCAAAAAAAAAAAATAATAATAATAATAATAATAATAATAATTTTATTTTCTATGCTAAATTTGGTGAAGAATTTCGATGTGACCTTGAGGCAAAAGTTGTTGAGTTTATTTTTCTGCATAACATAGTTTTCTTTCGGATTTTATGGATTTTGTTTTTTATTTTGTTTTTTTGTCGGGACCTTCTTTGGTCCTTGCACAGGCTGGCCACACGGGGTCCGGGAGGCCCGACTAGTCTGGTATATAAATATATACTAGGCTACCTACCATAGTGGCCCGGGGCCACTTACGTGGCCGGGTAAGAAAAAAACAAAAAAAAAGTAAAATTATCATGGTAACCCCATACCCGGATACCGGACACTTCCGGAATGTCTTCCGGACCAGTGTCTAGACTGGTCCGGACTATCCAGTGATCCGGACATCACCGGACACCAGACATCACCGGACACCGAACATCACCGGATACCGGACAGTCCGGACTCTCATGCAACTCTCTTAGACTAGCGTTGCACTCCGACAGCATAACGCCCAACTAATGCTCAAGCACTCCGTCTTCAAACTGTAGGACTAGCCCAACTATATATTTTTGGGCCTGGTTGTGTCGTCCTCAACTTACGATCAGAACCATTCGATCTAAATCCCGACTCACGGTCCTAATCGCAAGCTAAAGTTTTAGTCCTGCATCCTTGGCCGAACTTCACATGTCAGGATCCCTAACGTTGGACTGGTTGTCTCGTCCTTAGCCTGCGATTAGGATCATTCGATCGAAGTTATGACCGATGGTTCTAATTGCAGACTAAAGTCCTAGTCTTACATCCGTGCTCTAATTTGGCATGTCAGGATCCCTATCGGACATCTAGGCGGTACTATTTGGTTGGTCCATAATGGACAAGGATTGGGCAAACCGAGATACAACAAATATGTATAAAGCCTACAACAACGAAAAAGATACAACCCACTGGTTCGAGTAGGACACTTGTGTTTATTCAATGAAAGAAAAGTTTGAAGCATCATTATTTATAACAAACAAAAATCAGACCAAACAAAATAAACATCACTCAAATAAATAAATATTAAAAATTAGAGAATTAATGCAGAAATTTTCGAGAAAATAAAAACCTAAAAGGTAGGCCATGGGCATCAAAGTTGCCCAAAATGTAGAGGTTTGCGGTTTAGGGACCGAAGTGCAAAAGTCGGCTCTTCGAGGCCCGTGTAGCAGGCTTGAGTATGCTCCTCCCTCCCCTTCCTTAAGAAGTAAAACTATGGTAAGAGTGAAATTCTTGACTCGAAAAAAGGAACTTAGATCTGGCTATAGCGAGTGGGTTGAGTCGTATACAACAGAAAAAAAATTTATTGTAATTGAAAGTGAGTTTATCACATACATTTGTGTATAACAACATATTATTAACAGTTTATAAACTGTTTGAGGCAGGGGTTCATGTATATATACAGGAAGCCTATCAATCTGGTTTGGACAAACATTGATCATGTTCTCTGTGTTGGTATGGTTGTTTTAAACTGTATACAAACAGTTTAACCATAATTGATTTTGTGTTGAAAATTCCGCTCATGTGTTAAAAATTTGTTGATAAACAGTTGATATCCTGTTGAAATCATGGTGGAATAATTTGCTTGTGAATTATATTAAAAACTGAACATATTTAGGCTGGAAAAACTTTCAGAATTACATTATAGCATTGTTTTCATAGTATCCTTACGTGTTTAAGATGTGTTGTTCATGTTGATGTCATTGAAAACCAACTTCCTTATGTTTATGAATCAAAGATATTTACATGTATCTCTCTCTCGCCTTTTTTTTTTTTTTTTTTTTTTTTTTCCTCTCTCTCTCTCTCTCTCTCTCTCTCTCTCTCTCTCTCTCTCGCTCGCTCGCTCGCTCGCTCTCTCGCTCTCTCAGAATAGAAGCATGTAAATCACGCACATTCTCTATAATACCCGCCATAGTCATTGCAGACCTTCTTATTTAGGTACAGTTGAATAAGTGTAACATCAAATCAATATGTGTCTATCTCGCAACATAATTGTGCAACTGCGGAGTTGGCGGATGAACAAAAAAAATATATAATATTTTTTTAAGTACGTAAGAACTCATTTTTTATAATTAGGTAAGTGAATTTTTTTTTTTATATATGTTTGTTTCTTAGGAACGTTGACGGACGCTCTAGGAACATATTATTTTTCAAATTATGAAATGTGAATAATTATTTTGTTTTAGGTGACACTTTTTATAGCTGGTTGATGCCTACATTTATGTGTGGCAATGAGTATGGTGAGTCATAAAATAGTATGCACCTACCGACCACATACGCAAACACTAGTAGATACGTGATAGTAAAAGACTAAGGATGATTATAAAATAAGAGCGTAATATCCTTTATGAAAAGTGCTTAATGCTGACGGTGAAGTGTATTATTTTTCAAATTGTGAAGTGTGAATAAGTCTTTTGTTTCATGCGATACTTCTTGTGGTCAATTGGTGCTTATATTTACATGTTGTAACAGATACGCTAAGCCATAAAATAGTATGCACCTACCGACATCATACACAACACATTGTTAGACGTGTGATAGAAGACTAGGAATAATTATAAAATAAGAGCGTGATATTTTTTTTGAGAAGTGCTTAATGCCGACGATGCTTGTATATATATATATATATATATATCATATATATATATATATATATATATATATATATACTAAGCTACCAGCCGGGCCGCCCGGGTCTCGGGTGGCCAGCCCGTGCAAAAACCAGAGAGGGTCCCAGCAAAAACAAAACAAAATAAAAAAAATCCGAAAAAAAAACTATGTTATGCAGAAACATTAACTGAATAACTTTTGCCTTAGGGTCACATTGAAATTCCTCACCAAATATAGAAAAAAAATAATAATAATAAATAAATATATATATATATATATTTTTTGGCCCGGCCGGGCAAGTGAACCCGTGCCACTCTGGTAGCCTAGTATATATATATATATATATATATACAGGGTCACCAGCTCGAACGTACGGAGGTCCCCGGGCAGACCTCCGTACGTATGGGCGTTCGAAGTCCCGTACGGGGTCCGAACCCGACAGCGTTCGGCCCCCGCCAAAAATTATTTCGGGGCCTAAACATAATTATGTTTTTCTGAATGTTTTTTTATGAGTTTTCTATGACGTGAGGTACAGGCATGTAAATTTTCAAGTCATTTGGCTAAGCCAAATAAGAATTAAAAATCGCCAAAGATGGCGGTGTCAAAATGTGCTCGCCCACGTATTTTTCCACTTTTTACTTTTTGTTTTCACTTTCGTTCGGGGTCTAAACAATTTTATTATTTTTTGAAATTTTTTCACTGGGTTTTGTATAATGTGAAGTACACATCTGTAAATTTTCAGGGCATTTAGCTCTGCCCAAAAAAAAATGAAAAATCGCCAAAGATGGCGGTGTCGAAAATATGCTCACACACTCACTAAATTTAATTCTTTTTTTATTTTTATTTATTTTTATTATTAGTATTTATTTTCCATATTTTATTTTTATTTCAAATTTGGTAAGGAATTCGGATATAATGCTCAGGCAAATCTTGTTTAATTTATTTTTCTCCATAACATATATTTTTTCAGATTTTTTTGATGACTTGTTTTTTGTTTTTTTTTTGTTTTTTTTTTTCGCGTTCGGCCCGAACAGCCGAACGCATCCCCAAGGGGTCCCATACGTTCGGGCGTTCGGGTTCGGCCGTTCGGACCGTCCCGAACGCCGGTTACCCTGTATATATATATAATATATATATATATAAGTTGATGAAACTCTGACGAAATAGTTTGTCACAACCGCTCGTTTGTTGTGCTCTTCTCTCTCCCTGCTAACGGTTTACTGTGCAGTTCTATTTTATGACCAAACTACCAGTCGTGCCGCCCTGGTCATCTTATTTTCTCAGACGGACCATGCAAGCACCAGAGAAGGTCATAGCAAAAAAAAAAAATGTAATGTAGACAAGTAAAGTGAATATTTTTGTGTTACGGTCACATCGAATTTTTTTACCATATTTAAAACAAAAAATAATTTTTACGGTAACCATCTAGACGTCTGGACCGGGTTCCAAACAATTTAGTGTCCGGTGTTTGGTGTTTGGTCCTGATGTCCGGATGGAGGCCCCTAGAAAAAAAAAAAAAAAAAGGAGGCGGCCCAGAACGTTTATCGGGTCCTGGCCGTCCATCGAAAAATAACGGGGTTATTTTATAGTGTCGTTCCACCCCACCAGACATGGCCTAGAGGTCCGGACACAAGACACTGCAAGTTGTTGAGGTGACGGGTTTCGCACAGGCCCGAGCAATTTCAAAGTGGCGGTTTTGATGTGGCGTTCGTCGCTGCTGCCCGTCGGGGGGAGAGAAAGAGAGAGAGAGAGCACTGACAGTGCTGCCGGTCTGAAGACTCTGACGTTCTGACTTGAACTGCAAAGTTCGAACTTTTAAGTTATATATAAAGTTATAAACTTAAATTACTAAATCCAAAGTTCAAAGTTCAAAGTTAATCATACTTTTTTCAAAAAAAAAATCTTTTTTTCTTCAGTCTTGTATCTGCTTCGCACTGTTTGCAACTCCGCATGTCTGCTAGAGGGTAAGAGGGACTTACCTGGGCCCCATAGGTGAGACTTCACAATAGTTTAGGACCGACATTCGTCAGCGACCTGCATCAACTCAAATCGTCACCTTTAGCTGCTCAGTATACATGGGCATCATCATCGTTATCATCATAGGGAAAGAGAAAGGAAAGTTCTTCTTGTTCTTTTTTTTTTTTTTTCTCCATGATCCTTCCTCCAACCTTCCATGGCCACTGCCTCTTTCCTTTGTTTTTACAGAGAGAAGGGGAGAGAAACAGAAACAAGAGAGCGACTATTTTAGACATTTGGATGCCCAAGTCTGAAACATGACACTTTGATGGAAACAATTGTTTGGAGAGATTGTTGGTAACTATCTCGCTCTCCCTCTTTTCTTCCTCCACCATCGTCGATTGCGACCTCCATCATCCGTGGTTTGTTTACTGATGTGTGTGTGAGCAAGGAGTAGCCTTTCGTCCACTTATGTACACCCTACTTGCACATCATCATGCATGATGCTGTTTCGTGGATACAGAGTCCTGGGTCTTTCCGAGTCAGATTGTTCTTTGAGCCTTCCGCTGTGCTACATTGCTTTATTATTCTTGTGGTACATTGCTTTATTATTGTTCTGCTTGATTGCATTGCCTGGTTATTGTTCGCATTGCTAGTCTATTATTCTTTCCTTCACATTTGGTGATCGTTTGGGTTTGTGCGTCGCCTATCTGAAGGTAGGCATGCGTCATCCTCCCTCTCTCTCTCCTTCTTCCCCAATGCGTTCTCTCCAAACTGTCATGCTGGCAACAAGCCATATGACACAAATGGTCGCAAGGGGCATTGAACCATTCCCCCCCTACGTCTTTGACCGACAAGCATCAATTTACTGCACTTTTTAGACACCAAAAAATACCAATATTGCCACCAATAGTGCCAGAGGCCCTTAGCGGTTGACCAATATTGAACGACTTGTCCTCCACCTGCAGAGTTCCCACGCACGGAAAAAAGATCTACGCGACCTCCCATTCCTACCAGAACTACATCCCTGGTACACCCAGAACGATACCCCTTACAAGCCCCTGTTCCCAACGGTCGTCCCAGAAGAAAGAGCCAACCTCGCGGACACGCGGACCCTACTAGACTCGTCTTGAGCCTGCGAACAATTGGGCATAGTGAGCCGGGCCGAGTGTAGCTTTTGAACTCGGGTCTGCTGCAAACAAAAGGCGGGCATGCCACCTGGACGCATGCTGCCTGTCCGGCTCGCAAAAGCGCTGCTCAGAAAAGTCGGGAATGCCACCTGGACACCGGTGGCAGAAAGCTGGAATGCCACGTGGCTTTGGAGTTGTCCTGGCTGGGCCTTCCTGCGCATGATGGTGATCACATTGTCCGTCAAGTGCACGTACTGGCCCCGCCCTCCTCCCCCAGACAATTGTGATCGAAGTGTCAGTGTCCGTAGGGTCGACTGAGTCTTGTGCTGAGGGTATTCGGCGGAGTGTTGTTCTCTGTCGCGGCTACGGTACGTTAAAAGCTTGTTCTCGAATGCAAGTAACTGTTGGCGATGGCGTTGGCGGACGGATGAGAAATTATGAGCGACGGAAGAGAAAATGTGGCTCTCTGCTGTGCAGGCAGGTGGACGGATGAGAAATTGTGAGCGACGGAAGAAAAAACCAAAAGCGAAATCCCAAACCTGAACTTATGCTCGTGCCACAGAGCGTAGGTGCGACGGACAAGGAAATTCTCTTTGCCGCGGTTGTGGATCGGTTCGGGTTGGTATGCCGGGTTCTTGGGCTTTTCAGAGACAGGACGGGGAAAGAGAAAAAGTAAATTGTAGGAGGTGCCAGAGGAGGGTGGAGCGAGAGCAGGGACGGGAGGGAGCGTCGCATGGGGCCCACGCTCGGAACAGTCCGCTCGGCGGTCAGGACAGGTCCGTCCGCAATCCGTTTGTGTTTGTCTTTCCCGTTCAATCGTGGACAGGCAGGCAGAGAAAGGTGATGCTGTGTCAGTCTAGTGGGATGCTGGTGCAGGAGTAGGAGGGGGGGAAGGAACAGTAGGGAGGGTGGTGTAGGTGTTCTCCGTCTATACTTCTCTCCCTCTCTCTTCAATTGTCTGAATCATCCCCCGAAGTTCCATACCATGTTAGCAAGATGGGCCCCTCAACAGAGGGCGAACTGATGCGTTTAACGTTGCCTCAGCTCAAGTCTTTCTTGGTAAGTCGCGACGTGCTGCTGCCGTTGAAGAATCAACCGAAAGCCTTCTATGTGGACTTAGCGATCAAGGCTTTGTCACCGTCAGGCGGTGGTAGCGTGCTCCCTCCTGCAGCAGCAGCTGCTGGTGTTGCTGCCGCTGCTGCTACCTCTCGGCAACGACCCCCCTCCTCCTCCTCCCCTTGCCCACCGTCGGACGGGCACGTCGTCGTCGGTGCCGAACGGTTGAGTCCTCCACGGCGTCCCCCTCCGCCTTCCACTCCTGCTCCTCCCCATCCTCCTGATCTTCCTACCCCAGCTGTGTTTGCGGAGGACGGGCAGACCTGGATGCACATTGCGGGCGTAAGAGTACCTGGAACAGGGGGAGGAGGAGGTGGAGGACTAGGAGGAGGGGTGGTGGCTAAGTCGGTGATGCGGCAGGGACTCTTGAGCGCGGCAGGTGGTGCTGATGGCGGTAGTGTCGCCGCAGAGCCCGGTGTTGCCTTCGCGCCAGCGCTTGGCTCCGTTCCATTGCCGCTGTCGCGCGGGAATCATCTGCGAATGTCGAGCGGCGCAAGCGTTCGTCCGTCCCCGCCGCCGCCGTCGTCGGTTCCGCCAGCGGCGGTGGATGGGTCCAGGGCGGAAATGCCATCACCATCGAGGGGACAGAGACCGAGCCCCCCTCGTGCTTCGCGCCCCAGCGGGACGACAAGATCCCTCCCTCCGACTCCCCCAACCGCGGGCACCAAAAGGGTGGCCAATGCTACTGCTTTGAGGTATGCCATACCGGACACCAATAGGGCAGGAGAACAAATCATGAGTCATCATCAGCACCATCATGCTCAGGCACGTCAACACTCTGCCACTGCCTGCAACTCGGGGACGGCGCCCTCTTTGCCGCCCTACTGCAGCACGACGTCATTCAATTTCAGTACAGACCCGGATTTGGATGCATACGAAGAGAAGCCGGTGATAGCGGCGCTGGGAACGCCGCCCATACCCCCTCCACCACCCGTACCAAGTTCCCCTTGCGTGGGCTTCTCTGGCGACAGGGGGGACTGGAAGCCTGGGGCTTCGTCCTTGGCGCGTCAGCATCTGTCTCCGCGAAAGCGGGGACCTGTATCGCGTCAGCAAGCAGGTGGGTTGACCGCGAAAGGGGGAGGAAGAGATTCTGAAGGCAATGTCGGGAAGGGAGCGATGAGGACGCCGGAGTTTATGACGACGGCAATGAGAATCGCGAGAGGGGAAAGGGCTGATCTCTTGCGAAAGGGCGGTGGCCAAGATGAGGGCGGGTGGGGGGAGGAGGAGGGAGTCGTAGGGGACAGCGGAATTGGCGCATGGACCGTTGCAATCATTGGTCTTGTACTGCTGTGGGCGATTTTGTGGTCGATGGTGGACACTACGCGGCTGTGGCCGAAGCCATTTTGCACGGATTCTAGCGGCGGCATAAATGGAGGAGGTAGGTTACCGCATCAATCACCACATAATCATGACTATTTTCCGACCACGTCTCTTCATTACTTACTCGACGACAATTACTTTCCTCTCTCCTGTTCTCTCTCGCGTCTCGCGCTCGTCTGGCTTCTGTTGTCAGGATGCGTAAAGAAGTTTGGATGTATGTAAATGCGTATGCGTGCATACGTGCGTCTTTTTGTACTTGTGGTTCCTCCATCGTCGTCTCGCAGTTCCTCCTTCACGACTTCTGGAGCACTCAAAATCGGCTTGTTTATTGCAAAGAAAAAAACGCTTCCGAAGAAGGATCCTCAAATACTAACGTCTGGATACGACAATTCTCCTTTATACAACTGTGACAAAGTCATCGGTTTGAAAAGCCAAAAATATATCGAGTGAATATGTCTCTCCTTTATCCCGGCTCGTCGAAACGAAGCCACTCCTTCTTGCGATCTTGTCAGAGAAGTCAGGCCGGGGCACGTGTGTGAGTTCTGTGCGCATGCGGTCCCGTTCACGCTTTCAAAGCCTGCGTAATGTCCCCACCTCTCTTCGTCTTCCCTTCTTCCCTCTTCCGTTATGTTTTGCTACATGTTCTGCTCTTGCACTCTTTCTCAAGATAGTAAGTAACTCGGCCAAACGTCACTGCGTAGACTGGGGGAAGATTGTCACCTAGGCTGGTGCGACATCATCCTTTCCCGTTTCCATCTCGGCTTCTGCTCATGCTACAACCATCGTACAAGAAAACTGAAAATGCTTTCGTTCTCGTCGTATCTGCCACCCCGTCTACGCTGATGTACCACCATCTGCCTCTTTCTCCTGCTCTTCTGGACAGTCCCTTTTCCTGTTCCCCCTTACGTCTGCTTATGCTCTCTCCCTGGATGGATGTAGAAGGTGGAGATCTCTCTGGATGATGTATAGGGAAGATCCCTCCCCTTCTCTCCCACCGCTCTCTCGCCAAGGATCCCTTCTCCTGCCTGCTGCCTTCGTTCTCGTCGGGCCCCTTCTCTCAACTCGCTTCTGCCTTGGTCTCTCATCGTTGTTGTAATTTTTTTGCTCTACGAATGCGCGCTTCGTGAAGAGAATACTTTCTTGCTCTCGTACGAATCTTCGCTCCGTGATTGTCGAACAGCCTCTTGCGTACAACGAATCTGCGCCCGATCTCTCTCCATGCTATCGATCGAACACCCCGGTCAGGTGCTGCATGCTGATTTCAGGATAATCTTCTTCTCGGAGGAATCGCGCCTCTTTTGCTCTCTCTCTTTCTCTCTGTAGGTGAGTACAGATCTGTTTGTCCTGTCATTCAATTGCGAGTAGTTAGTGCATGTCGCTCGAAAAAATCGGCTGGAATGAAGCAGGCGGTGGACTGTGAATGAGGAGGAGTGCGTAATATGACTGACGGCCATCAGTTCATTGCTGTCTTTCAATTGCGGGTCGCTTATCGTCCAAGATCCAGTGGATGAGGTATGAAAGAGTATAGATCAGGTGTAAGCTGCGCACGTGAAAACAGAATCGAGTGGAATGAAGCGGGCGAAAAGAACTTCATCATATCATACGAAATGTAGATGACGATCGCGATTCCCAGGAGAAGAGGATGTGGTTACAGCTCGAGAAGGGAGCACATCACTTTTCCACATAGAAAGAAAGAAGTGACCATATGAATAGATGAATGCCAGAATTTAAGTTTAGATGGGCCTGCGCAGTGGAAGCAATCACGTAAGACAGATCGAGAGCAGTGTTGAAAAATCCACGGCGATTGAGCTGGGGAAGGGGAGGGTTAGGGGGATGAACAGGGGAGGGACGAGCGGACGCTTTGTTTGTTTTTCAATAAGCGGTGCAGCGCAGAACCGCGTCAGCAAACGGCGATTTTGCCTCGGGATCACCGGGACAGGGCTCGTAGTGAACGTCGCTGCGGGCTGATCATTCTCGAATGTTCATGCTCGATAGGACTTACGCCGGGATAGGCATGTTTCTAATTAATTAGTGGATGGCCATCAGGACCATCATGAGGTTGATGGAATTTTTATGCATGTTGTTGGATTTTGACGGACGGGATTTTGATGAATGGTTTATTGATATAGCGAAAGAGATTTTCTGTGGTAGTTCAATATCTATAGGCATTGACAGCTAGATGCCGCGTGCAGACTTAGGTTATATGCACAGTAGGACAGTCACGAGTGCATTTGCCCGTCTTTACGGTCAAATCTTGGAGAGTCCCAACGCATATGGTGAGGAAACAATCGAGGGTAATTTGTTTGCAAGAGATCGACAACGTTCTCTTTGTGTTCCTGTAAGCGGCGCGCAGTTGGTACATGTGACAGGAGCTTGCGTGGTAGGTGGTGATGATAGTTTTGAAGAGTGTCGCAACGACTATGAGCGAAATGACGCAGCAGTTTTAAGAGGGCAGGAGGACAAGGGGTAGCAATTGGTAGTAGGCCTTGTTTGCCGGAAGGTTTTGGCGACGAATCAATCCTCTTCGCTCCGTTTTAATGAGCACGAGCGTAGTGGATATAGCAGCCATCCAACGGAGTAACTACGCCTCCACCTAGTTTCTCGTCTTCTAGTCGAGTATTGCTGCTCACAGCAACTTGGACCTAGGTAACTACGTTGTTGTATCCGGTACGTGTAGACGGATGTGGCGATTTATGAGATCGAATCGAGAACGAATAAATGATGTCATCTTTGACATCAGGAAGAGGAGTCCACTGATAGATCGACTTCGGCCAAGAAATCAGAGCTGTAGCATTTGCATTTGACTTGTGGTGTAGTAGGAAGTTCTTTGCCGGCAGCTAGGTGATGTCATCGTTGCCATCAGGAATGAGTAGTAGTCTACTGATAGATTAAATTCGGCCAAGAAATTAGAGTTGTGGCATTTGCATTTATCTATGTATAGTGGGAAGTGTTCTTTGCCGGCAGCTAGGAATTACTATTCTTACACGCAGACTGAGTGATAAGCTTTGTCGTTCTGTTTCCACGATGGGGTTATACGTACGATGTTACGATCCACACATGGACTTGCCGCGTAGAGGAAGTAGGAGGTCGATCAGCATGACGACTGCCTTTCATAGGTACGGAGCTCGATCGGCATGATGAACGCCTTCCGTAGGTGCTCAATTATCCTATGAAGCTATTTAGTTCACTGCCCGCATCGAGGTAGTTGGTTTTACTACTGGTGTCAGGACTCTCTTGCGCTTCTCCCTCTCAGATTCCCTGCACGGGTGTCCTGACCTGCACGTGCAGAGACGTTTCCGTCGTAGAGGTCTGTAACTCACAGAGCCCCTCAGGGCGTTTTTGACAATTCAGCTTGATGAAACCTTAGGGCTGAGTCGCAGCTTGTCATGATGATGATGATGATGATGACGACGGCGTGTCACGTCCCGCCGGTGGGAGCCTTGCATCGGTGTATTTTGCTATGCATGAAGTGTCGTGCAGCGGGAGGGCTATTTATAGCGCAGTGACGGCGCGGAGTCGTTTTTGGTAGGATAGTGAAGGTGATCTTGTAGCAATCAATCAATCAATAAACTCTACAGCTATTAAACAATCCTACATATCAAGCTATTCATTGAATTTAAGGAAGCCGATTTGTAGTGCTCAACCGATTTTGGGTTCCCGGTCAGTGTTTTGTTGTGCCAAGATAGATGACATGAACAGAACTGCCTACATATCAAGCTGTTCATTGAATTCCAGTGATCCGTTCGTATGTTGCCAAACCGTTGTCCTGGTTGTCTTCCCCAACCTGCCGCAGCTTGCGATTTCCAAGGGCGATTGGGTCTTCGTCTGCGTCCCGCGACGAGGCGGTCGCGGCTCATCGAGTTGATAAGTTCGGCACGGACCTGCCTCTCACAAACCTGTACAGTCACGTTGTAGGATATCTGCTCCATCTCCTGTCCCCTGCACCTGATCCTCACCAGCTTTCTGCGCACCCGTCCCGTCATCGACTATTGAACTCACTAAACGTAATCAGGACCCCGCCTCGGCTGTTCAGCCGTTCGTGCATGCAGACGGTCTGGATCTACAACACTATTGAACTCACTAAACGTAATGAGGACCCGCGATCTGGACCACTCCCAAGCACAGGCACCCTGAATCATACATGGCCCAACCGCGATCTGGGCCTATTTAGCGGCCCTCTGCTGCCACCGGGCAATGATCTCCGCCTTCTGCTGCCACGGGGCAGTGATCTGCGCCCTCTACCGGGCGCAGTCCACGCCTCCACCGCACTGAGAGAGAGAGAGAGAGAGAGAGAGAGAGAGAGAGAGAGAGAGAGAGAGAGAGAGAGAGAGAGAGAGAGAAGCGCAAGCCATCACAGCCACCAAGCTGCCACCCGGCTTCCTCGGCTATCCGCGCATTGCAAAACCGCCCACTGTGTCGTCTCATCCGGTCTACAAACGGGTGACAAGCGGTGTGTGTGTGTGTTTGTGTGGAGAGAGAGAGAGAGAGAGAGAGAGAGAGAGAGAGAG